>VZQC01004746.1:263144-309518 GCA_009823505.1 Rhizomys pruinosus | reverse complement strand
TACAAGGATTATCAAATTTAGCCCCGTGTCCCCCACCCTATCTCCCCACCCCCACCAGAGCTCATGCATTTGCCAAAACATGCTTTTCATCTCTTTCTCAGTCTTCTCAAAATCTCCATGAGGAAGTTGACTGTTTTGAGCAGAGTTCACTGTTTCAGTAAGTTCCTTGATGCAGTCCTTTCGTTGTTGTTGTGTTGTTGTTTCCAATATGAATCCACTCCCAAACTGCCTGGAGAACAAAAGCCTCAAGGCGCCAGTGCCACAAGAAATACTTTTTACTTTGAAGTCTATTTTGTCTGATATTAAAATAGCAACACTTGAGCCGGGCATGGTGGCACATGCCTTTAATCCTAGCACTTGGGAGGCAGAGGCAGGCAGAGGCAGGCAGATCTCTGTGAGTTCAAGGCCAGCCTGGTCTACAGAATGAGTTCCAGGACAGCTGGGGCTATAGGGAGACCCTGTCTCAAAAAGACAACAACAAAAAAAAAGTAGGATGCTGGCAGTGGTGGTGCATACCAGTAGGATTTGCTGAAGGAGGCAGAGGCAGGAGGATCTGGAGTTCAAGGCCAGCTTGGGCTACACATTAATAAAAATAAAAAATCAGGTTAAGGGCTGGGAATATGTAAGTAGAATAGAGGACCACGAACACCCATGCGCAGAGACAGGAATTGAGTCTTTAAGTTGTGCCATCATCAGAAAGCAAGCAATCTAAGAAGGTGGTGAGTGGGTTGACACCCTACGAAAACAAAAACTGCCTTCACATCTCCTCTGCAGCCAGTGAGGGATATAAAGGCAGTTGATCATTCCAGAGCCGAGTCTTGCCTCTGGTCAGATGGTCAGCCACATTCCTGAGACTTGCAATGTTTGTGCCTCTTTCATCATCACCCCTTGTGCTCTTTCTCATTCCCTGGACATCAGATTCTTCCTGCAAGGGTGAGTTTAGTTAGTATCTATCTGTATCAACTCTGAACCCCTTTAGGCACTACCTGGGCTGAACCCAGAACAAGCAAGCCACTAACAGTGCCTATGTGTAGATTCCTTTCTACAACAGGGAATACAAAGTTCCCAATCCATCCCTATCCTCTGGCATCCCCCACTATTGATAATAACTTTTTTTTGGTCCTTTTAACACAGGGTCTCCCTGTAGCCCCAGCTGGCCTAGAACTCACTATGTAGACGAGGCTGGGCTTGAACTCACAGAGATCAGCCTGCCTCTGCCTCCCAAGTGCTGGGATTAAAGGCATGTGCTGCCACACTAATAATACCTTTTTTTAATTTTTTTATTTTTTGGACGTTTTGAGACAGGGTCTCCCTGCAGCCCCAGCTGTCCTGGAACTCTCTATGTAGATCAGGCTGGCCTTGAACTCACAGAGATCCACCTACATCTGCTTCCCAAGTACTGGGATTAGAGACATGTGCCACCATGCCTGTCTTCAATAACTCTTATATCTATAAAATCTGCTTGATATGAAAGAACACATCCTGCCACTGTGCAACAGAGGGATTATCAGCACATCTTCTTACTAGTAAGGGAATTCGCCAACATACAGCTATGCATATCGCAGCACACCTTATGTAAGAGTAAACAGCTACGCTGAAAAGAATACCAGTAGGAAAAAATGGGAAGTCTTCCCAGAGTTCCCAGAGGCCTGGAAGGCTCCAGGGCCAGGAGGCAAGAAGAGGCAGCTCAAGGCCTGTCTTTATACAGTGACAATTCATGAACTGTCTTAACCTTTTGTGATAGCTGAGCAACTTTCAGTACATTCTGTGAAAACAACACAATCTTTGTCAGATGAGATACTTGTAATATCTCCTCTCCTGCTAGGAAGGTTACAGATGTAGCTTAAGGGCAAAACAATTGGGCAGCTTGGATGAGCCCCCCCACCCCCAGATCCAGAGACACACAGGAGGGCGAGAACAGAGAAAGCAAGCTTTAGTTTAAACACTTTAAGCTTTCAAGATGGCAAAAAAAGCAGCCAAGTTCAATGTAAAAATATTGTAGAAAATAAGAAATCATACTAAGAAGAAAAGTATTAAAACTTTCATTAATATTCATGAGAACCCAATAATCATATCACGAAAACATTAATAGAGCAATACTTCAACAAGAAAAACAGAGGAAAATTCCAGGTGCTAGGGATGTAGCTGAGTGGATGGAGTGCTTGCCCAGCATCCACAAACCCTGGGTTCAATTCCCAGCACCACACAAGCTAGGCATAGTGATCCTTGCCTATACTCTCAGTTCGGGTCATCCTTTGATACATAGCAAGTTTGAAGCTTGTATTTGGGACATGAGATCCTGCCTCAAAAAAAAAAAAAGAGTTGAGCATGGTGCCACAAGCCTTTAATTCCAGCACTAGGGAGGCAGAGGCAGAGGCAGGCAGATCACTGTAAGATCAAGGCCAGCCTGTTCTTAATAGTGAGTTCCAGGACAGCTGGGGCCACAGGGACATGTTGTCTCAAAAGAAAAAAAGAAAATTCAAAGTTCCTAAATATTAAGTCTTGTAACTCTGTACATGGACAGATGATTTCAAAATTGGGGATGCATTTTTTCCATATACACAGGTTAATGCTATAGCCAATTGGGTCTAACACAAATGTAACAACATGTGGATTAAAAAATTAAGCCGAGCGTGGTGGCGCACGCCTTTGATTTTAGCACTCGGGAGGCAGAGGCAGGTGGATCTCTGTGAGTTCAAGGCCAGCCTAGTCTACAGAGTGAGCTCCAGGCCAGCTGGGACTAAAAGGAGACCCTGTCTCAAAAACTCACCCACACACACACAAAAAAAAAAAAAAAGATGGGGACTAGGGAAATGGCTCAGCAGTTAAGTATGCTGACTGCTCTTGCAGAGGACCAGGGTTTGATTCCCAGCACCCACATGGTGGCTAGGAACCATCTTTAAGCCAGGCATGGTGGTGCACGCCTTTAATCCCACCACTCAAGATGCAAACACAGGCAGATCTTTGTAAATTGAAGGGCAGCCTGGTCTACATGGTGAGTTCCACGCCAGCTGGGGCTACAACAGGGAAACCCTGTCTCAAAAAGACCAAAAAATTAATTAATTAATTAAGTAAGTAAGTAAGTAAGTAAGTAATCCCCACCTATGGCATGGCAGAGAAGGACTATGGCTTCTTGGTTATAACTGCATGATAGAGACTCAGGCAGAGAGAAAGATGAGGTGCGAGGAAGAAGAAGGGCATGTAGACAAGGACAACAGCTGGGGTTCAAAGGGGAGACTGGAGCTTGAGCAAGGTGCTTTATGACCACTAGATACTGCAGTACAGATACTACAGTACAGACTTGGAAAACCCACTCAGCAATCCTACAAAATCTGTCCTACCATGACACTTGTTGGGAGGGAACTGAAGTCCAGATTGCTTAAGTCACTTCCTTCTGCTTACACAGCTAGTCAGTAGGACAGGGTTTGAGTCAGCCTGCATGGTTGCAGTTCTGTGCTCTCTCTACACCCTCCTGACCTCCCCCAGGAGACCCCATCCTCTGTCTGCATAGACAGGCTCCTGTTTCCCAAGGAAGCTCTCTGTAGCCTAGGTAACACGCAATCTGAACCACCAACAGAACAAAGCAGTTCAGGACAGACCAGTGCAGTATAAAAAGCACAATGACTCAGTGAAAACTAGATGAAAGAGGACACTGCGGGGAAGACCAAAAAAAGAAGGCTCGTCAGGGTTCTAATCAATCCCTGAAAGCAAAAAGTCCAAGTTTCTCCACTTGGTACCCGCGTCCAATCTCATTGAGGGTACCCGCGTCCAATCTCATTGAGTTCCAAACGACCTCATCTCTAGCCCTGGGTCAGAATGACAATCACATATGCTGTTAGCTTTCTACTGGGCCAGTAAGTGCCAGGTAGTTTCTAAAGGGTTCAAAAACATCCAGGGCTTCCGAGACCCAACAGTCCAGTGCAGTCACCCTCGGGCTGCAGGCCCTAACTCTTCAGAGACCCAACAGTCCAGTGCAGTCATCCTCAGGCTGCAGGCCCTAACTCTTCAGAGACCCAACAGTCCAGTGCAGTCACCCTCGGGCTGCAGGCCCTAACTCTTCAGAGACCCAACAGTCCAGTGCAGTCACCCTCAGGCTGCAGGCCCCAACTCTTCCCTCTCCCCTCCCATTGTTTCCCTTCCCACAGCAGGATGGTACCACATATACCTCAGAGTCTGAAATCTCTTATCTCTCTCTGCTACCCTTAATCTCAGGGTACGGACATCTTTGCCTATCCCACAGTGACTGACACCATGCCTCATATACAGGAGAACACCAGAGAATATGTGTGAGGATAAGAATATGACCCCAGCTCACAGAGAATCACTGTGTCACAGGGTGCACACGTTAGTCAGATCTGCATTACAACAGGGAGTAGGGGGTAAAAAAGAGCTGCCCACCCCATGGTGTCAGGAAGCAAAGAAAGCACTAGGCAAGGGCATAATTTACCCTTCAGGTATACCCCACCAATGACCTGCTCCCTTCTACCACCCCCACCTCCTCAAGTCTCCACCACCTCTCAGCAACAGTTATTAACCCATTCTTGTACTGGCTACAACTCCATTGTTGGGTCAAACCCTCATGATCCAGTTGCCTCCCAAAGCCCCACCTCTGAACACGATTACACTGGGGACCACATCTTGAGTCAACACATCAGGCTTTGGAAGATAATTCAAATCCAATCCCTAACAGGACAACAGGGATGAAAAGAAAGTGCCATTCCATGGAACACTTCAAGGTTTAGTCTTTGAGAAAGGACATCTTACCCAATCCAGGCCCAACAACACCTGTAGGATCTTGTAGCTTCCCTGGTAGGAATCTGATTGGGATAAAGTTCTCTGAAGATTATCTGTGGATTGATTCTTGTACTGGCTACTTTCCTCATAAATCTGACAAAATTATCTGACATAGACTACTTGTTTTTTTTAACATGTCACATGACATTTTAAATTGCATTAATTAATTAATTAAAATCTGAAACAGGATCTCCCTATAGCCCCAGCTGGCCTGGAACTCAATATGTAGACCAGGCTGGCCTTGAAATCTCAGAGCTACACCTGCCTCTGCCTCCCAAGTACTGGGATTAAAGGCATGTGCCACCACACCCAGTTTTTTGTTTTTTTTTTATTTGGAGAGGGACACACATGTGCCAGCACACATGTGGAGGTCAGAGGACAACTTGTAGGAGTCAGTGTTCTCTCTTCATCATGGAGTTTCTATAAATCAAAGTCAGGCTTGCTGGCAAGTGCCTTTTCCTGCTGAGCCATCGAACTGGGCCCAAGACGATTGTTTGGTTCACAGTTTCAGAACGATTTCGGACTGTCATCCAGAGAAGGCATGGCAGCAGGAGCGGCTCTCTTCCTTTTACCTCGTGCCTTGGTGGAACCAACAGCCACTTCCTCAGAAACTAGGAAATCTTCATTTTCTCAGGGAGGCCCTCCAGGTGTTATAGAGAAATTCTTAGAACAGCAAAGAGGCGAAGCATTCACCTAGGAGAGAGTAGAATGCTTCTTTCTTCCTTACTCATGCCTGAGGGTCCCAGAAGCAACAAAGGCTTTTAGATTCTCTGGGTCCCTGAGCCGAAACATAAATGAGGACTATAAAGTCAATTTTATGTCATCATTTTTTGATTATCACCTGAGCCCTATGTCTACTTTTATGACGGGCCATGTTATCTCAGGAAATCCCTTCCTAAGTTCTCTTGGCCCACATAGTTTTCTTATTTTTTATTTAATTTAATTTAATTTATTTATTTATTTATATGAATATACTGTCTGCATGCAGGTTTGTGCACCCGTGTTGTGCAATGCCGCGGAGGTCAGAAGAGGGTCTTGGATTCCCCTGGAACTGGAGTTCTCCTGGAATTGGAGTTAGAGACGGTTCTCTGCCGCCATGTGGGTGCTGGGGATTGAACCCCGGTCTTCTGCAAGAACAGTCAGCACTCTTAACTGCTAGGTCATCTCCCCAGCCCCAAGCCCACATAGTTTTCGAAGTGGATATCCCAGGCTGGGTCAGAACATTTGTTGCCTTTTGATCTACAACTAGGCTAGGCTGGCTGGGCCAGGACCCAGTCAAATGGTCATTTCAGTTTACAAAAACCTATCATTGGGAGACGTTTAGATTTCTGACACATTCCATCTTACTTTCCTTGAACTAATAGGTGCCTCATTACACCATTTGGTGAACTTTCCATTATTTTAGCTTCCATTTTTATCAAACATGAGTGGAAAGCATCACAGAGCTTCAAGATACAGAGTAACAAAGCATCCCAGGGTAGTGGGAACAACACAGAATAATAAAACATCTCTGAGAAACCCAGGGTTACATTTCAAGGTATCCACCCAGTAAGTAAAATAAAGAAAACTTCAAATGTCCTGAGCTTACAAGGACATTATTTAAGAATACAGTAAGTTGTAAAAAAAAATATCACTTTTTCAGGGCTGGAGAGATGGCTCAGCAGTTGAGAGCACCAATTGCTCTTGCAGAGGACCCGGGTTCGATCCCCAGCACCCACACGGCAGCTGAGAGCCGTCTTTGGCTCCAGTTCCAGGGGAATCCAATGCCCTCTTCTGACCTCTTCGGCATTGCACAACATGGGTACACCAATCTACATGAAGACAGTACATTCATACACATAAAAAAATAATAGATAAATAAAAATAAATTTTTTAATCACTTTTTCTTTATCACAGGTACTCTGGCTTTGGTTTCCCCTGAGGTAGAAAGTAGAAGAGAAAATGAACTTGCGGGCCTGGCTATACAAGACCCCAGGAAAGGATGAACACCATCCTCCTAGATTGGGCCTGGTTGTGGTAGAGGCTTCAAGTTAATCCATAAGCATTGATTAGATGTCTAGTGAATGTGGTATGGATAGAAGTGATAGAAAGTCAGATAAGAATACAGCACCGCCAGCTTGGCGTGGTGGTGATCACAGCACCAAGTGGCTGAGTTAGGAATATTGGAGTGAGTTTGGAGCTAGCCTGGGCTAGATACTGAGTTCTAGGGCAACCTGGGACACAGTGTGAAACTGTCTCAAAAATAACAACTGCATTAAAGAGCTAGCCCAATGCTTAACAGCACTTGCTGCTCTTGCAGAGAACTGGAGTTTGGGTCCCAGCACCCACATGAAGCAGCTCACAACCACCTGTAATTTCAACTCCAGGGGATCCAATGATGTCTTTTGACCTCTGTGGGCACCTGCATGCATGTGCACATACACAGATCCAGACACACTCATATACACATACACACTCACACACATATACACACTCATACAGATATACACACTCATACAAATATACACACTCACACACATATACACTCACACACATATACACAATCATACACACATACACACTCACAAACATATACACACTCACACATATACACACTCATACACATATACACACTCACATACACACTCATACACATATACACACTCACATACACACTCATACACATATACACACTCATACACATGTACACACTCACACACATACACACTCATACACATACATATACATACACATACACACTCACACACATACACACACAAACACATTCATACCTGTTAGGGTTCGAGAATCCACACCAGACACACCAAAGGATGGAAAACCAAGACTTTATTTCGGGGAAAAAGTAAACCAGCATGCTGGGGTGGGAGGGAAAAGGCTCCGACCCCGAGAACTTGGCTCACAGGCCTTTTATACAGGGTCTAGGGGAATTTTAGCAGGGTTTGGGTAACTTCTAGCCTTACTGGATAATAACAGGCTTACAGCTCATGGTTAGGTCAGCCCAAGGGCACCCCACATACCAAACAGTTATCTTTAGACACAATCCTGCAACTGGAATGAGGAAATGTTGGGTCAGTCCATCTGCCCTCACATACCAACAGTTATCTTCAACAAGTTCGAGTTAGCTGTTCTTGAGGCCTTGAGCAACTGTCTTTGAGCAATCGACCTTTTCCCTGAATTGGGCAGGTTCCAGTAATGGTGGCTATACTCAAAATGGAGTCAGTGTGGGCCTCTCTTACATACACATATACACATACATATACACACTCATACACATATACACACTCACACACATATACACACTCATACACATATACACACTCACACACATACACACAAATATAAACACACTCATACATATATACACATAAATGAAAATAAAATAAATATTAAAAAAACAGGATGCCAAAAGATGGCTCAGCAGTTAACACTTGCTATTCTTCCAGAGGACCAAGGTTCAATTCCCACCACCCACATCAGGGCTAACAACTGTCTGTAACTCTCATTCCACAAGATTTGACACCCTCTTCTGGCCTCTGCAGGGCACTCCACACATGTGGTACACTTACATACATACAGATAAAACACTCATACACATAAAATAAAAATAATAGTAAATAAAATATTTTTAACTGGGAAAAAGAAAAGAGAAACAACAAAACACATTATCCCCAAATCTGCTTCCACTGATATACAAACTTTCTTGGGGGAGGGGTAAGTTGGGGCCTGGCAAGACTGGATTCTAACAATAGGAAGACGAAAAAGCAAGGAACTGGAATTGCTCAGGGAAGGTCAAAATCTTCACCTAGAAAACTTTCAGAAGAATGAAATACACATTTGAGGATTTTTCAGTCTGCCTACTGTTAGAATCCAGGCTTGCCAGGTTGAGGAGTAATTGAAGCTAAACGGAAGGGAAGAGAACAGAGGCCCTATGGTTGACCCCGGTATAAGAATTACACACCAGCCTAGGAGAGTGCAAGGCAAACAATGGCTTTCAAAGCTACCTATGAGAACGTGCTGACTCATGCGGATGTGAAAGGGAGAGAGCCCTGAGAAACTCGCACAGAGTTCAGAACCCAAGGTTTTATGACAAGCCAACCTGAAGTTCTTTTTCTCATCCATGGAGCTTGTTTATTCCAGAAATGAACAGATAACATGAACCAGCAGGAAAAAATCCCAGGGCACAGGCCAAGGGCAGACGTAGAGAGAGTTCTGGATGCTTCAGTATCTGGCAACTGAAGGTCCATGCTGGAAAGAACAGACTGTATCTTGAGATTGGTGGGCCCTAATAACACTGTTCACTTGCTACAGATGGCGCTTTGAAGGACAGCGCAACAGCATGGGGAGTGATCTAGAATGTAAGTGGCTGTAATGAGTTCAGAAACTCATTACAGGACCTGTGTATGTGGGAATCCAAGAGTCCTGAACAAAATCCAGCCTGGCGCAGGCCATTGGAGGGCATGAGATGTTTCAGGAGGGCTGGTTAGCAGACACTGGTCACCTAAATGAAGATGTCCGCAGCCTGCCTCTTCATCTACATCTTCCTCCTTATGTAAGGTCTGGTTTAGACTTCTTTGCTTTTATTTTTTTATTTATTTATATTTTTTTGGTCTTTTCGAGACAGGGTCTCCCTATAGCCCCAACTGTCCTGGAACTCACTCTGTAGAACAGGCTGGCCTTGAACTCACAGAGATCTGCCTGCTCTGCCTCCTGAGTGCTAGGATTAAAGGCTACTTCTTTGCTTTTATAATCCCCTTTAAATTTTCAAATTGAATCCATTATTTTGGATATACTATAATTTTTTTCAAAGCAAATTTTTATTGAAGCTTTGCGCATTTCATACAAAATTTCCAATCAAGTCTAGACCCATCCCCCTTCCTTGCCCCACACCCCACCAGAGCTCATGCATTCTGCCAAGCATGTTTTTCATCTTTTTCTCAGTCTCTTTTAAAATTTTCCATGCAGAAGTTTACTGTTTCAAGCAGAAGTTCATTATTTCAGACAGTTCTTTGACCCAGTCTTTTGTTGTTGTTGCTGTTCTTTCCAATTTGCATCACTCCAAAATATGCATATATGCATGCCACACATATCTTTTATAAGCATCTTCAGGTTATGATTTCTTTTTTTTTTTTATTAGGCTGAAGGATGTCATGTTTGAAGGTTCCTCCTTGGCAAGCCCAAACCACCATCAGTTCTAACCTGTGCTCCACACTGAGGTTTTCCCTTCCCATGGTCATCAAATGAGGTCCAGCATCCTGTCTTGATCTTCTTGTATTGTTTGTTCTCCATGATACAGCCTGGGTAGTCCAACAATGGCAGTCTATACACTGAAGAGGCTGAAACCCCAGTAGTAGCTCAGTCCACGGGCTGGATGTCTCAAGAGTCCCCATCTGGCACTGAAGGTTTGGAGGATTCTTGGAGATAAATGAGTCTTCAGACCATACCATATTAGAAGGTTGAAAAGCTGTGTCTCACCGCTTTGAAGGATGGCAAAAGCAGTGGCATCCACAGGGTAGCTGCACTTGCCAGTAAGACAGGCAAAACAACTGTGCTCTTTTTTTTTTTTTTACTTTTTGTCTTTTTACTAAGATCTCAAGTTTTATACCTGAAGTACAATTTCTCAGGACTTACTAATTATTTATTTCTGGTTATACTTTCCTTTTGAATGCTTAAGGCCACACTGTTAGCCCAGATTAACCAAGGTTTTCGTTTTCTCAAGATCAGTTGAGGATCTGGTCCTCGGGTTTTTTTTTGGGGGGGGGGGCTTGGCTCCTTTTGGCTTTTCATTTACCAGTTCCATCCACTCGAGGATAAAGTCAGGTCTTGCTAGATCAGGCTTCCCTTTTTGAAGCATGAGCAGACTTTCCTCTTTATAGACTGGACACTGGCTTGGAGATCCATTAGTGGATCTCCAAGACCTCCCTGCACAGGAAGACTGGTGACTCACATTTGCAGGACATTTCAAGAGATGCCCCATGCATAGTCACCTGGGACTTAGTTGACCTCTGAGGGCAAGGAATAAAGTTATCCCTTAGGATCCTCGGCAGTTTATCTTTTTAATGTACGCTCTTAACACAGCTAGCTCCCTGTTCTTTGTTTTGAGTTGTTGGTAACTCAATGTGTTTCTGATGATAAGTAAACCTTGCTATAGAACTTCCCATCTCACCATGTGACAGTGCTCCATGGCTTCCTTATGTAAGCAGTCATCACCACCACCTGTCTTCACAACTCTGCATTTTGTCAAATTGGTGGGGTCACTCATTCAATGAATTCTCAGCCCCTTCTTGCTCCCTTAAACATTCGTTTCTAATGTCTGTCTTTATGGTCCATTCTACCTCCTCATAAAAGTAGACTCAAAAAGGTTTTGAAAATTTGTGACTTAGCAAAATGCTGCCCAGATTCATCTGCATTTTAGTGTATATCAGAATTTCTTTCTCTTTTTGGGGGGTGAAGGGGTGTCTTGCTTTCTTTTGTTTTTGAGACAGAGTCTCCCTGTCACCCCAGCTGACCTGGAACTCACTGTGGAGGCCAGGCTGACCCTGATATCATAGAGATCCACTTGCTTCTACCTCCCGAGTGCTGGGATCAAAGACATTCACCATCATGCCTAGCCAGAATTACTTTCTTTTTAAGGCTGAATGGTGATTCCTCTGAGTTTGTAGACCACATTTTGTTGATTCATTCATCTGTTGATAGACACTTGGATGGTATCTGTTTTTCCTATTGTAAGTATTGCTGCTATGAACATGGGTGTAACCTCTTGCTTTTTTTCTTTTAGTACATGCACAGAAATGGAATCATCACTGAATCATCATACAGTGATGCTAGTTTTCATTTTTTTTTAATTTTATTTATTTCCCTATGTGTATGAATGTATTGTCTGCATGCAAGTCTGTGCACCCATGACGTGCAATGCCGCAGAGGTCAGAAGAGGGTGTCGGACTCCCCCGGAACTGGAGTTCTCCTGGAATTGGAATTTCAGACGGCTCTCGGCCGCCGTGTGGGTGCTGGGGATTGAACCCGGGTCCTCTGCAAGAGTGGTCGGCGCTCTTAACCGCTAGGCCATCTCTCCAGCCCTAGTTTTCATTTTTTGAGGAACTTTCTGACTGTCTTTCCACTGCTTATATTATTTTGTGTTCCCACCAACAGGGAGAGAGGGTTCCAATGTCTCCGCAGCTTCAACATGCTACTTCCTACTTTTTGCTATAAATCATTAAATCATTATAGTGAAAGTGAGGTGAGGGGCTGAGAAGAGATTCAGTTGTAACACATTTGTCATGTAAGCACGAGGACCTGAGTTAGATCTCTCAGAAATCACGTTTAGCAACAAAAATAAAGTCAGATGTGGTAACATATGCCTAAAATCTCAGTGCTGGGAAGGCAGAGACAGGAGGGTCCCTGGGACTTGTTGGCCAGTCAGTCTAAGTGAATCAAGGACCTTGTCTCAAAAAATAAGATGGATAACCACCAAGAAAAACAGGGGCTGGAGAGATGGCCTAGCGGTTAAGAGCACCAACCACTCTTGCAGAGGACCCGGGTTCGATCCCCAGCACCCACATGGCACCCGAGAACCGTCTGAAACTCCAATTCCAGGAGAACTCCAGCTCCAGGGGAATCCGAGACCCTCTTCTGACCTCTGCGGCATTGCACGACACGGGTGCACAAACTTGCATGCAGACAGTACATTCATACACATACAGAAATAAATAAAATAAAAAATAAAAATAAATAAATAAATAAAAGAAAAAAAGAAAAAAAAAAAAGAAAAAAGAAAAACACCCAGCATTGAGCCCTGGTCTTGACTGCACACAACGCACTCACACACCCACTCACACACAGACATAAAAAAAGAAAGTGAAGTGAATGAGGTAAGAGCTCGTAGTTTGGGACTACATTTCTCCAGCAATCAGTGATACTGAGTGATTTTCCATATGCTTATTGGTCATTCATAGTATCTTCTCTGGGAAAATGTCTTGTATCACTCATGTTTGATTCAGCCGACTTTACCCCATTTGGTGTTCCGGTCACTTGCTTGTCATAAAGCTCTGTCAGGACACATCCATTCTGGTGTGCTTTGTGGTTGTTGCTACATGCCAACAACAGAGTGGAAGAAGTACAGTGGAGACTGTGTGACCCACAAAGCCTGTGATATTGCATCCTCCTGGGAAATGTTTGCTGATCTTTGTTCTAGATCTATATCGACTTTATGTGGTTTAGTATTTTTATTCTCTCTACTTGTTTTATCAGAACACTGCTCCTGACCTTATTGCTTTCCTTTCAATTTTATCTTCTTTGTCTTTTAGTTAAAGTTTAACAAATGTTGGCTCAAGTGATTTTGATATTAGAAGTTTCGTAAACATGAAGCATCGGTGAACTTTCTCTTAGGGCTTTTATCTTTTACTCCCTTGTTTGTTTCACAGTGACCCTCATAGCTTGCCTAAGCTTGCTTGTTTTTTAACTGCAGCAGGCAGCGGGCAGAAGGACACTGCTGAGCAGGGTCTTCTCCAGATCAGCTCCATGACAGGTGTGTCACAGGCAGTGTGTGAACAAGGACAGACTCTACGAGCCAGCCACTATTCCAAGAACATGCTCATCAGGTCCTTTTCTGATAAGTCCATTGACTTTGTAAGTGAATTGATACAAAATGTACACAGAGTCAGGTGTGGTGGCACACACCTTTAATCCCAGCACTAAGGAGGCAGAGACAGGCAAACCTCTGTGAGACTGAGGCCAGCCTGGTCCACATAGTGAGCTCCAGGCCAACTGGGGCTATAGGGAAACTCTGTCTCAACAAAACCTAAACAAACAAATAAAGTGCACACAGCACCTACTTTGCTCCACCGGGGTCCCATAAACTAGGCCTGCCCATCCCAGATCACACTCTTCCAAAGGAAGCTGCAGCCTCTTAAATACTTAGGTGAGAGAGTGCCTCTGGCTCAGACAGCTTTGCATGGAACTTTTCTGTCATGTCTCCACCTAAGATGGATACTTTCAGAGCTCTAAATCCAATCCTACCACTGGTTGTATGGACCCACCTAAACTTCTCTACACATAATTCATTCCAGATTCCAAATTTCCCAGACATTAACCATTTGGCAAAAAGTGTGTGCATGTGTGCATGTGTGCATGCGTGCGTGTGTGTGTGTGTGTGTGTGTGTGTGTGTCTAAAGATGAAAAGTCCAAAGCTATGTGTGCCTGTAATCCCAGCAGTTATGGGGTGGAAGTAGGAAAATCAGGAGATCAAGGCCAGTCTTGGCTACGTAGTAAATCCAAGGCCAGTATGGGATACATAAGAACCTATATTTAAAAACCACAGAGAGAGAGAGAGAGAGAACACTTGTGGCTGAGTTTGGGGCAATACCCCCAATACCAACTGAAGGTGATAGGGAGCGCTTATGGAGAAACGGCCTGAAGAACACAGAAGATGGATGTCAGCTCAGCGAAGGCTTCTAGGTGAGGCTGACAGAAGATGATCTGCCTGGGGCCTGCTCAGCACCTTCCCACCAGCCCAACATCGCTCTGAAAAAAAGGACACATGGCTGCACTTGGCCAGTGGAGGCATTGCACACTGAAGAATGAATGAGAGATGATGGGGAAGTCTTCTGTAGGAGCCCCAAGTGAAGGAACACAGGGATATGGACCAGGGACCTAACAGAACTTAATGACCTTAAACCCAGAGTCCCTACATTCTTACCACCCAGCCTTACCAGTGGACAACAAAACAAAGACCAACCAAATCAACACAGTCAGTCCTGAGAGTCACAATGAGTAAGACAAGACACAGAGAAAACTTGTTCATATTTTACTGCGGACGAAGCTGGGTTGCCCCACACTGGGGACCAAGGCCACACAGGCAGGTCTGGTCTCAGGCTGTACTGGAGAGTGTGGGGTCAGGTGCAGTCTTCCAAGCAGAGCCAAGAGCTATCTCGATGCAGGGCAGAAACAAGGAAAGGGAGGAGGAGACTTTACTGAAGAAACAGGGAGCTGAGGTGAACAGACACTTGGCCGAGGCAGGGGATGGGAAGAAGAATGAAGGAAGGGAATGGAAAGGAGGAAAAACCTCCTGGGCTGGGTGCAGAGACCCAGGCGTACCCAAGGACCAGAGCAGCAGGGACAACACGGACCTCCGGGTCATGGCATTGCAGTCCTACTCTGGGTTCCAGAAGGCCATCTTTGCACAGATTGGTGTTGACAAGAAGCTGCTGGTCTTCATATAGGCAGATATCTTCTTCAGGCCCTGTAAGGGGGAAGGAGAAAGGAGGGGTTCATGTCTGTCCCTTCTGAGCCCACTAGCTCAACTCTCAGATCACCTGGGTTCAAATGCTAGAACACAGCACAGGCTGCTCAGGTCCCCAGTTCTGGTAAGGCAACGTCTCAATTTCCTGTAATGAAAAGGAAACTAGATACTGCTTCCAGCTTTATGTCCATCTGCAGTTACAACACAGGCATAGAGAATCCACAATTCTGTGGGACCAGTGCTGTGTCCTGCATTCATAGAAAGGAGCCTGAGATATGCAGAGCTGTGTCTTCCTCCTGTTCACAAAGCTAGAAAAAAGAGACAGCTCCCTATCGGAGTGGCTTTGTGTCTTACATTCTGGCTCTCTTGGTTCTCCCCCACAAGACCCCTCCTCACTCTTATGTAAACACTCTTATGTTTTCACCGGCAGGCTCCTTCTTGCCTACATTTGCACACAAAGGAAGAATCAAACAGGGCAAAGGGACCAAGAGCAGGCCAGTGTACTTTGGAGAAGAGCAAGGACCTCGCCAATGCCTCAGCAAATCCTGACTGAAAGTGGACAGGGATAAGCGAACCAGCAAGAAAAGGGTGAGGGGTCGGCCCTTATCCTGAAGCCGAAAACCCAGACTTTGAAGCCTGCTGGCTGGACCCATACTCAGTGCGCGCGTTATGTTCATCCAGCCCTGCTAGAGAAGACTACCCACGTTGAGAACCAAGTGTGCCATCGTCCTAGTAGAGTGCTCAGATATGCTCTAAAGAATTCAGAGTTCCGGGGCTGGAGAGATGGCCTAGCGGTTAAGAGTGCCAACCGTTCTTGCAGAGAACCTGGGTTCGATCCCCAGCACCCACATGGCGGCTGAGAACCGTCAGTAACTCCAATTCCAGGAGAACTCCAGTTCCAAGGGAATCTGACACCTTCTTCTGACCTCCTAGGCATTGCACGACACGGGTGCACAAACCTGCGTGCAGACAATACATTCAAATAAATAAATAAATAAATAAATATTTTTTAAAATGTTTAAAAAAAAAAAAAAAGAATTGAGAGCTCCAAGGCTGCCTGTACTGAAGAAGATAGGGCTGGCTGGTCTGAGGCCGCAGCCTTCTGACCTCTCCCACCCCACAACGCACCCACCGTACAGCCAGTTCTCACACAGTCCCCAGTGCTGATCAGCTTGGAGCAGAACCAAAGTGGAGGAGAACTAGATAAGAAAACACATCGCTGGATAAGGACTGAGGAGAGAGAACAAGATTCCCAGCTGAAAACCCCATTGGACTAAAGCCTCCAGCACCCAAGTCTCTAATGAGTAGGTTTTACGGGTATGCTACCACACGCAGCTCACAGTCCAGATGCCTACCACTCCCCATCCCTGGATGCAGACACATACTGCTACATCCCACTGAGCTTGACCGTGCGCGTCATCGAGAGAACACCAGGGAATCTGAAGGAAAATGACAGTGCAGTTCGCTTCCACTTCTCAGATAAAAGTTTTGTGCTGTTGCAGAGGAGAAGAATGAAGGGAAGGAAGCAGGAGACGCACACATCCAAAAATGGAGGATGAACGCCTCCAACTACAGCCTTGGGGGGTCGCAGTGCTTCCCCAGTCAGGAATCTAAGTGTACAATGAGTTTCACAGACCAGGCGTGGATGCAGTCATTTTGGGACTTCACATCAGTCCTGACTTATCTCACACTCTGAACACGAGCTGTGCACACACTCTGACATGTCTGGAGAAGTCCAGGCTTCAGAACCACCTATGGCTTTTTCCTTCGGCACAAATCAGGGAAATCCACTGCCTGCAGCTCGTGGAAGCCAGAAGCCCACAGGGAGCCAAACACGACCTCCACAGGCACCGGTTCCCTGAGCAAGAGGCCATCAGGGAAATCCACTGCCTGCAGCTCGTGGAAGCCAGAAGCCCACAGGGAGCCAAACACAACCTCCACAGGCACCAGTTCCCTGAGCAAGAGGCCATCAGGGAAATCCACTGCCTGCAGCTCGTGGAAGCCAGAAGCGCACAGGGAGCCAAACACAACCTCCACAGGCACCGGTTCCCTGAGCAAGAGGCCATCGCACACTCTGTTTCCTTGTCCAATGGGACTCCTAACTCTACCCACTGTTTAAGGTATCGTACGGACAAATCCACAGAGTAGATTCAACAAATGTCAATCATATTTCATGTCCACTCCCAGGACTAGGAAGGCATGGTGGAAAGGTGAAGACCACACAATAAAAAGAAAGATCAGAGAATTACCTCAAAACGGGCCAAGAAGTCCTTCAGGTTTGGAAATGCATCCAGGCACGTGGGTTCGAATATACAGTGCTGGTCAAGAATATCATAAGCAAGAAAATCCACGAAGGTGATCTGCAGGAAGCCAGGGGTGAGTGAGGTGGAATGTGAAATCCCGGGAAGAACAGCAAACCGTCCCCCACACCCCTGCCCCTTTACCTTGTCCCCTGCAAACCATGGCCGCTTTCCCAGGAACTCAGAGTAGAGCTTCATCTTCTCAGGGAGGCCCTCTAAGTACCCTGGCTTCTGTTTCTCCTGAAGCAGAAAAGAGCTGTCACCATCCTCAGACATAGGCTTCCTGCCAGAGAAGCTGGCCTCAAAAGACTAAGCAAGGGAGCAGCCATCTTCCTGAGACTGGGCCTGGGTCAGTGTCTAGGCTTTTAGTTACTATATCAGTGTGACTGACTGTTATTAGGTAGCACATGGGATATAACACCACCCTCCAGTCTCTACACCAATGCCAGAAACGTCCATCAGACCCAAGACTGCGATGGGCCCCTGGTTCCAAATTCACATCAAGCAGAATCAACTATACACACAATTGAAAACACCCAAGAAAAAGAGTGAGTGAGCTTCCTACTAAGTGACAGAAGAAAGGTATGGACATTGGTACACGTCCCAAAAAGGTAAAATGAATTTGAAAGGACAAAAGGAAATGAGGTGAGGATCAGGGCCTTGGGTGGACTTTGATCTGTGGTGGTGTCGATTGGGAGTTTTCATCTGGTAAGACTGAGCATGGGTTACTCCACTGGCCGTTTGAAGCTATCTGTACAGTGAGTATCTGAGGGTTTCCAGTGGTAAAATGTGCCAGAGTATATGGCAAGGGCACAGCCCTGTTCCAGCCTACTTCACACAGCCGTAGGGGACTCACAAAGTCAGGGCTGTAGCAAATCATGGCCAGCTGCATGCGGGTGTCCATGACCTGGTTCTCCAAAATGTCCACACGGATCCTCTCCTCCTCCGTCTCCCCGCCTGCAGCACACAGCACAGACTCGCCCTCAGCAGCCCACCCAGCCACGCCCAGGAGGACGAACACCGGCCCCACCCTGCAGCCAGCCCCACTCACACAGGTTGTGCTTGCGGCCAAGGTAGCGCAGGATGGCGTTGCTCTGGGTGAGCTTGTGCGGCCCGTCGATTAAGTAGGGCAGCTGGATGGACAAGCAGGGACGGTCAGAGGGAATGCATGGGACATGGAGTCCCAGCATCCCTTCCCTGGGTTAGGACAGACAGGGGGCCCGGCACTCAGTGTGCCTGACATGGGAAGCCCTCCGGGAATCCACTGCACACTGAGTGCAAGAGCTGAGACACAGCCCATCACAGGAACGATGCAGACCACCAGGAGTGAAGCAGGACAGAGAAGCACTGATCCCGACCCTCAGCTGTGCAAGATGAGCTGGGAACACGACCGCCGTCCCCAGCCACCCCTTCCCCACACCCACATTGGGAAAGTCCAGGCCCAGCTTGAATTTCTCATTCAGCCACTGGCTTCTGTCGTAGTCAGGAGCTGTGGAGAGCAAGGTGATGGGAAAAGAAGTCACCCCGGCGTCCCACCCTCTTTCCCTGGGAGCCCCGAGGAGTGAGGGGCAAGACCTCCTGAGGCCAGGATCTGCAACCCGATCTACTCTCTCACATTCCAAGTTTGCAGGGATGGAGTACTTGTAAACCTGTAGGCTCTACAGCACCAAGGTGTACAGAAGGCTTAGGTAAGCTCTAATTACAACTGAAGGGAACCGGCCTTCCATTCCCAGCACCCTGCACTGGAAGACCAAACTCAAGGAAGTTTCTAGAAGGGACAAGTTCTGTGGCAGGCTAGAAATGCCCTGCAGAGCTTCACAAAGCGTGGGGGGTGAGGTGGGGGTGGGGTCCCAAGGCATGGTTTGCCAGGCACCAATGGGCAAAAGTTAGACAAGGGTCTGACTAGGAAAGGGTCATCACCGTCCCCCATGGTGTATCTCTTCTCCTCATAGCTTGAGTCTGTGTACTCCAGGAGCAGGCGGATGGTGTGAGCCAACTATGAGAGATGGGCGGAGATGGGTCAGAGACGGGGAGACACTAACACTGTGACTTCTCCACGTTCTGGTGAGCCTATATTTTACCTGTAACAATCTACACACACACACACACACACACACACACACACACACACCTCTCACAGGTACCAGCTCTCAGGTATTTGGACCCCTGACAAAGATTTCCAGCTAGTTCTGAACTAAATCTATCTCCTAGAAATCAGCCATGGCTACTCCCACTCCGCAGTCTGTGCCTCGTCCCCCCGCAGTACCCTCACTTACCCCACGGAAGTCCCAGTAACCCAGTGTCATGGGCATGGTGCTGGTGCCGTGTCCTGAGCAGGCTGACTAGGGCCTTGCTAGTCTGCCTGTTTTGAGAATATCCTGGGCAGTGAGGAGGCGGGACCTGGGTGCCGGCTCCTATTGGGCCACCAACCTATCACTGTCTCCAATTCCAGAGCTCCCTGTGGAGGGAGAAAAGCTGCAAGAGCCTGGGGCATGCTGGCAGGGAAAAGTAAAATTCAATCCAGCTTCACCCAGACTGGCTAAGGCTTGTCAGCTCCCAGCAGTGAACGGCCCCCAGAGGCTCCCTGGTCTGCTAAACACACGGGAGTGGAGGTGGAGTTGAACTACTGATAGTGAAAGTACAAGACCGGCCTCACTTCCGTCCCTTCTGGTGCTGCTCACACTTAACCATTGATTCCCTGGGTGACTCTGGGTAGCTCAAGGGGCCTGGGTCTGCTCAAAACAGGGTGCCTCAAATCTGAGAGATTACTGATCCCTTTGGTCTAGAGTTATTCATAGAAACCAAATGGCATGTATGGTTGTGCTAAGCTGGTTAATTCATACACACACACACACACACACACACACACACAAAAAAAAACACAAGATGTATGAGATAATATTTAAGATCACTAATTATTAGGAAAATGCAAACCAAAACCACAGTGAGATGTACCTTACTCTATAAGAACTATGGTTCTTACCTGGGCACAGTGGTTCATACTTTTAATCTAGCACTAGGAAGCCAGAGGCAGGTAGATCTCTGTAAAATGGAAGCCAGCCTGGTCTACATAGACAGTTCTAGGCCAGCTAGGGCTGCACGGGGATCCTGTCTCAAAAAAAAAAAAAAAAATTGCTGATACCAAAAAGAATAAAGATACCAGGTGCTGATGAGAATGTAAAAGGAAGCCGGGCCTGGTGGCACACGCCTTTAATCCTAGCACTTGGGAGGCAGAGGCAGGCGGATCTTTGTGAGTTCAAGGCCAGCCTAGTCTACAGAGAGAGTTCCAGGCCAGCTGGGACTACAGGGAGACCCTGTCCCGAAAAGACCAAAAAAAAAAAAAAAAAAAAAAAAGAGAATGTAAAAGGAACCTTGGACAGGCTGGGGAGGATGTAAAATATTGCAGCCATTATAGAAAACAACATGGCAGCTCCTCTAAAAATCAAAAATAGAACTACCATAGGAGTTTCGATTCCCTGCACCCTGACCAGCTACATTCTCTCTCCATGCTACCCCCACCCCCACCTTGGCCCCAGGCCCCTTCCTGATTGTCCTGCCTGACACTTGCAGACTACCCTGCTAATAAATGGAAACAACCTGTTAGAGAAAAATCATGATACCAACAGCCAAAGTCAGGAAGAGAAGAGTTTAATTTTACGACTAGTGGGACTAGCACATGGATTCAGCCCCAGATCAAGTTCTTAGGTGCTTTCCTATCTATGAGACAAATACAAGCAAAGAGCAAATAACACATATATGGTAATTAAGTAAGTACTTCACAGGTAACACAGGGTCACAGAGGTTACAGGAATGTGGCAGCTTTGGGAGACAAAGTCTTTTGTCCTCAGTGAGTGCAAGGAACACTGAGGAAGACTCCAGTCTGCTTTTTCCATTTCTATTTCCTGTCTCAGAGCTCTTCCTGCTCAAAAATGAAATCAGTATACAGAACAGTATACACTTTGCAATAGGAAGAAACTCACGTCATCTAAGTGCCCGTCAACTGACAAATGGACATAGAAAATGTGGTACATGTATACCATAAAATGTCATTCACCCATAAAGAATAAAATCATCTCTCAACCAATGGTGCTAGGAAAACTGGATATTCACATACAGAAAGAGATCCTTATCTCTCATCTTATACCAACTCAAAATGAATCAAAGGCCTAAATATAAGACTTGACATTTTTTTTGATAATTCTTTTTTTTTTTATTTTATTTATTTCTGTATGTGTATCAATGTACTGTCTGCATGCAGGTCTGTGCACCTGTGTCGTGCAATGCCGCGGAGGTCAGAAGAGGGTCTCGGATTCCCCTGGAACTGGAGTTCTCCTGGAATTGGAGTTTCAGACGGTTCTCGGCCGCCATGTGGGTGCTGGGGATTGAACCCGGATCCTCTGTAAGAGGGGTCGGCGCTCTTAACCGCTAGGTCATCTCTCCAGCCCCTTGACATTTTTAAACTACTATATGGAAGGTATGCTAAGGTATTGGCATTGATAATGATTTTCTGCATCCGAGTTAAACAGCTCAGAAAACAAAAGCAAGAATTGACAAGTGAGTGTGCATCTAATATAAAAAGCTTCTACAGGGGCTGGAGAGATGGCTCCAGGGTTAAGAACACTGGCTGATCTTGAGGAAGACCCAGGTTCAGTTCCCACACCTACATGGTGACTAACAACCATCCATGAGTTCTAGGGGGTCTATTAGGTCCCCAAAATGGCAGCAGTGCTGCCAAACTCCCAGAACGTTCCTCAACCTGAAGGGGAAATCAAAACCTCAGCACTCCTTAGAAAGTTTCACAAAACCCCCTACAGAAACCAGGTTTCACCCCTCTACTCCCCCCACCCCACCCCACCCCACCCCTAGCAGAGACCTAGTTTCAAAAACTCTCTGGCAGAAACCAGGTTTCCTGAAACATTTTGCTTATCAGGAATTCCACCCCTCTCGCCCTATACAAGCCCCCAGGAGAAAGTGTCACAGAGTTAGCCAAGCTTCCAACTACCTATAAACCTACCCTCCTTCCTCTATCCTTCCTCTATTAGTTGCCATTTCTCTGCCTTGGAGAGATAGCAGAGTAGTTTGTTAATAAACTGTCTTTCTCCTCACAGACTGGTCCTGCTGGGTGGTTTTGTTGCCCACATCCACACATTGACACCCTCTTCTGGCCTTCTAGGACATTGCATGACACAGGTGCACTTATATACATGCAGACAAAACACTCAGAAACATAAAATAAAAATAAATAAACAAGGATGGAGAGATGGCTCAGTGGTTAAGAGCACTGGTCGCTCTCATAGACTTCCCAGATTGAATTCCCAGCACCCACATGGCAGCTAACAACCATCTGTATCTCCAGTTCCAGGGGAATCCAATGCCCTCTTCTGACAACAGAGGTGCACTTACATACATGCAGCCAATACACTCATACACAAAAAATTAAAATGTTAAATAAAATATTAAAAGATAAATAACACCAGGAGTGGTGGCACATACCTTTAATTCCAGCCCTCAGGAGGCAGAGACAGGCAGATCTCTGTGAGATCAAGATCAAGGCCAGCCTAGGTCCACATAGTGAGCCGGAACTAGAAAGATCCTGTCAAAAGTTAATTAATTTAATTAATTATAAAGGGAAAAAGTAGCTAGGTGTGGTGGCACAGGCCTTTAATCCCAGCACTCAGGAGGCAGAGGCAGGCAGACGTCTGTGATTCCAAGGCCAGTCTGGTCTAATAATGAGTTCCAGGCAGCTGGGGCTACGGGGAAACAAAAATAAGAAAAGTAAATAAATAAATTTTTTCGCCTTTTTTGAGACAGGGTCTGACATAAATAATTTTTGAAAAGCTTCTAGCAGCAAAGAAAATACTCAGTAGAAGGAAGACATCACATATAAAATGGGAGAAGACCTTTACCAACTATTCATCTGACAGAGGATTAATATCTAGAGTATATAAAACTGTAAAACCTTGCCTGGTGTGGTGGCACACTCCTTTAATTCCAGCACTTGGGAGACAGAGGCAGGCAGATCTCTGTGAGTTCAAGGCCAGCCTGGTCGACATAGCAAGTTTCAGACCCTGTCTTAAAAAATAGAAGATAAAGCCGGGCATGGTGGCACACGCCTTTAATCCTAGCACTCGGGAGGCAGAGGTAGGCAGATCTTTGTGAGTTCAAGGCCAGCCTGGTCTACAGAGTGAGTTCCAGGAAAGCTGGGGCTACAGGGAGACCCTGTCTCGAAAAGACCAAAAAAAAAAAAAAAAAAAAAAAATAGAAGATAAAGCAGTGTGGAGAATCTTTAAGAGACTCAAATGAGCTTGCCACCTGACCCAGTCATACCACTCCTAGGTATTTACCCACAAGACTCATCCTACTACAGAGATAGATGCACAGCCATGTTTATTGCAGCTCTTTCACAACAGCAAAGAGCTGGAACCAACCCAGTGCCCCTCAACTGACGAGTGGATAGAGAAAATGTGGTACATCTACACAATGGAGTTCTATGCAGCGATAAAGAAAGTGGCATCAATGAATTGGCAGGTAAAATGGATGGATCTAGAAGATATGTAAGTGAAGTAACAGAAAAATAAACGACAAATGGTTATCCCTCATCTGTGGATGCTAGCACCAAGTACCTAGTTGTAAGGCAAACTAAGCAACGTTAATGATTTATGTTCCTCGTGATCTGAAAACAATGTGCTCTTTTATTGTGAATCCCTTAACAGGTTCATAATTTAAGCTACCATTTATTTTCAGACTTAGCAGTTTTGGTATACTGGTAGAGGGTATTGTATGGCACAAAATCAAAAGAATGAGGGGAAAAACTAGTTTATCATGAAAAAAATAGAAGATAAATAAATAAATAAAAATGCAAAACCATAGCCAAATATGGGGACAGGTGCCTGTAATCCCCACACTTGAAAGGCTGAGACTCCAGATTAGGCTATATAGTGAGATCATCTCAAAAAAAGAAAAAAAATTTTTTTTTTTGCACNGTGCAAAAAAAAAAATTTTTTTTCTTTTTTTTGAATGATCTCACTATATAGCCTAATCTGGAGTCTCAGCCTTTCAGTGTGGGGATTACAGGCACCTGTCCCCATATTTGGCTATGGTTTTGCATTTTTATTTATTTATTTATCTTCTATTTTTTTCATGATAAACTAGTTTTTCCCCTCATTCTTTTGATTTTGTGCATACAATACCCTCTACCAGTATACCAAAACTGCTAAGTCTGAAAATAAATGGTAGCTTAAATTTGAACCTGTTAAGGGATTCACAATAAAAGAGCACATTGTTTTCAGATCACGAGGAACATAAATCATTAACGTTGCTTAGTTTGCCTTACAACTAGGTACTTGGTGCTAGCATCCACAGATGAGGGAAACCATTTGTCGTTTATTTTTCTGTTACTTCACTTACATATCTTCTAGATCCATCCATTTACCTGCAAGTTCATGATGCCATCTTTCTTTATCGCTGCATAGAACTCCATTGTGTAGATGTACCACATTTTCTCTATCCACTCGTCAGTTGAGGGGCACTGGGTTGGTTCCAGCTCTTTGCTGTTGTGAAAGAGCTGCAATAAACATGGCTGTGCATCTATCTCTGTAGTAGGATGAGTCTTGTGGGTAAATACCTAGGAGTGGTATGACTGGGTCAGGTGGCAAGCTCATTTTGAGTCTCTTAAAGATTCTCCACACTGCTTTATCTTCTATTTTTTTTTTTTTTTTTTGGTTCAAGCCCAGCCTGGTCTACAGAGTGAGTTCCAGGAAAGCTGGGGCTAGAGGGGGACCCGGGCTCAAAAAAAAAAAAAAAAAAAAAAAAAAAAAAAAAAAAATAGAAGATAAAGCAGTGTGGAGAATCTTTAAGAGACTCAAAATGAGCTTGCCACCTGACCCAGTCATACCACTCCTAGGTATTTACCCACAAGACTCATCCTACTACAGAGATAGATGCACAGCCATGTTTATTGCAGCTCTCTTCACAACAGCAAAGAGCTGGAACCAACCCAAGTGCCCCTCAACTGACGAGTGGATAGAGAAAATGTGGTACATCTACACAATGGAGTTCTATGCAGCGATAAAGAAAGATGGCATCATGAACTTTGCAGGTAAATGGATGGATCTAGAAGATATGTTAAGTGAAGTAACAGAAAAATAAACGACAAATGGTTATCCCTCATCTGTGGATGCTAGCACCAAGTACCTAGTTGTAAGGCAAACTAAGCAACGTTAATGATTTATGTTCCTCGTGATCTGAAAACAACTGTGCTCTTTTATTGTGAATCCCTTAACAGGTTCTAAATTTAAGCTACCATTTATTTTCAGACTTAGGCAGTTTTGGTATACTGGTAGAGGGTATGTATGCACAAAATCAAAAGAATGAGGGGGAAAAACTAGTTTATCATGAAAAAAATAGAAGATAAAAATAAATAAATAAAATGCAAAACCATAGCCAAATATGGGGACAGGTGCCTGTAATCCCCACACTGAAAGGCTGAGACTCCAGATTAGGCTATATAGTGAGATCCTCTCAAAAAGAAAAAAAAAATTGACAACAAAATAACAAGTATCCTAATAAGTATGAAAATGATCTAAAGAAACACCTCAAAAGAACAACTACCAGGGGCTGGAGAGATGGCTCAGTGGTTAAGAGCACCAGCTGCTCTTGTAGAGGAGCCGGATTCGATTCCCAGCACCCACATGGCAGCTAAGAACCATCTTTAACTCTAGTTCCAGGGGAATCTGACACCCTCTTCTGACCTCCGCAGCATTGCACAACACAGATGCACCAATCTACATGCAGACAGTACATTCATACACGTAAGAAATAATATATTGGCTGGGCCTGGTGGCACGCGCCTTTAATCCTAGCACTCGGGAGGCAAAGGCAGACAGATCTTGTGAGTTCAAGGCCAGCCTGGTCTACAGAGTGAGTTTCAGGAAGACGCAGCCTACAAGGAGACCCTGTCTCAAAAAGACCAATAATAATAATAATAAAACTACCAATAGCCACTATATATATATATATATATATATATAGTATGTGTATGAATGTACTGTTTGCATGTAGGTTTGTGTACCCGTGTCATGAAATGCCGCGGAGGTCAGAAGAGGGTGTCAGATTCCCCTGGAATTGGAGTCAAAGACGGTTCTCAGCTGCCATGTGGGTGTTGGGGATCGAACCCGGGTCCTCTGCAATAGCAGTCAGTGTTCTTAACCGCTAGGCCTAAATATATTTTTTAAATGTTCAACATCTTTAGTAGTCAGGGAAATGCAAATTAAATCTACATTGAGACTCCACCAGAATGGCTGTTCAAAGCCAAAATAAACTTCCCACAATGCACAGCACAGCACCACAGCAAAGAACTCCTCTTCCCAAATGGCAGTCCTGCTCAGGTGAAAGACGCTATCTCGCCTATGCACCATGAATGGCTCAAAAGCTACAGGGAGCAGGGCTGTAGACATGCTGGCCACCAAAAGGTAGAGTAGAGTAGCTGAGCTGAAAACCAGCGGGAGAGGGCGGGGCTGCAGGGAAGACCCGGAAACGGTCCGGACCAGGGGAAAGCCCTGTGCCATCAGGTTGCACACCAGGAAGGAGAGACTTGGCTCTACCAGGAGAGGCTGGGCAGCCTGGTCCTCCAGGGTACAGGCTGGGTCAGGTGTAAGTCTCTGAAAACCAGCTCCCTATGTAATCCTCAGCAGGCTGTTCCAGGGCCAGGCAGCCAAGCGCACCCATGTATAATCATTCTTCCATAACTGCAGGGCAGGGCAGGCAGGATGCACTGAACTGAGAAGAGTATGCAGCACACTCCTACAAGTCCCTGCCAACACGCAATGGCATCCCAGCCTACTTAAACACTTCCACGACGTGTATAGTACAGCTGCTACTTCTGGGATTGACACATCATCCCGACCTTGCGGCAGAGGAGCTGTGGTTTCCTACGGGAGACCTTGACCCACAGTCATAATCATCAAAGAAACAGAATTATATAGCAGATAGCTAATCTACTAATGGAGCTGTTAGCATTCCCTTCTAGTGAGGAAAGGAGGGTCACAAAACCTCCAAGATCCTCCACTGACCCTCCTCTGATCTATCAACCGCGTTCCCCTCCACCCTAAAATATACGAAGCCTAAGTACATATATGTTATATAACTATTTCCTCTGAGGAGAAAAATCTTCCATCTTGGAGGGAAGCTGGGTAAACAACAAGGTGTCTAAAGGTAGGTAAACAGTAGGATGTTCTGAAGGGACACAAGAGTCTCCTCCGTTAAGGACACTGGCTGTTCTTGCAGAAGACCCAGCTTCAAATTCCAGTACCTACATTCTAGCGAACAACTGTCCTAGTAACTGGTTCCAGGTGATCCAACAGCTTCTTCTGTTCTCCATGGGCACTGCACAACACGGGTGCACTTACATACATATGGGCATAACACTCAGACATAAAATAAAAATAAGTAGGGGGCTGGAGAGATGGCTGCTCTTGCAGAAGACCTGAGTTAAGTTCCCAGCATCCACATGGCACCTAACAACAGTCTGTAACTCCAGTTTCAGGGGATCCAACACCCTCTTCTGACCTCCTTGGGAATTGCATGACATGGGTGCACTCATGCACATAAAATATAATAATAATAATAATGTAAAGGGAGGTAAACAACAGGAAGTTTGGAGGGGACACAAAGCACTTCATCCTGCAGAAGAAGCTTATTAAACTCAGGAAGTGAACAATGAATGCAACAGCTTCAGGAGGCGCCCGAAATCAACCAGCTTCAATAAGCCTCTCTCTCTCTCTCTCTCTCTCTCTCTCTCTCTCTCTCTCTCTCACTCACTCTCCCCAAGGATATGTAAGCAGTAAAAACTGCTAAGAGACACTCTCAGACCAACTGAGCTGCCTACAAGGGAGCAGAGACCAGCTGAACTGCCTGGAAAGGACACTCTCCAACCTGTTGAGCTGTGCAGTGAGCTCCAGGTTTCCAGCTTTGTGTGCCATCACCCCATACTTCCATGGGCTTTTGGTGATGCAGCTGTTTTTGAGTCATTTCTCCTTCTGTAAGTAACCCCTCACCCACACTCCTGTAAGTACCCCCAATAAAACTCATTGGTTCACCAAGTTGGACTGGACAGTACCCTTCCCTTGGCCTGCTGTTGGTTCCCTATCTGGGGTTAGCAGATGTTTGTTTATCACCCTCTAGGAATATGTCACATAACAGTATATCTGAGGAAAAAATATTTACTGAAGGTCTAACTTTTCAGTGGTGTAGCTGCTCACGCTCCTGTAAGTTCATTTAATGAGCAAGCTGAATTGGATGAATCTCTCTTTGGTCTCCCAGTCCCTTTCTCCATTGGGAGTGATTTAGAGCTTGATGAAATACTAAGGAAAACCCAGATTTTAATCCTTGTTTTCTTTCTGTCTCAGTCAGCAAAGTTCAGCTTACTTTGTAGTTAGAACACTGACACAGCTAGGGAGAACCACGTGGCTTGTGTCCCAACAAAGCTTCCTCAGCTCTCCTGGTGTGGTGGCGCACGCCTGTGATCCCAGCCTAGGGAAGCAGAGGCAGACAGATCTCTGGGAGATCCAGGCCAGCCTGGTCTACATAATGGGTTCCAGGACAGCTGAGGCTACAGGAAACCCTGTCTCAAAAATACCAAAAACAAACAAACAATCAAAAAAACTTCCTCAACTCTGCTCCTCTCAGATGGAGACTTCTGCAATAACTTTCAGACAAGGGATTTTTTAACATGTTTTTCTTTTCTAAATTTATAATAATTTCCCTAGTTTTAGGACTTTGCTGATAGTCAATCAATATATGTTTCCTTCTCACTGAAACCCAGTGCCTAAGGTATAAACAATGTGTGCAACCTTTCTTCAGGGTCCAGAATTTGAGTTCTGAGTCCACTGGACCAAGCTGTAACCTAAATAAAATGCATACTTCCTGTACACCCCCAGGGTTCTGCCTGGTCTGCATAGCGAGTTCCAAGCCAGGCCAGCTAGAGCTACAGGGAGACCCTGTCTTGAAAAGACAAAAAAGAAAAAAAAAGTTAGTTCAGCAAGGACCATGGAATTGGTATGGGGCTTTAGTGGCTTCATTGAGCTTCATGAGGGAATATGATCTTCAGCAGGTTGGAGAAGCTCTGGATGATCTGAGTAACTTGGACTGGTGTGTAAGTCAGGTTTATAAAGTGCTAAAACAATCAAGATCAGATAAGAATAAGAAAAAGCAGGTAAAGAAGCTGTCTGGATCTCTTGAAAATAAATTTAGCCTTCTTGGGAGGCAGAGGCAGGCGGATCTTTGTGAGTTCAAGGCTAGCCTGGTCCACAGAGAGAGTTCCAGGCTAGCTGGGGCTACAGGGAGACCCTGTCTCGAAAAGACCAAAAATTAAATAAATAAATAAATAAATAAATAAATAAATAAATAAATTTAGCCTTGAAATTATGTTATGTAGATTGAAGGGGCTAGACAGATGGCCTAGCAGGTAAGAACACTTGCTGTTCTTTCAGAGGAACCAGGTTTGGTTCACAGCACCCAAATGGTGGCTAGCATCTGTCCATAACTCCAGTTCTAGGACATCTGATGGCCTCTTTTGGCTTCCATAAACACTCCATGTATGTATGTATGTTTGTATGTATGTAGGCAAAACACTAATAAACATAAAATTAAAACATAAATAGAACAATTTAAAAAATATATAGCAATATCTGTGACCAGATGGAGTTCCTAGGGGAAAAAGGGACAAAAATCCAGATGTGTTTGTGATTCCCTGGGAAGGTTTGTATTAGTCAGGGTTCTCTAAAGAAACAGAATCTGGGCGTGGTGGCGCACGCCTTTAATCCTAGCACTTGGGAGGCAAAGGCAGGCGGATCTTTGTGAGTTCAAGGCCAGCCTGGTCTACAGAGTGAGTTCCAGGACAGCTGGGGCTACAGGGAGACCCTGTCTTGAAAAAGACAAAAAAAAAAAAAAAAAAAAAAAAAAAAAAAAAGAAACAGAATCAATAGAATGAATATATAGCTATATACAAATTTATTGGTTTGCTCACGTGACAGAGCTCAAGGAGTCTGTGGTGGTTTGAATGAGTGTCCCCCATAGGCTTTAAGTATTCAGACATTTGTCTCCAGTTGGTGGCACTGTTTTTGGAGGTTTTAGAAGGTGTGGCCGTGCTAGAGGAAGTATGTCACTGGGGGCAGCCTTAGTGAGTTTAACAAGCCTCGTGGTCTCCAGTCGCTCTCTGCTTCCTGTGCTCATTGCGAGATGTGACCCTCAGCTTGCTGCTCCAGCTCCAGGCGCCATGCCTCCCACCACAATGGATTCTAATTCCCTGGAACCGTCAATCATAAGCTCAAATAAACTCTTCCTTTTATAAGTTCCTTTGGTCATGGTGTTTTATCACAGCAACAGAAAAGTGACTAATACAGAGTCCAACAGTAGCCGCGCCGCACTGGAGAGGCTGAGAATCCAGGGAACTGCTCAGTCTCCAAGGCTGGATGTCTCAGTAGTTCCAATCTGGTGCTGAAGGCCCGATGGATTCCAGGATATCTGTTGGTCTCAGTATACGCTGGGACCTGAAGGGTTAATCACAGCAGCAAGACAAACTCACCAGTGAGAGAGAGGCAAGCTGCAGGAAAAAAGGGACCAGCTCCCTCTGCCATGGCCTTTTATACTGCCTGCCAGCAGAAGGTAACGCCCATATTTGGGGTGGGCTTGAGGTAGTCCAATCTGAAGATCATTTTTCTCTTATTTGTTCATCCCTAGTCCTGTCAAGTTGACACCCAGGATTAACCATCACAGGTTTAAAACCCAAACAACAGGTCACCAAAGGGTGGACAGCAGGGAAGTGCAAGTGATACCCAGTCTACTTTTTGCTGTGTAAGAAGGAGCTATAATGGGCTGGAACCACCAGAGCCAGTCTTCTGATGGAGTGCCCAGAATGCCTGAAGTGAAGGCCACAGCAAGATGAGCAGGGGCCCCACATCAAATGGCAGATTTATTGGTCCCCTATCAAATTCAAAAAATACTTGGGCTTTAGTGGATGCTGGAGCTGAATGGTAGCCCACAAAGCATCAGGGACAAACAGGCAGCTGCAGTGATAGACAAGGAGATGGAATGACCCAGATGCAAAACCCAAGCTTCTCCTACTGGTGGGCAATTATCCCTCCTTCTGCCAGGCATTGTTATAGAGGAAAGTAAGCAACAAGGGGAGTAAATGCTGAGAGTAAATGGATGTCCCAGGAACTACAATGCAACTACAGAAAGCATCAATGAACTAGAAAAGATAGAGATTATTCACCCATAAAACTCTTTCAACAGCCCAATGAGGCCAGCAAAGAAACCAGACAGCTCATGGAGAATGGCTGTGGATGTAGAAAGCTAAATAAATGGTGCTCGTCCATCCACGAAACTGTACCCACCATTGCTCTTGGCAGAACAACAGATAACGAGTTGTATTAGAGTTCTCTAGAAACACAAAACCAATAAAAAGAATATATACTACAGGGGCTGGAGAGATGACACACGTGGTTAAGAGCACTTGGTGCTCTTCCAGAGAACCTAAATTCAGTTCCTAGCACCCAGGTCAGAAGGCTAACAACCAACTATAACTCCAGCCCTAGGGGATCTGATGTCCTCTTCCGGCCTTATTAAACACTTGTAGCATGGACGGTCTTCCAAATACTGACCATGGACATCAAATGCCTTCGCATACTTAGGGCCACCTGCCTGCCCAGGATTATATACTTGATTGTTGACTATCAGAGGGAAAAGGAGGAGCCAGGGAGTCAGCTCCCATCCCAACCTGCCAGTCCACCTTGGCTGTATAAGGGGGAGGAGCTAAGGCCATACAAACAGAGATCACCGTGAAGCAGGGCTGTCTCCCTCCTTCACCATCTTGGGTAGCCATAGGGAGGTTGCAAGGTCCATGCCAGGACAGGGGCTTTCCATGAGCCAGGGGCATGCTCACATTCCTGTAAGTAACCCCCTATTTGCTCTGTAAGCAAGCCCAAATAAACTTGGTAGAATTTTCAAAAATGTGGTTTGGGGAGTTTGTACCTAGCTTTGCCTTTGAACTATGGGAGGAGGAGGAGGGCACACCACACCATGCCACATCCCAGAAGGAATTTTAGTGACAGCATATACACACATAAATAAAAATAATTTATTTTTAAAAGAATATATGCTACCAAATGGAGATTATTAGACTGACTTAAACGATATGGGCTGAGAAGTCCAATGATGGCTGTCTGCATGCGGGGAAGACAGAGACGTGGCAGCTGCTTAGTCCATGAGGCAGGTGCCCCAGCACCTGCACTTGTCACTGAAGGCCTGAAGTTTCTCGGAAGCGGAAGCCGCTGGTCTTCAGTCCGCACTGCAAGTCTGAAGAAGCTGGTGTCATGGAAGGGTGGCAGCAGCAACAGGGCAAATGCACCTGCCAGCAAAAATACGAGGAAGGACAGCAGGCCGCACTGCTTTTCCCTCAGACTTCTTTATAACGGGGCCACCACGAGAAAGCGCTGCCTACTCCGGAGGAAGGGTCTTGCTACCCCAGTCAATCCTTTCTGGAATGCTCCACATACCCAACCAGAGCCATCTTGATTCCAGATCCAATTAAGCTAACGTCAAGATTAACCATCACGCAAATGATGAGATCTTTTCATGCAGTATTGGAACTTCCCAACAGTTTTTTTTTTGTTTTGTTTTTTTGGGGGGCCATGCCTGCTGAATCCTAAAACCAGTTTGCATTCACTTGAAACAGATGGCAGTAGGTCTTCACAGTGCTTCCCAAGGTTACTGTCACAGTTCTACTGTTTGTCATGGGATAATGCCCAGGATCTTGCTTTGTTATCCTGTCCTCCCTCTGTAAAAACACTTCATCACATAGTGCTAATCTCTGAATATTTTTCAAACTTAGAAAAGCATCTATCTAGAAGATAAATGTGTATACCTAAAGGAATGGGGATAGAAAAATAATCAGTCTGCACAGGCGCAGGGTCAGGCACAGCTGCCAATTTCTTGGAAGTCATATGGTCAGATAAGATGCATCTGATACCTAAGAAAACCTATTGCAGTCTGTGACTATAAACATAAAACAGCTGCAGGTGTCCCTGGGACTCTTAGGGTATTCGTACACTTTCATAACTCACTTTATTCAAATTATCAATGGCTGAGACTGTGACATGAAGGATCAAGAAGATTTTGAGCATGTTAAGTTCCTGGTAGAACAGGCTAAACAGCTTATAACCTAATACCCCAGTGTTCCTTTGTGTGCTCCAGGGTGCAAATGTGGGGGAGGGAGTTGGATATTGTTAGGAGCATAATTAGCATTTGAAAAATGTGTGAATCAGAGGTAGTTTAGGATTAAATAACATTAGTAAATGTGTGGATTTGAAGTGCTTCATTAAAGCCCTTCAGATAGACAGATACCTGTCCATGGATGGGAAGTATAAAATGACTTCGCTCTCTCACTCCGCCTTGGGGAACCTACAGGTGAGATGCCACCTGCTCACACCCCTACCCCAGCATGTGAGACAAGAACTGCAGCTAACACACACTGCCCCTTGACACCAGTTAGTGCCTGAAACTGCGCGCTGGACCCGCTGTCTGCAGAGCTGCCCTGGAGCTGCCACCCCCTCAGAGGTGCATCCTAAAACTCCCTAGTGTGGACCCCATCCACTACTTCCTCAAAACTAGGAGACGCCATAAGTGAGCACCCTTGGAGAGTTAGGCTAGGAACAGGACAGGATTAGGATTGAGAGAATTAACATGCATAGGAAAGAATAAAATTAGATTGCATCATAATACCTGTGTCCTGGACTCCTTCGGACCTCTCAGTCCATGCTTGCGGCAGATATGGGTGTGTGGGTTGCATGTGTGGGGGTTATGTATACCCATGCATTAGAATGCAGAGGTTAGAGGTGACATCAAGTGTCTTTCACTACTGTTCTCCACTTTTTTTTTTTTTTTTGAGACAGGGTCTCCCTGTGGCCTCAGCTGGTCTGGAACTCCCTGGGTAGACTAAGCTTGCCTTGACTTCACAGAAGCCCACCTTCCTCTGCTTTTTGAGTGCTGAGACTAAAGGCCTGAGCCCTTGTCCGGCTTCAACTTTTCCTTAAAAAAATAAAGTCTGTCATCTGAACCTGGAATGCACTGGCTCCACTAGACTGGCTGGGTGGCAAGCCCCTAAGATCCTTCTGTCTCTGCCTCCCAGCGCTGTGATTCAGATGTGCACTGCTATGCCCAGCTTTGGGGACTGAACTCGGGTCTTCATGATTGCATGGCAAGCACTTACCCACTGAGCCATTCCCTCAACCCTTGTCCCAGTGTCTCTTTGTACTCTAAGTCACCAGAAGCTCAGAGGACCATAGTTGGAAGCTATAGTAGAAACAACCTGAACCAACTGTCCCAATAGGGTTTTGTTGCCAATCACAGAATGGAACAGAAGCTGCTTATCTAATAAAGGGTTGGTTGGAGTCCTTCCAGTCAAGCCTTTTTATAGGGTTGGAAGGAAACAAACTCTGAAAAAGAGATGTGCCAACGGACAGCAACATGACGTGATGTCTGCGAGCCTCGACACCAATGCCGTGCAAGCCCAAGCTGTACTAGGAGTTGTGTCCCTTCAAGTCGTGAGCTTCTCTCAGCAGTTGAACCTACAGCCAAACTAGACAAAGGGTTTGGTTCATCCCTGTAGATTTCTGGCATGTGGACGGCACAAGTAGGAGAACCTGCTTGGGATTGGCCACAGTAATGCAAATGAATGCTGGTGAGGTGCCTGAAGGGAAGAGAAGGAAAACACAGCCACTGGGCTGAGTCAAGAGCAGTGTGGATAGTGCTAACTCCGGAGGCTTGGCCTGTGGTCATCTACCAGTTGGCTGTATTCATAAACTTAGTTTTATGGATGATCCCAATGGGAAAAGGAGAACCTGCAGGTGCTGGGTCAGTCACTCTGGGGGAGCACAGATATGCAAGGAAATTAGAGTTCAATAAGAATCAGAGTTTCTGGTAGTTTTTCATGGCAGCCCACAGCCCATTGAGTCCTCCTAGAAATCAGGAGGCAGATACTCTTACCTTTGGGCCATCTACCCTCAAGTACCTCTGGAGTCATAAAGTCTGGCCACAGTACAGGCTGGGAGACTCAAAGCCATCAGCTTCTCTATAAACGGTGGGACTCTGCATGCCCAGTGTTTCAATGAGGATGTTCCCACAGATTTCAAGTATTTGAATACTTGGCCCCAGTTGGCAGTGCTGTTTGGAGAGGATCATGGAACCTCCTCAGGAGGTGCGGCCTTTTGGAGGAAACAAGTCACCAAGGGCAAGCCTTGAGGGTTCATAACCCTGCCCAACTTTCAGTTAGTCTCTTAGGTCGGGCACAGGCTTCTTGTGCCTGCTTGAAGATGTGAGTGTTCGGCTTTCTGCTCTCACAACCTCCTGCCAAGACTCCCCACTATGGTGGACTCTTGCCTCTTTGGAACCATAAGCCAAATAAATTCCTCTATAAATTGTCTTGGTCATGGTGTTTTATGACAGCACCAGAAAAGTAACTAATACACTACCCAAACATGTAATGCCTCTTCCTGATTACAGTCTTGGTGAATGTAGACTACAATAAGTCGAGTAGATAAGTCAAGCTGGTGCATATGGAATTCACAGACTGACTGCATGGGGCCTATACCTATCAGTAACAGACGTAAATACGCTCTCACCTAGGTGAACACTAGAGAAGACTTCCTGTAAGCCTTACCATGTGAAGCCACCACCAAGTACCTCACCCTACTGTGTTATATGTGGGTGTGGTGGTTTGAATGTGTGTCCCCCATAGGCTCTAGGTATTCAGACGTTTGTCTCCAGTTGGTGGCACTGTTTTTGGAGGTCTTGGGGTGTGTGGCCATGCTGCAGGAAGTGTGTCACAGGGGGCAGGCTTAGTGAGCTTAACAAGCCTTGTGCTCTACAGTTGCTTCCTCTCTGCTTCCTGTGCTCATTGCGAGATGTGACCCTCGGCTTGCTGCTCCAGCCGCCACGCCTCCCGCCACAGTGGACTCTAATTCCCTGGAACCATCAATCGTAAGCTCAAATAAACTCTTCCTTTTATAAGTTCCTTGGTCAGGGTGCTTTATCACAGCAACAGACAAGTGACTAATACAATGGGAGATGCTAGAGAATTGACAAGTGATAGGAATTCATCCCACAAACACTGATGTACAGAACTGGGCTGAAGACAACCAAGTACAACTGTTTCTACCCACCCTTACAACCTACATGGGCTGAATTGATCAAAAGAAGGAATGTATTGCTAAAACAGCAGTTAAAGAGTGAAAAAAATGGGGCTGGAGAGCTAGCCTAGTGGTTAAGAGCACCGACTGCTCTTTCAGAGGACCCGGGTTCGATCCCCAGCACCCACGTGGCGGCTAAGAACCATCTGTAACTCCAATTCCAGGAGAACTCCAGTTCCAGGGAAATCTGAGACCCTCTTCTGACCTCCGCAGCATTGCACAACACAGGTGCACAAACCTACCTGCAGACAGTACATTCATACACATGCAAAAATAAATTTAAAAAAAATTTTAAGTGAAAAAAGGCTGGCTGTGTAGCTCAATAGAGCTGGGTAGAGCACATGCCTAGCATGTGTAGGACCCTGAGTTCAGTCCCCACCACTGTTGGAGAAAAAAGTCATGAAGTTATTGAACAAAACCCCCAATGTCAGGGTGGGCTACCTTCCTGTGAGCTGTTGGCCCCACACAGCACACAGGCTCCTGCCACTGCTGTTGGTTACGTGCCAGAACAGCATGGCAGGCGCTACTGCTGAAGACACCGTATGCTCTGGTTTCAGGACATGGGGAAGTCAAACCGGGTCTGACTTGGATTCTTCTTCTGGACTGGCTAGCATTCATAGTGCTAGAAAGTGGTATGCAAGCTGATGGAGAATTGTCACTAACATTTCTACTCAGCTATGGACCCTATCAATGTGCCCACTGGCATGACTGGGCACAATCAGCTACTTTCTGGTTGAATTTAAGCCCCATGCCACAGAACCCAGGCCTGGTCCTATAAGTCTGGACAAAAAACTGTGGTTGGTGAAATCAGAGTCCCCATAGTGGAAGCTACTGCTATTGTTCTCTTAGAGCAACATGATGTGGCCATCGAGTGCCCTCTAAGCACCTGTGTCTCTGCCTATAGATTTCTGCTGCTGTTGGCCATACTGAAAGGAAACTTCTTTTTACAATGGCTGATGGCCGCAGCAGAGGCTCATGACTAATCAAACTGCTGAATTCGTAGAGAACTGCCCCTTTTGAGTCAAAGAGGCATGCTCTGAAAAGTACTTCCCCTATCCCTTCAAAACTAGACTGACTTTGTGGGACCACCTGAGGTCCAATGGGACATCCAAGTAAGTAATATAACCACTGAACAACATGTCCATTGGTGGGCTTGGTCTAGAAAGAAGGCCTTGACTGTTTAAAAAGACTATAAGAATATATAGGTAAATCTCAGTCAATGCATGCCATAGTCTGGGATGCATTAACATGCATGGAACCAAACCATAAGTGGACTGGTTATATACAGGTGTGTGTGTGTGTGTATGTGTGATTGTGTGTGTGATTGTGTGTGTGTGTACCCATTCCCTTTATGTCTACAGAGACCAAATGAAACTAGTTAGCCAGGCATGGTGGTGCATGCCTTTAATCCCAGCACTCAGGAGGCAGAGGCAGGAAGATCTCTGTGAGTTCAAGGCCAGCCTGGTCTACAGAGCGAGCTCCAGGCCAGCTGGGACTAAAGGGAGACCCTGTCTCAAAATGACCAAAAAAGGCAAAAAAAAAAAAAAAAAAAAAAAAGACATGAGCCATTTAGATGTCTATGATGCCTTTGATCATCACCTTAGAGTATTCTCTCATAATTGAAGTCAAATACTTTTAAAGGAGTTTATGTCTTCCTAGAACTAGATGTCTGTTTCTATGGTGCACACTGTTGCTATGACAAACTGGCTCAATATTCAGTTCTAAGTAGAAGAAAATACTTTCATGTGTAACCCTCCCTCCAAGGCTCAGGTAACATCATGGAAGTGGCTTAGATAGACAGTAAGAGTAGGAAGAAGGAGTGGAGTGGAGTGGAATGTATTTGTTGCTCTAGGTTTGACTTGACCATTGCTGTCGTGGAGTAGAGCAGCTGTGGATATCTATGGGAGACCTTGGCCCACAGTCACAGCAACCAAATAAAAAGAACTAGACAGCAGATAGCTAGGTCTATAGCAACAGGATTCATTCCCTCTTGGAAAGGATGGAGGATCACGACCAACTCCTAACATTCTAACCACTACTCCCTCATGCCCAGGTATACAGAATCTTAGATATGCTAATGTATACAAGAGGAAAAAAATTAACCACAGGTAGGGCTGTACATAACACCAGTAAACTAATTTATCCACCAATCTGGACTGGGTCAACCTTTCTATGGCCTCTCAGTCCTTTACCTATTTCTTTGGCATCTCCCTAAGAAATCTGTGCCACACAAGCGATACCAAGAGGTGAACATACAAGCACATAATGGCTGCCACAGGCCAAGGACAGCAGTGACGGAAGCCCCCATAGGTTTTGACTTGGAGACCTCAAGTCAGAAGTAACCATCTGAAGCATCGAAACAGAACATGTACAAAGGGATTCTAGCCAGAGAAGCACACCAATCTTGTTATCAGAAATGCTCCATTTTTAAAAGGGGTGAGGCCACTGAAAAACTAAAAATTCACTCTCCAATTCTACATTCACCCAAAATATTAATAACATGAGTGGGAGAAAAAGACATCTGAAATTTATTTCACAGGAGCTCAGGGGCAGAAGGGATTAACCAAGAAAGATGATCCCCCAATCCAGATGAGCAGCAAGTCTAGACAGAACACTCTGAAGGTGTTAGAGCGAGTAGAAGGATCCTATAGATGTGATACAGCCACGTCAGTGGGTATCAGTATCAGTGGGATACAGAGAGGATCTTGGCTCACTGCTGTGGACCCCCACCAGCCTGGGTCCTCACTCCTGAGGCCTGCATGGCAAACCTCAGTAACACCAGAGTGAAGGAGACTCCAGGCCCAATGGGCTCCATTTGAGCTCTCCGGGACAACCTGTGGTTGCCTGCTGTGAGGGTACAGAATAGGGACCAGGAAGCCCAAGCCCCTGCCTTTCCCACCGAATCCCAGTGAACACAGCCTCTGCCACGGTCCCCAGGCAGCTCTTGGAGGCAACAGTGAAAGCCGGAGAGTGCAACAGCCAGAGCAAGGGTAGCTCAGGTCCTGTGGGACCAGACAGAGCCAGGCAGGGATCGCACTGGGGAGCAGGTCCGCACTCCAGGCAGGTCAAGTCCCCTGCGAGGCATGGGGAGCCAGAGGCTAAGCCATTTGAGATGATTCCAAATAGGGTTTTCAAAGCAGCACAGCCACTGACGGGCAAGGCCACCACAGAGGTGTTCACACAGGACACAGTCACGTTGGAAGGGCACTTTGCTGAAGGAAAACTAAGATCCTAGGCTTTAAGGGCATGAAGGGGCAGGAATCAGGTGAGAGAGAAGACAGTCCATGACACCTCTGGGGACGGAAGGAGCAGGTGATGCCAGGACTTCAGCCAAAGTCCAGCTGCTCACCATGGGCTCCTCACGCCCACCTCCTACCCTCTCAGTGCCCTACTTATCCCCCCACGTGGCCACCCTTGTATACAGAGGTGTTCGGAGGAAGCGGCTGGTCTTCATGTAGGCAGAGATCTTCTTCAGTCCCTGAGAATTGGAAGAAAAGAACAAGAGCGCAGGTTTGATGAGGTCAGGAGAGGTCAGGCAACTTCGTCTTGCTCACAGTTGGTAAGTGGGCCAGGCCTGGGTCAGCCTGGCTCTGTCCCCCCAAGTTAGTGCCCCACGAAGCCCTGTCACTCCCTTTCTGCACAGACACGTTCCTTTTGCATACACAAGCTCCATATTGCCTGTGTCTGCAGAGTAGCAACTGGCAGGTCAAAGGGGCAAGTTGGGAGATATCCCCTATGTCAACTAGTGACTCAGCAAAATCTGGGTGAAAATTTGTAGATACAGGTAGACCAGAAAGAAACATTAGGTTGGCTCTACTCATTCTCCCAAGGAGAAAATCCAAACTTCTGCACCTGATCCCCAGTCAATCTTGTTTCCAGCCTGACATAGAGACCAGGCTCTCCAATAGTTCCATGTGCTATTGGCCCTCTACTAGGATGGTGAGTGTCCAGCATATCTCTAAAAGAGTCAGTTCAATCCAGGGCTACCCACATCTAAGGTACCGAGCCCACAGCAGCCTAAAGCTGTAGCCTTCAGTGATCCCCAGCTCCTTCCTTCTTTTTCCAGGGTCACATCAACTTTTACATGACAATCCCACTTGACATGGGATAAGTGATAGAACTGGCTGAGAAAGTGCATCCCCTGATGAGGAACGGGGATGGGAAGCAGGTTCCAGATCGAAAACTCCACTGAACCACTGATTAGCTGCGAGGTGACATGTGGTCCTGGCTCCCCAGCACTAGGTGGGACCATATGTTCTCCCTAGTCTGCTTTACTGCTGCTCTCTGATTTACTCATTCCCCAGACCAGGTAAGAGACATCTTTTTACAGGCGTGGTGGCGCACGCCTTTAATCGCAGCACTCGAGAGGCAGAGGCAGGTGGATCTCTGTGAGTTCAAGGCCAGCCTGTCTACATAGTGAGTTCCAAGCCAGCTGGGGCTACAGGGAGACCCTGTCTCAAAAACACAAACGAGAGAGAGAGAGAGAGAGAGAGAGAGAGAGAGAGAGAGAGAGAGAGAGATTGATTTTCTTGTCCCAGGATATGACATGTGCCTCATACAGAGATCAGCAAATACAAGTGACAAGAAGTACGTGATGCCATCTCCCAGATGGAACACTTGGGACACTCACAAGAAAGAGAAGGAGTGAGGTGAAGGAAAAACTGATACACAGCACATTTTGGGATAAACTTCTCCAACAGGAGCACCACACAAGGCTCAGCAAAGCATTCAGCAGATCAGATACAAGTAACCATCCACGTCGCAGTGTGTCACACCATCTTCCTTTGCCTCACTCTCCTAACCGAAGCTGCATGTGAGACAGATTTTTCTTTCTGCACAGAACAGGGACAGCCACTACCTACTGCCCGGAGAAGGAGGAAGTCAACTGGGAGCCTGGCACAGCCTCTGCAGCTGAGACCTTGAGCAAGTGCCTAGCCCTCTACAGTTTCAGATTTCCTTATCTGTCCAATGGGGCTGATAAATCTCTCCACCCTGTAATGATAAACTTGACCCCAAGGACATAGGATGCTGAAACAGATTCTGGTAGAAAGCCAGTGCTAAATTCATTCTAGTTATTCTTCACCTCAGCTCCAGGCCCAAGAAAGCATCAACTAAAAGCCGATATGAAGAGGAAGGAGGATCAGAACATCACCTCAAAGCGGGCCACAAACTCCTTCAGCTTTGGGAAAGCATCCAGGCACTTGGGTTCAAATATGCGGTGCAGGTCAAGGATGTCATACGCAAGGAAATCCACAAAGGTGATCTGCAAAGGACCAAGAGTGTGTGAGCATGGCAGTCTGTGCCCTGGAAGGGATGGTAATTCCCATTCCTTCCCTTTTACCTTTTCACCAACAAACCATGTCTGCTTTCCCAGGAACTCTGAGAAGAGCTTCAGCATTTCAGGGAGCTGCTCCAAGTATTCTGGCTTTAGTTTCTCCTATGGCAGAAAACAGCTGTCACCACCCTCAGACACGAGCTCCCTGGCAGAGTGGCTAGGTTCATCAGTGCTGTCCATAGCCCCAACTGAGTAGCGGTGACTAGCCATCTCCCCTATGACAGAGACTGGGTCAGAGTCCAGGGTATTTTTTTATTTTTTTATTTTTTTGGTCTTTTCGAGACAGGGTCTCCCTGTAGCCCCAGCTGTCCTGGAACTCAATCTGTAGACCAGGCTGGCCTTGAACTCACAAAGATCCGCCTGCCTCTGCCTCCCAAGTGCTAGGATTAAAGCCACCACGCCCGGCTTTATTTTGATTTATTGTATTAGCACTTACTTATCAGATTCATAGTCCACTCCACCCTTCTGAAGCACTGGGAAATCAAAGAATGAGATACTGTCCACAATGGGACATTATCATTCTTGCTGTCCAAACCAAAGAGTGCTCTAAGTACCTACCAGGCACTGGGTCTGACATCAGGTAGAATCAAAACAGCAAGAATGAAAAGAACTCAGAGGGGTTGGGGTAGGACACAGATGAACCGCAGTTCTACATAGTCCAGCCGGCTTCAGAAGAATGACTCTACATTTGCATTCCCTATAGATCAAGGAGTATTAGAGGCTAAAAGGACCCAAAAAAGGGACAAAGGTCTTCCAGGTGACCCTTGAGCTACCTTTTAAGAAAATCTGCTGATTCATTGGGTGTGAAAGGAGCAGTATTTGGAAACACTTTGTGAAGAGGTTGAAACTGAAGAGTTCTGTGACTGTCCTTCATTTTGGACGTCTTTTTCTAATAAGTTGAGTACATGTATATTTCATGAGCAGATAAATGACATGGACTCTGTGGTAGAGGACCTATGGCAGAGGGAACAGGTGAAGAGAATTTGGAAAACATAACCTTACTATCTAAGAATTTAATGTCCACTCTGGGAAGTCTGGACTATACCCTATGATAAATGAGGCAGAATGTTCATTTGAAGCTGGACGTGGTGGTGCATGCTTTTAATCCCAGCACTCTGGAGCAGAGGTAGGCAGTGAGTTCAAAGCCAGCCTGGTCTACACAGTGAGTTCCAGGCAAGCTGTGGCTACAGGGAGACCCTATCTGAAAAAAAAAAAAAAGAAAGAAAGAAAGAAAGAAAGAAAGAAAGAAAGAAAGAAAAGGAAAGGAAAGGAGGAGAAGGAGGAGGAGCTTATTCGATACAGTATCAGTTTGGTGTCTGATCACAGCACAAGAACCCAGGAACCACTGATAAAGGCACAGGAAACCTTCTGGGGATTAGTAGCTCCAAGAAACTCAAAAGGAATCAGGACCTGTGCAGATGGGAATCTAAGAGACCTGACTCCTAGCCCAAACCCTGCCTGGTCCAGACCAGCAAGGAGCATGAGACTCACAAAGTCAGGGCTGTAGCAGACTCTGGCCAGCTGATTGGAGACGTCCATAGCCTGGTTCTCCAAAATGTCCACACGGATCCTCTCCTCCTCCGTCTCCCCACCTACAGCACACAGCACAGACTCGCCCTCAGCAGCCCACCCAGCCACGCCCAGGAGGACGAACACCAGACCCACCCCCACTCACACAGGTCGTGCTTGCGGCCAAGGTAGCGCAGGATGGCGTTGCTCTGGGTGAGCTTGTGCGGCCCGTCGATTAAGTAGGGCAGCTGGATGGACAAGCAGGGACGGTCAGATGGAATGCATGGGACATGGAGTCCCAGCATCCCTTCCCTGGGTTAGGACAGACAGGGGGCCCGGCACTCAGTGTGCCTGACATGGGAAGCCCTCCGGGAATCCACTGCACACTGAGTGCAAGAGCTGGGACACAGCCCATCACAGGAACGATGCAGACCACCAGGAGTGAAGCAGGACAGAGAAGCACTGATCCCGACCCCTCAGCTGTGCAAGATGAGCTGGGAACACGACCGCCGTCCCCAGCCACCCCTTCCCCACACCCACATTGGGAAAGTCCAGGCCCAGCTTGAATTTCTCATTGAGCCACTGGCTTCTGTCATAGTCAGGAGCTGTGGAGAGCAAGATGATGGGAAAAGAAGTCACCCCCGCGTCCCACCCTCCTTCCCTGGGACTGCCCCGAGGAGTGAGGGGCAAGACCTCCTGAGGCCAGGGATCTGCAACTCAGTCTCACATCCCAAGGCTGCAAGGCTGCAGAGCACTTAGAAGAGCAGTGAGCCCTAGTACTAAGGCATACAAAGAATTTAGAGAAGCCCTATCTGGGGGGGAGGGGCTGTACCCTCAAGGTTTCTGGAAAGGGCAGGTTCTAAGTCCAGCTGGAAGAGCCCTGCAGAGCTGGGCAACAGGATGTCAGTCAGGGGCCATCAGGCGCCAATGGGCACAAGTGTGGCAAGGATGTGATGAGGAAGGGGTCATTACCGTCCCCCATGGTGTATCTCTTCTCTTCATAACTAGTGTCTGTGAATTCCAGGAGCAGGCGGATGGCATGAGCCAGCTGGAGAAATGGGCGGTGGCAAAGGTCAGGGATGTGGACTCCCACGTGACTTCACTTCCTGCAGGTACACACACACACACACACACACACACGCACACACACGCGCGCACACACGCACACTCACGCACACACACACGCACACAAAATCAAGCACATGTGTAAGATCCTCAGCAGGACAGGCAGAGGGCTCCAGAAAGTTCTGAACAGGATTCCTCTACAACCCTTCTCGTCACTCCCTACGTTCTAGCTATGCGCAGCTTCCCACCCATCAGGTGGTCACTCACCCCGCGGATGTCCCAGTAACCCAGTATCACGGGCATGATGCAGGTACTGAGGACTGAGTCCCAGGGCGCAGGGCTCAGACTTTATCCTCCAGCCCTGGGGAAGCTGGGCAGGGCGGGCTGCAGTCGTGGCCCCGCCCATTCAGGCTCTATCTTTCCCCAGCTCCCCCGCCCCCCGCAGGCTCACTCCACCAACACCATCAAACTACTCAGTTTCTCCCCCGGAAAGAGTAAAATCAGGTTCCGTCAGTAGCCCCGCCCCCGTCCGCTGTGGGTGCGCAGATTCCCAGCAGCTGGGTAGGTCTGGCAGAGTAGGAGCAGTGCTACTCTCTTGCCCTCCTGCCCCTGAGATTGTGGGAGGATCGGGCCACAAGGGGTTCCTGGGTCTGGAGAGTGTTAAATCAGCTCTTCATCCCTGTTGTCAGACAAGGCAGACGGTCTACAAGGCTCTGCTGATTAGGGTGGTCCGGAGATGTACCTTTCCCGGGTCGAGTGCAGTCCTTATACCCATGGTTTCCATTTGGTGAATTCAAAGAGATTATTTGTAACTATCACAGATAAACCTCTGATTCAAAGAAGGGGGAAATGGAAATTTTCTAGAGTCAACTGAAGAAGTGATTTTATTTTATTTTTGTTTTTGAGACAATGTCTAGCCATGTAGTCCAGGCTAGCCTCAAACTCACAATCCTGCTTCAGCCCACACACCAGAATGCTGAGATTAGAACATCATACTCAGAACATTATTTTTTTAATATTTTATTTATTATTTTTAAGTGTTTCAGTATATCACCTGCATGTATGTAAGTGTACCCATATTGTGCAGTGCCCACAGAAATCAGAAGAGGGTGTTGGATCCCACGGAACTGGAGTTACAGATGGTTCTTAGCTGCCATGTAGATGCTGGGAACCGATGCTGGGTCCTCTGCAAGGGCAGCTAGTGCTCTTAACCACTGAGCCATCTCTCCAGCCCAAAACACTTTTTTAAACAACTAACAGATTAGAGTAAGTAATTTTGAAGGGCTGGAGAGATGGCCTAACAGTTAAGAGCGCCGACCGCTCTTACAGAGGACCCGGATTCGATCCCCAGCACCCACATGGCAGCCGAGAACCGTCTGAAACTCCAATTACAGGAGAACTCCAGTTCCAGGGGACTCCGACACCCTCTTCTGACCTCCACGGCATTGCATGACACAGGTGCACGAACCTGCATGCAGACAGTACATTGATACACATACAGAAATAAATAAAATTAATAAAAAGAAGAATAAGTAATTTTGAAAGACAAACAGCAGGTACAGATATTGTTACATTAGAATCTGTATATTTAGCCATTCCTTTAACTGGAAAAAAAAATGAATTCCTACCACAGATAGGCCTTGTGAACAGCCATCCTTCGAGGAGAAGGCAGCTTGGCTATTTAATACTAAAGTCAGGAGAGATTTTGAAACTATGGGATAAGTTTGAGTGTATTATACACTGAAAGCGAAAGAGTGAGTCCAGGAGAAGGCAGTCATGCTAGTGTTAAAAGAAAAACTTCAGGTAGGCCAGCCTGGTCTACAGAGCAAGTTCCAGGACGGCTGGTACTAAAAGGGAGACCCTGTCTCAAAAATACCAAAAAAAAAAAAAAAA
>VZQC01004746.1:230106-263116 GCA_009823505.1 Rhizomys pruinosus | reverse complement strand
CAAAAAAAAAAAAAAAAAAAAGAAAAAAACTTCAACCCAGTGTGGTGGTGCATCACTTTAATCCCAGCACCCTGGAGGCAGAGGCAGGAAGATCTCTGTGAGTTCAAGGCCAGCCTAGTCTACAGAGTGAGCTCCAGGTCAGCTAGGACTAAAGGGATACCCTGTCTCAAAAATACCATAGAAGCTGGGCGTGGTGGCACACGCCTTTAATCCTAGCACTTGGGAGCAGAGGAGGGCGGATCTTTGTAAGTTCAAGGCCAGCCTGGTCTACAAAGCAAGTTCCAAGACAGACAGCTGGAGCTACAGGGAGACCCTGTCTCAAAAACACCAAAAAAAAAAAAAAAAAAGAAAATGTTTAAAAATATAATTAAAAAAAAACCATAGAAGAAAAAAAAAGAGCTTCATAACGGCTAAGCAATAGTATTTCAGTGGAACACAGAGATTACACTTGAGACAGTATTGTGTGTTATCCTAGAAGCGAGACACTTTTGTGTCTCTTGAAATGGACAAAGAATTGGTCGTTTTGTTTTGTTTTGTTTTGTTAAAGGATCTCACTGTGTAGACCAGGCTGGCCTCCTGAGTGCTGGGATTAGAGGTGTGCATCACCACATCCAGGTCTTTTCTTTTTTAATTTATTCTTTCGCAGTTTAGTGCATGAATACAAGATGGACAAGTTTTAGAGTAGAATTAAACAGTTCCTGTAAAACAAGCTTAGATGTCTCTGAGGAAAACAAAAAACTGGTCAGTCATAGTAGCCCCAATGTTAGTCTTAATTGACTGGTCTTGTTGATAAGTGCATAATGATCTCAGGAGGTGCCTTAACTTTTTCAAGACTGAAGATTGGAATTGATGATGTGAGGAAACTGTAACTACCAAAAGGCCCTTTGAAAGGGAAGCAGTCTTCTGAAGCTTTGTGGGGGTTTTTTGGTCTTTTTGAGACAGGGTCTCCCTATTGCCTCAGCTGGCCTGGAACTCACAGAGATCTGCCTGCTCTGCCTCCTGAGTGCTAGGATTAAAGGCGTGCGCCACCATGCCCAGCTTAAAGACAGTTCTTAGCCGCCATGTGGGAATCGAACCTGGGTTCTCTGCAAGAGCAGTCTGTGCTCTTAACTGCTGAGCCATCTCTCCAGCCCCCTTCTGAAGTTTTTAAAAGACTAGCTGTGAAATTTTTCAACAGGTCAGGTGAGGTGAATTTTTCAACAGGTCTAGCCAGGGTCAGATTCAGAAGTGCAGCGGTGATCTGGGGGAACCAAAGAAGTGTTTTCTCTCGAGTGACAGATGGACAGTGGAGAGCAAGAGGGTCAGAAATAAAAGGATGAAGACGAGGGGACACTTAGACTTTAGTGAAATCAGATCACGGAATAATAGACAGGAAAGGGTTTGAATTAGAATGTGAGTCTTTATCCGAAGTTCTGGGCAGAAGCAGTCTACCTGTGAACTCAGCAGTTTGGGAAGATTCCTAAAAATCTCATTTTAAGTTTTCCAATCGAATGGATGCTCAGTGCTCTGGAGAAAGTACGTGTGCTTTGAGATGAGAAATGTTTGTCTACGGATCAATACTTCGGAGTTTCACACTCTCGGTTGTTAATAGTACCTGATAAAATCCTTTTGGCCGAGCGTGGTGGCACACACCTTTAATCCTAGCACTCAGGAAGAAGAGGCAGGTGGATCTTTGTGAGTTCAAGCCTAGCCTGGTCTACAGAGTGAGTTCTAGCACAGCTGGGGCTACAGGGAGACCCTGTCTCCAAAAAACCAAAAAAAAAAAAAAAATCCTTTTTATGGAGTTTCGGGGGAAGTTTTCTCAGACCTTTTCCAGAACAAACTCTGACATTGGAGATGATAGGCAGGTGGTTTAGCAATACAGCTAGAATCTCTTGATAAAGCTGGCAGTATTTATGAGTCCTTTGCAATTCTTAATAATATTTCAATGTAATCACAGAGAATCTAAGATTGGGAATATAATTTTCAAATACATAGGCCAGCCTCTTATTAATTTATCAGGAGATAATTTGTGGGCCCAGAGGGTTTTGGTCTGACACTCACAAAGACCAATTGTAATGTTTGAAAACACTGAATTTAAGGGAGCTTTGTTCATTTTAGTTTTATAATTCCATTAGTTCTTTCTATTTTCTTCCTGAGAATTGTGGATAACGAAAGTAAGCTTAGGGATAAAAGTAAAACTTTACAGAGTACCTGTGTGTGCTTGTGTGTGTGTGTGTGTGTGTGTGTGTGCAAGAGTGTGTGCACATTCATGTGTGGGTGTATTGGCTGCATGTATGTAAGTGTACCTGTGTTGTGCAATGCCTGTGTGTACTGCCATGTGGGTATTGGAAATCAAACCTGGGCCCTCCAGAAGAGCAGCCAGTACTCTTAACTGCTGAATCACCTCTCTAGCCCCTCAGTAACTCTTTTAAATGAGTGCCATGGAGCTGGAGAGATGGCCTAGTGGTTAAGAGCGCTGACTGCTCTTGCAGAGGACCCGGGTTCAATCCCCAGCACCCACATGGTGGCTGAAAATGGTCGTTAGCTCCAGTTCCATGGGGAATCTGACACCCTCTTCTGACCTCCGCAACATTGCACGACACGGGTACACAAACCTGCATGCAGACAGTACATTCATACACATGCAAAATAAATAAAATTAAAAAAAAAATGAGTGCCATTACCAGAGAGATAAATGGAAATTTCCAGGTTGGAGAGCAAAAATCAAACAAAACAATATTTTACCCCACAATTAGAGCTATAACTCCTCAGGGAAGAAAAAGTTTCAATTTGCCCTGAAAAATGGAGGCAGGAAATAACCAGTGCATATTTATAATCCACTGCAGGAGGCAGTTGTATAAAATCCATTTAGAGGTTAGAAGCATCCCGGGACCTTGGTTCTTTTCCGTATTCCACATTACCTTGATTACCATCTCATAGTTAGCAGTAGGACATGTTTTAAAACATCTTTGGCAGTGTCTATAAATTCGCACAGCCGCCGCTGGTTTAGTATTGTTGCTGATTTATTCCTGCTGTTCTGACTAATACCGTGAAGCATTTTGCTAGGCTATATTGTAAGTTCTTTAACAACATTAATGATTATCCTGACCATGTAATGAGCTTTCAAATTTTTCCATTTTTCAACTTTTTCAACTCAGAGGTTTATCTGTGATATTTAGGACCAATCTCTGTGTTCCTCCAAAGCCTGTCTTTTCTGTGATTATAGGAGTGATTATCCTGGTTACTGATGCTTTGTGTAACATCATTGTCACCTAAAACAATGCTCTGAGGTTCTGGGTCCCTGTGCTTCTGATTCTATTACAGCTGAAAGTCAGTCTGTTGTTTTACGGGTTTTGTTTCTGCTGTTGCTGTTGATGATGTGGATCCCTGTTTTGTTTAGTTTTTTGACAGAGACTCACTTTGTAGCCCAGACTCTCTTGAAACTCACCATGTAGCACAAGCTACCCACAAACTTGGTAATCCTCCTCCATGGTCTCCTGAATGCTGGGAAGGAAGGTATAAGTCACCACAGCAGACTTAGAAGTTTTATTTTAATGGGCTGGAGAGATGGCTCAGCGGTTAAGAGCACCGACTGCTCTTGGCAGAGGACCCGGGTTCAATTCCCAGCACCCACATGGCAGCTAAGAACTGTCTTTAACTCCAGTTCCAGGGGAATCCAACACCCTCTTCTGACCTTCGAGGCATTTCACAACATGGATGCACCAACCTACATGCAGACAGTACACTCATACACATAAAAAATAATAAATTTTAAAAAAATTTTTTTAAAGTTTTATTTTTAGGCCAGGCGTGGTAGCTCACGCCTTTAATCCTAGCACTTGGGAGGCAGAGGCAGGCGCATCTTTGTGAGTTCAAGGCCAGCCTGGTCTACAGAGTGAGTTCCAGGACAGCTGGGGCTACAGGGAGACCCTGTCTTGACAAAAACAAAACAACAAAAAAAAGTTTTATTTTAATCTAGTTTAGTTTCTATAGTTTTTTGGTCAAGACTAGAAATCTCTTTGTTTCCAACCCATTCCAAATTCACAAAATGATCTGCTATGAGCATGCCTGTTTACTCCGCTTACTTTTTTTTTTTTTTTTTTCCAAATGGCAGATCTGGGTAAGGACAAATATTTTACACACCAGAAGTGATTCCATCCCTGGAATGATCTATATTTTAAGAGTGGGGGGGGGGCTGGAGAGATGGCCTAGCGGTTAAGAGCACCGACTGCTCTTGCAGAGGACCCGGGTTCGATCCCCAGCACCCACATGGTGGCCGAGAACCGTCTGAGGCTCCAATTCCAGGAGAACTCCAGTTCCAGGGGAATCCGACACCCTCTTCTGACCTCCGCGGCATTGCACGACACGGGTGCACAAACTTGCATGCAGACAGTACATTCATATACATACGGAAATAAATAAAATAAAATAAAATAATATATAAAAAAAATAATAATAAAATAAAATAAAATAAAATAAAATAAAATTCTGGGCCCCAACCATATGTGTGCCTCTGTGTGCATGTGTGTGTGTGTGTGTGTGTGTGTGTGTGTGTGTATACATAGTTCAGGAACCCTTGGAGGCTAAAGATTGACTCAGATCCCCTAGAGTTGGAGTTACAGGTGGCTGTGAGCTATACAGATGGATACTAGAAAGTGAATTCAGGTTCTCCGCAAGAGCAGTATGTGCTCTTAATCATTGAACCATCTCTCCAGCTCCTGTAATAGCATTTTTATGAGCAGATAAAATTAGGTGGGTGATAAATAAGGGACTGTCTAACAAAAAGATTTGACAGTCCAAGAAAAACAAGAAAGCTAACAGAAAAATTTGATGAGGAAAACTTTAGGAATCTGAGTTTAAATAAGTCAGGGCTGGAGAGTTGGCTCAGCAGTTTAAAAGCATTGGCTGCTCTTATAGAGGACCTGGGTTCAGTTCCCAGCAAATCACATAGCAGATAACAACCTACTATAATTCCAGTTCCAAGGATCCAATCTCTTTCTCTGGCCTCTGTGGGCATTGCACACATGTGGTGCACTTACATGCATGCACATATACTCATACACATCAAATAAAAATGAGTCACAAAATTAATAACTAATTCATTTTACATGCAAAAATGCAGATTCTAAATCTACTCCTGTAGTGCACAGTCTTCGTAACAAGGTGAAGCAAAGGATCTGCCAGTTTTCCTATTTTTATGTATTTAGGCACACAGATAAACACCCAAATGGGTAAAATTTTAAAGCTTTCTTTTTTTGGTTTTGAGACAGGGTCTTCCTATGTAGCCCAGGCTTGCCTCCACGTCTCAGTCTTGCTCTCACCTCTCAAGTGTTAGAATTACATGACTGTACTCCCATACCCAGCTTAAAGCTCTTAACAAGTTGTAATCACATTTTTTATAAAGTTATACTTTTTTATTATTTATTTGTATGAATGTATTGTCTGCATGTAGGTTTGTGCAACCGTGTCGTGCAATGCCACGGAGGTCAGAAGAGGGCGTCGGATTCCCCTGGAACTGGAGTTACAGACGGTTCTCAGCCGCCATGTAGGTACTGGGGATTGAACCCAGGTCCTCTGCAAGAGCAGTCGGTGCTCTTCACTGCTAGGCTGTCTCTCCAGCCCCCATGTAATCACATTTTACGGTGATGTTAACTATAAATACAATTTTGTGCAGCAGATATCTAGATCTCACTCTTCTTGACTAACTGAGATTACACACCCGTCAAACACTGACTGTCATTTCCCAATCCTGGTCCTGGCAAATACCATTCTACTCTTGTTTGTGTAAGTTTGCCTGGTGTAGATATCTCATACAAGTAGAATTATGCAATATTTCTTATTCTGTGGATGATGAATTTCATTTCCAATTTTATCCAGTTGCTGAATACTGCAGAATTCATTTCTTTTCTTTCTTTCTTTTTTTTCTAACTTGAGCATTTTTATTTTTGAGAGGATTTCCCTTAACATATAAGAAATCTAAATACATAGTCAAACCTGATTGTTCTTCAAAACATTCCAAATAAGGAAATATAAGTCAAAAATAGAAGAAGGTAGCTGAATAGTTAATGAGCAATTGTGTTATTCAGCTTTCTGTTACTATAGCAAAACACCTGAGACCATCCATTTATGAGAAGAAAAATTTATTTTGACCCATAGTTTCAGAGGTTTCAGTCCCTGGTGGATTGGCCCATTGTTTTGGGTCTGTGGTGAGGCAGTACATCATGGTAGTACCACGTGGTAGTAGCATATGGTGTGATGAACCTGCTCGCTTCATGGTGACTGGAAAGTAAGAAAAGAGAAAGGAAGGGCTAGGTCCCAATATCTCCTTCAATGTGCATTTCTGATGACCTAACTTCCTTTCACTATGTCTTATAGTTCCCAACAACTCCTAGTAGTACTGGTGCCAGGGACCAAGTTTTTAACACATAGCCGTTTTGGAGCAATCATATCCAAACTACAGCATACATGTGTGCACAAGTCCTGCCAGATACAGGGATGGAGCAGTGAGCGAGCTGAAATAGAGCTTGCAGCTCAGCTCCTTGTGATCTAGCAGCGTGCTCACAGTATCCGTGATGGCTTCTGGTTCCTGCCCCTTCTATACTTGCTGGAAGGCAGGGTCCAAGTCTTATTCAGCTCTGAGCCATGTGAACACCCTACACATGTGTCAGCATTTTTCCAAGATGTACATGCCAGAATTAATTTCTTTTTTTTTTTGGTCTTTTCGAGACAGGGTCTCCCTGTAGCCCCAGCTGTTCTGGAACTCACTCTGTAGACCAGGCTGGCCTTGAACTCACAAAGATCCGCCTGCCTCTGCCTCCCAAGTGCTAGGATTAAAGGCGTGCGCCACCACGCCCGGCCAGAATTAATTTCTTATTAAGATAATTAATATAGGAGCTGGAGAGATGGCTCAGCAGTTAAGAGTACTGGCTGCCCTTGCACAGGACCTGGGTTTGGTTCCCAGCACTCACATGACAGCTAACAACCATCTGCAACTCCAGTTCCAGGAGATCTGACACCTTCTTCTTGCCCCTGTTGGCACTGACAGACACACATACATGTTCTCAGACCACTCATACAAGTAACCCACTGATGAACATTTAGGTCATTTGCCTGTCTTGACGATGGTTCATTACATTGCAAAAATCAAAGTAGTACCAATATCTCTTTGAGATCCTATTTTCAATCTTTTGGGTTTATATCACCAGAAGTGGGACTATTTGAGCCATGAAGTAGTTCTCTTTTTTATTTTTTTATGTTTTTATTTTATGTGCATGAGTATATTACCTGCAGGTGTGTAAGTGCACCAGTGTCATGCAGTGCCCACAGAGATCAGTAGAGACTGTCAGATCTCCTGGAACTGGATTTAGGGATGGTTATTAGCCACCATGTGGGTGCTGGGAATCGAACCTGGGTCCTCTGGAAGAACAGAAAGTGTTCTTAAACACTGAGCCATCTCTTCAGCCCAAGGTACTTCCCTTTTTAACTACTCCATAGTGTTTTCCATAGTGATTTTACTACTTTCTATTCCCACCAGCAAAACACAAATTCTAATTTCTGAACTTGTTATATTTGGGGGGTGGGTGCCTATTCTTGGTAGGTGTGAAATGACATTTCATTGTGGTTTTTGATTTCCCTTACCTAGATTAATGATGTGGACAGTCTTTTAACATACCAATTGGCCATTTATATGTCTTTGGAGAAATAAATATTCTAGTCCTTTGCAAAAGATAGTTCAACAAATATAACTCAATCAAATGGACTCACCATATTAACAGAGTGAAAGATAAATAATATATGATCACTTTAATAGATGCAGAAAGAGCATCTGACAAAATTCAACATACTTGTCAGATTAAAAACACTCCAGGGGCTGGAGAGATGGCCAAGCGCTGTAAGAGCGCCGACCGCTCTTACAGAGGACCCGGGTTCCATCCCCAGCACCCACATGGCAGCTGAGAACCGTTTGAAACTCCAATTCCAGGAGAACTCCAGTTCCAGGGGAATCCGACACCCTCTTCTGACCTCCGCGGCATCGCACGACAAGGGTGCACAAACTTGCATGCAGGCAGTACATTCATACACATTCAGAAATAAATAAAATTTAAAAAAAAAACACTCCAAAATTAGATATAGAAGAAATTTATGTCTGCATAAGAAGCTTGTATCACAGTCAACTGTTAAAAAAAAAAAAGTTTTTCCTCTAAGATCAGAAACAAGACAAAGAATGCGAGCTCTCAAAGCTTCTACTTCAACATAGTCCTAGAAGTCCTAGTCCAGAAATTAGGCAAGGAAAGAGAAGAAAGAAAAAATTTACCTTTTGTTTGCAGATGTCATAATCTTTTTTTTTTTTTTTTTTTGTGTTTTTTGCTTTTGTTTTTGAGACAGGGTCTCCCTGTAGTCCCAGCTGTCCTGGAACTCACTCTGTAGATCAGGCTGGCCTTGAACTCACAAAGATCCGCCTGCCTCTGCCTTCCAGAGTGCTAGGATTAAAGGCGTGCGCCACCACGCCCAGCTCAGATGTCATAATCTTATACAGGGAAAACTCTAAGGCTTACATCTACTCCAGATGTAAACACTTTCCCAACATGTACAAAGCCCTGAGTTCAATCCCTAGCCCCAATTAAAAAAATAATTAAAAACATGATACTATAAACCTGATCAAAAGTGCATGGCCCAAGCCGGCCGTGGTGGCGCACGCCTTTAATCCTAGCACTTGGGAGGCAGAGGCAGGCGGATCTTTGTGAGTTCAAGGCCAGACTGGTCTACAGAGCGAGTTCCAGGCCAGCTGGGGCTACAGGGAGACCCTGTCTCAAAAAGACAAAAAAAAAAAAAAAAGTGCATGGCCCTGGAGGTCATTGGCCTAGGGGAAGCTTACTACTACTGTTATGCTAAATAGGTCACAGTGTCAAACTTCCTTCTAAATGTTTATGCTTGCACACATAGATTAGTGCTGCATTCAGCCTTGGTTAGAAAGGATCCTATTTGCAGTGGACGATGGTCAATGCTGAGACTTATAAGTAGTTAAAGTGCTGAGAACAAGTGACTGTTGAGTGCTTGACCCTAAATGGGGCATCTATATCACTCTGCCCAGTGTTCCAGGAACATTACAGAAGAGGGAGACAAAAATGTAAGAGCCAGAGGATAGGAAGGAGTGAGTGCTGGGAAACGCTGTCTTCTGAACGTGACACGGCTGTTATACCCATGAACTCAAAGCAGTGGTGGTCACCAGCATAAGACCTGCATGAGACTGGGTCCATCAATATTCCATCATGAATGAGGGAGGTGCTTATGAGACCTCACCCCTCCCTGAAGAGCTCTAAGCAGTTAATGGTTGCTGGGAGAGGAGTCATAGCCCTCAGGGAGAGTAGCCATGGTAAGTAGTCCTTGTTCAAATAGACAACCCCTGGCCCATGCTCATGCAAGCCTAGGTAAATCCAATGGGGTACACACACACACACACACACACACACACACACACACACACGACATGGAAGAAAAGGGATTTGTGGAGGGAAAAGGGGGAGGTTGGTGGGAAGTGAGGGGAATAAGAGAGGATAATGAGGGTGCTGGGCATGGTGGCATTAATTCTAGCACTTGGGCAGGTGGATCTCTGTGAGTCAAGGCCAGCCTGGTCTACATAGCAAGTTCCAAGCCAGCTATAGCTACAGAGAGACCCTGTCTCAAAAAAGAATGGAGAAATGTAATAAAAATATACACATACACATGAAATAATAAAAGAATAAATTTTTCAATTAACAATAATAATTGAAACTAATGTATTATATATTCGAGGTTTTAATTTTTTAATTTTTTATTTATTTTTGTATGTGTATGAGTGCACTGTCTGCATGTAGGTTTGTGCACCTGTGTCATGCAATGCCTCGGAGGTCAGAAGAGGGTATCAGATTCCCCTGGAACTGGAGTTAGAGACAGTTCTCAGCCACCATGTGGGTGCTGGGGATCGAACCCGGGTCCTCTGCAAGAGCGGCCAGCACTCTTAACTGCTAGGCCATCTCTCCAGCCCCTCAAGGTTTTAATTTTTATGTGTATGAATCTTTTGCCAGCATGTATGTAAGTACAGCCACACTCGCAGTGCCCACGGAGGCCAGAGAGGGTGTCGGATCCCCTGGAACTGGAGTTATGCATGGTTGTTAGCTCGCATGTGAGTGCTGCGACTCAAACCCAGGTTCTCTCCAAGAGCAGCCAGTGCTCTTCTTCACTGAACCATCTCCAACACCATAGCCAAAGTATTTTTTTTTTTTTTTAAAATAAAAAGAAAATAACGGGCCTTGGGGGATAGCAAGATCGTTTAAGGGGTTGAGGCTAAAAACAGAAAACATAAACAAAAAAAAAAACAAAAAAAAAGAAGTTCGAATTGCTTGGGCGCGTGGTGGCGCACGCCTTTATTCCTTAGCACTTGGGAGGCAGCGAGCACGGCGGATCTTGGTGGAGTTCAAGTCCAAGCTCTGGTATACAGGTGAGTTCCAGGATGATGGGACTACTGAGAGACCCCTGTTTCACAAAGACCAAAAAAAAGAAGGAAAGAAAATACTGACAGATTGCCATTCGGAAAAACTGTTAGAATAAAGTGAAACTCGTAAAGGTGAGGTATACAAAATCAGAATACATAAAAATCAGTTGAAGACTGAGGTATAGGGGTTATACTCTCTTTAATCCCAGGCATTAATAGCCGGGAGAGGCAGGCAGATCTTGTGAGGTTCAAGGCCGGCATGGTCTACATAGGGGAGTTCCAGGTCCATGGGGCTACAGGGAGACCTTGTCTAAAAGGGAGGGGAAAACAAATTTTCAGTTGCATTTCTAACACTAATAGCCAAGTGGTTCAAAAGGAAATTATGAAAATAATTACAACATCCTTCAAATAAAACGCTCAGAAATCAGTTTAACCAAATAGATGAAAGACTTATACATTAAAACTCACCTAACAGGGGCGGGAGAGCGGAGAGCAGCCGAGATTCAGTGATTAAAGAGCATTTCTGTTTTCAGGCCATGTTCCAAACTGAAGCTAACGGCATAAGTTGTTAGCAATTTTCCTGATGTATACCTTCCAGGCAGGAGATCCAATGTCCTTTCCTGCCTTTCTACAGGCTACACCTCACACACACATGAACACATACATATACACAGTGTACACCATACACAAAGTAAAAATAACATCTTTTTTTAAGGATGGTACAGACTACGTATAAGTATGGGTAGCTCTTGGTAGAGCACTGAGCATAGCAAGTACAAAACCCTTGTGAGTTATTGGGCTTGATGACAAATGTACCTGTAGGCTCAAATCTTGAAGTCTTTAGGACTAGTCAAGTGGCACTTGTCTGGGGAGATCATGGGAATCCTCGGAGATGTATGCCGGGTTGCTGGGGGAAAGTGTGTTGCATGGGGGATGGGGGCTCGCCTGTGCCCCCTTCTCTCTGCTTCGCGTGTCACATTTTGAAGATGGAGGCGCGGTTGCGTCCCGCCCCTGCGCCCGCAGCTGCGCTTGCGTGCCACACCTTGCTCCTCCACGATGCACCCTCCCTGTTGTAACCATTTACCCCCAAAGATAAATCTCTTCCTTCAAATGTTGCCCTGGTGCGATGTTGGTTGTTATCACAGCACAGAGAAAGAAGTACTAATTATATGAGTCCGTTCCAGAAAAAATGAAACAGAAAGTAAAAAAAAAAAGTAATTGAAAAATACTGTGAAGAAATGAAGACAAAGCAAATGAACAAAATGTCCAGGGATTTATGGATTGGAGGCCCCAGTAGTATTGTACAGAGTCAGAGTTGCCCCAACAGGATATACTAGATGCAATGGAGGGATGTTTTAGAAGGAAGAGGCCAATGGCATATATATTAGATCTCTCCTAACTTTCAATCGAACCCTAGGGGAACCCACAGCTGAAGCATCCCACTTGAACTTCAAAATACATGCTACATAGGAGAGACCAACATATAGAACCATATGGAACAAAGCTGGAAGCATCACACTTTTGAACTTCAAAATACATTTCATAATATAGGAGATGAAACATTTGAGACTGACATAAAAAAGCAGACACATTAGAGGCAGCCAGATCCCTGTCGATGTCCAGGCAGGCAAGTACGTCTCGTGGTCTATGTAGGCAGCCTGCACGTCGCTAGTGGGGAGCTACATACTCTACTTTTAAGTATCTTTTTTAAGACCTCGCCCTGTCTTAAAAATAAAAAGACATGTTGATCAATAAAACAGAACAGAGAGCTCAGAAATAACCCCATTCATATACGGTCAATAGATCTACAACAGGGTGCTAAGAATACTCAGTAGGGGAACGTTAGTTTCCTCAACAAGTGGTAATATGCTCTCAAAAAAAATTCTGATCTTCAGGTACATAGCAAGTTTGATGTAAGGATTGTGATTACTGTGAAAATGTATACAAAATAAANAAAAAAAAAAAAAAAAAAAAAAAAGAAGTTCGAATGCTGGGCGCGTGGTGGCGCACGCCTTTAATCCTAGCACTTGGGAGGCAGAGGCAGGCGGATCTTTGTGAGTTCAAGGCCAGCCTGGTCTACAGAGTGAGTTCCAGGATAGATGGGACTACAGGGAGACCCTGTCTCAAAAAGACCAAAAAAAAAGAAAGAAAGAAAATACTACAGATTCCATTCGGAAAAACCTGTTAGAATAAATGAACTCAGTAAAGGTGAGGTATACAAAATCAATACATAAAAATCAGTTGAAGACTGAGTATAGGGGTATACTCCTTTAATCCCAGCATTCAAGAGGCAGAGGCAGGCAGATCTCTGTGATTTCAAGGCCAGCCTGGTCTACATAGGGAGTTCCAGGCCACTGGGGCTACAGGGAGACCCTGTCTCAAAAGGGAAAACAAATTTTCAGTTGCATTTCTAACACTAATAGCCAAGTGTCCAAAAGGAAATTATGAAAATAATTACAACATCCTTCAAATAAAACGCTCAGAAATCAGTTTAACCAAATAGATGAAAGACTTATACATTAAAACTCACCTAACAGGGGCGGGAGAGCCAGATCAGTGATAAAGAGCATTTGCTGTTCTTTCAAAGGACCAGAGCTTGGTTTCCAGCCCCCGAATCTGGTGCCTGAATATTGCCTGTAACTCCAGGCCTAGGAGATCCAATGTCCTCTTCTGCCTTCTACAGGCACCAACACACATGTACACATACATATACACATGTACACATACACATAAGTAAATAATAAATCTTTTTTTAAATTACAGACTAAGTATGTAGCTCTCTGGTAGAGCACTGAGCATAGCAAGTACAAAACCCTGGTGAGGTTATTTGAATGAAAAATGTCCCCTGTAGGCTCAAATATCTGAACTCTTTGAATCTAGTCAGTGGCACTGTTTCGGGGACTCATGGAATCCTTAGGAGATGTAGCCTTGCTGGGGGAAGTGTGTCATGGGGGATGGGGGCTCGCCTTGCCCACTTCCCTTTTCCTCGCTCTGCTTCACATTTGAAGATGTGAGCTCTGCGTCCCGCCCCTGCCGCCAGCCTGCTGCTTGCTGCCACACCTCTCCTCCACGATGCACCCATCCCTGTTGAACCATTACCCAAAATAAACTCTTCCTTCAGTAAGTTGCCTTGGTCGCGTGTTTTATCACAGCAACAGAAAGGTAATTAATATACCTGAGTTCAGTCCCCAGTGCCAGAAAAAGAAATAAATAATACTGATGAAAGAAAGAAGACAAACAAATGAAAAAATGTCCTATGTTTATGGATTGGAGGCCCCAGTATTGTTAAAATGTCCAAGTTGCCCCAAATGATCTACAGATTCAATGGAATGTCTATTAAAAGAGCAATGGAATATATATATATATATCCTAAATTTCATATAGAACCATATGGAACAAAGCTGGAAGCATCACACTTTTGAACTTCAAAATACATTTCATAATATAGGAGATGAACATATAGAACCATACGGAACAAAGCTGGACGCATCACACTTTTGAACTTCAAAATATATTTCATAATATAGGAGATGAAACATTTGAGACTGACATAAAAAAGCAGACACATTAGAGGCAGCCAGATCCCTGTGAGGTCAAGGCCAGCCTGGTCTATGTAGGCAGCTGCAGGCCAGCTAGAGCTACATACTCTACTTTTAAGTACTCTTTTTAAGACCCTGTCTTAAAAAATAAAAAGACATGTTGATCAATAAAACAGAACAGAGAGCTCAGAAATAACCCCATTCATATACGGTCAATAGATCTACAACAGGGTGCTAAGAATACTCAGTAGGGGAACGTTAGTTTCCTCAACAAGTGGTACTCTGCTCTCAAAAAAATCATCCAGGCTACATAGCAAGTTTGAGGTCAGCTTGTGATTCCTGTGACCCTGTCTCAAAAATAAATTAATAGGGGGCTAGAGAGATGGCCTAGCGGTTAAGAGCGCCGACCCCTCTTACAGAAGACCCAGCACCCACATGGCAGCCGAGAACCGTCTGAAACTCCAATTCCAGGAGAACTCCAGTTCCAGGGGAATCTGACACCCTCTTCTGACCTCCGCGGCATTGCACGACACGGGTGCACAGACCTGCATGCAGACAGTACATTCATACACATACAGAAATAAATAAAATTTTAAAAAATTAATTAATTAATTAATTAATAGCCAGGCATGGTAGTGCATGCCTTTATTCCTAGCACTTGGGAGGCAGAGGCAAGCGGATCTTTGTGAGTTCAAGGCCAGCCTGGTCTACAGAGCGAGTTCTAGGACAGCTGGGACTACAGGGAGACTCTGTCTTGAAAAGACACCCCCCCAAAAATGGAGATGACATAAGCCTCCAAATTTATTTATTTATTTATTATTCTCTTTGAAGACTGCAAGAGCAGTCGGAGCTCTTAACCACTGAGCCATCTCTCTAGCCACACACATAAATTTTTAAAAATTAATCTTTACTAAGAAAAAGAAAACTGGAATCGATTGCTTTTTCTTTTCTTTTTCCGTTTTTTTTTTTTTTTGTCTTTTCGAGACAGGGTCTCCCTGTAGCCCCAGCTGTCCTGGAACTCACTCTGTAGACCAGGCGGCCTTGAACTCACAAAGATCCGCCTGCCTCTGCCTCCTGAGTGCTAGGATTAAAGGCATGTGCCACCATGCCCGGCTTCTTTTCTTTTTCCATTTCAGTGAGGAGGGCGGGCCTGGTGGTGCATGCCTTTAATACCAGCACTAAAAAGGCAGAGGCAGGCAGATCTCTGTGAGTTCAAGGCCTCCCTGGTCTACCTAATGAGTTCCAGGCCAGCTGTAGCTACAGGAAGATCCCATCTCAAAAAGACAAAAAAAAAAAAATCCATTGCAGTGAGATTCACAGAACTTTGACTTTATAAAGAGAGTACTTCAGTGACAATTAGAACATTCACGATGCTTAGCAACCACCACTCCCATCTGGTTCCAAAACATCTTAATCATCCCCCCAAAAAACTCCATACACATTCAGCAGTTATTGCCATTACCTTCTGACCCAGCCATTGGAAACCACCAACCCATCTTATACATTCACCTATCCTGGGTAGTTCAGATAAACACCATCACAAAGTATGTGTCCAGCTTCTTTAATTTGGCATAAGGCTTTCAAGGTTTCAGATCTTCATAGCCTATACCAGATTGTCATTCTTTTTATGGCTAAATAGCTTTCCATTGTATAAATACGTAATGTTTTGTTTATCATCTCTTTTCTTATTGTGCACATTTGGGCTATTTTTGCCTTTTGGCTATTAAGACCATGGTATACATGTGTGCACATGTATATTTAAAGCCCAGTTTTCAGTTCTTTTGGGAATAGGCTTAAGAATGATATTGCTGGGTCACATGTTAATTCTGTGTTTAGCTATTTGGTGAACCACCAAACTGTTTCCCACAGTGGCTGCCACATTTTGCATGCCACCGCAAACACAAGGGATTCATTTTCTCTGCATCATCGACGCTTGGTATACCCTCACTGTTTTCCCTATTCTAGCAATTCTAATGGGTGTGAAGTTACACTGAAACTGGGTTTTATTTAAAATCAATTTAAAGGAAACTATTAACAAAATAGTAGCATAGAGCAAGATGTGATGATGTTCAACCTGTAATCTCAGCACTCAGGAAATTCAAACAGGAAGGTTTTTTTATTTATTTATTTAATATTATTTTTGTATGTGTATGAATGTATTGTCTGCGTGTAGGTTTGTGCACCCATGTCGTGCAATGCTGCGGAGGTCAGAAGAGGGTCTTGGATTCCCCTGGAACTGGAGTTCTCCTGGAATTGAAGTTACAGACGGTTCTTAGCCACCATGTGGGTGCTGGGGATCTAACCCGGGTCCTCTGCAAGAGCAGTCGGTGCTCTTAACCACTAGGCTATCTCTCCAGTCCCAAACAGGAAGATTTTGAGTTGAAGCCCAGTCTGAGCAAAATAGTGGGTCCCTGGGTCCATGGCTCAATGGTAGAGCACTTGCCTAGCCTGGACCTGGCCCCTGGTCTAATCTCCAGGAATACAAAAAGAAAGGAGGAAGGGGGTAGAGGGTATGGGAGGAATGGAGACCAAAGCCTACCACAGGAGGTAGGGAAGTGGGTTACTGTCGGCTGTCAGTCTCCACATGCTCACGCTGCACTGCCCAGCCCATGCTGCCCCCATCTCTGGCAACCTAGGCCACCACCAACCCCACAAAATCTTCTTCTCTACCTACTGCTTCAAGGTGAGCTCTGGAGCAAGTCTCCTCAGTCAAAGACACACCATTATGTCCCTCAGCTCCAGACCAAGGAGCTGTCCAAAGACCCCCAAGACTCCATCATGGGTTCTACCATGGCCTGTGCCCCTGAACTTCCTTATCCAGGACCACAGGGTTCTCAGGACAGGTCTGTGGATGAGACCAATGACCTCTCCCCGCCATTTCAGTCACTGTCTTCATTGCTGTGGCAGAATACTTAACAAGAGTGACTCACAGAAAAGTGTTTATTTGGGTTCCTAGTTTCAGAGAGCACACGTATGGAGGGGAAGGCAGGACGGAGTGTCTTGTCTGTGGTGGCAGGAGCATGTGACAATAGCTTGTTCACATGGTATAGACCAGGAAATGGAAACTGTGACGGGAAGGACCAGGGACAGCATATCCCCAAGAACCTACCCCCAGTGACTACCTCCTTCAGCTAGACTCCATCTCCGAGTCCATATCATCCGCCAAAGCGCCACCTGGTGACCATGTGTTCAAATACACAAGCTTGTAGGGGACAGCTCAGATTCCAGCAATCATACCCATTGGTTTTTGTTTTTGTTTTTGTTTTTTTTTTGTCTTTTCAAGACAGGGTCTCCCTGTAGCCCCAGGCTGTCCTGGAACTCACTCTGTAGACCAGGCTGGCCTTGAACTCACAAAGATCCGCCTGCCTCTGCCTCCCAAGTGCTAGGATTAAAGGCATGCGCCACCACGCCCGGCCTGTTTTAACTTCTTACCAGACTATAAAATACATTCAGAAAAACAATGCACATCTTGATGTATTTTCAGAAATTTGACACTCTTGAGTAATCAGAACCCAGAGAGAAACAGAACATTCAGTACTCACCAAGCCTGACCCCCCAAGAGTAACCACTAGCCTGACAGTTAATTGTGTGGATTAGTTTTGCCTGGTTTGAGGTTTAGTTAAACGGAACATGCAGTCTATGTTCTTTTGTTTCTGGCTTGTTCCACTCAGCATCACTGGGGAACCTCCCATGCATCCTGTTGGATGTACTAATAGTTTATGGGGTTTGATTTCCATCTATGTGTTAGTTATTTTCACATCACTGTGACCAAAATACCTGACAGAAACAGCTTATGGGGAGTGTTGATTTTGGGTTCACAGTTGCAAGAGATTTCAGTCCGTCATGGTGGGGAAGAGATGGTGACATTCACGACAGCAAGAGCAGGTAGGAGAGGCTCCTCACATCACAGCAAACCAAAAAATAGAGGACAGCAGAACCAGTAGCCATCTCTAACTTTCAAAGTCCAGCCCCTAGTGACCCACTCTCACCAACAAGGCCCAACTTCCTAAAGGTCTATTCTAGGTTGCTTTTCTCTTGCTGTATTAAACACCATGAACAAAGGCAACTTGAGGGAGAAAGGGGTTTATTTGGCCTACAGCTTGCAGCCTGTTGTTAAGGGAAGCCAAAGCGGTAACTCAGGCAGGAACCAGGAGGCAGGAACTGAAGCAGAGACCCTGCAGGAAGGAGTGCTGCTCCCTGGCTTGCTCAGCTACCTTATTTATACAGTCGGCCCCATGGCCTAGGGATGGCACCGCGTCAATGAGCAACCAAGAAAATGTTTCACAGACACGGCCACAGGTCAATCTGAGTTGGGCACTTCTTTATCTGAATTTCTCAAGTGACTCTAGTTGTGTCAGGTTGTCAAAAACTAACAAGTACAGGATCGACAGTCTCCCAAAACAGTATCACCAGCTGGAGAACGAGAGTTCAGAACACGAGCCTGTGGGGGACATCTCAGATTCAAGCCGTAGCAATATGGCGCTCAGTTGCATGACTATATTACACACCTCCACAGCTCCCTGTCATGCGTCAAGCTAGCAATGGGATTCCTGGGTCATGGGGATGCCTGTTTACTTTGGCAGACACAACCAGTCTTCCACAGTTGGACTCATTTACACTCCTACCAGAAGTGCCTGGAGACCCTGCTGCACATCCGACCAGCACACACTTTGTCTGGTGGTGTGCAATGGGGCTACTGTGTCTCTAATCTGCATATCCCTGACAGGCCATATGGACAAGTGGCTCTCACATGCTTATGGGTGATTTCAATGTCCTCTTCTATGGAATGCCTGATCAAACCTTCTATTTATTGTCTATTGTTAGAAATATAAAATTTAGCTGGGTGTGATGGCACATGCCTTTAGTCCCAGCACTCAGGAAGCAGAGGCAGGTGGATCTCTGTGAATTCCAGGCTGGCCTGGTCTACATAGTGAGTTCCAGGCCAGCTGAGACTACAGAGAAACTCTGTCTCAAAAAAGACAAAAAAAAAAAAAAAAAGAAAGAAAGAAATATAAAAATTTCTGGGGCTGGACAGATAGCTCGGCAGTTAAGAGCACTGGCTGCTCTTGCAGAGGACCTAGGTTTGATTCCTAGCACCTACATGGTAGCTAATAACTGTCCCTAAAGGGGATCTGTTGCCCTTTTCTGATCTCTGCAGGCATTGCATGACATGGGTACACACATGAAGGCAATACACTCATATGCATAAAACAAAATAAATTTAAATTTTTTCTACGGACTGGGCATGTTGGTGCACACCTTTAATCCTAACACTCAGGAGGCAGAGGCAAAGCGGATTCTGTGAGTTCAAGGTCAGCTCGGTCTATATAGTGAGTTCCAGGCTAGCTGGGAATACAGGGAGACCCTGTCTCAAAAACACCAAAAAAATCTATTTTTATACTTTTCTTATTGACCTATGAGCCTCTTTATTTTTATTTTTTTATTTTTTTTATGTGTATGAGTGTACTGCCTGCATGAAGGTTGGTGCACCTGTGTCATGCAATGCTGCGGAGGTCAGAAGAGGGCGTCGGATTCCCCTGGAACTGGAGTTAAAGATGGTTCTTAGCTGCATGTGGGTGCTGGGAATTGAACCTGGGTCCTCTGCAGTGCTCTTAACTGCTGAGCCATCTCTCCAGCCCCTGACCTATGGGCCTTTTAAAAATCTATTGAACCCAAAAAAGAAAAAAAAAAAAAGAAAAGCCGGGCGTGGTGGTGCATGCCTTTAATCCTAGCACTTGGGAGGCAGAGGCAGGCGGATCTTTGTGAGTTCAAGGCCAGCCTGGTCTACAGAATGAGTTCCAGGTCAGCTGGAGCTACAGGAAGACCCTGTCTCAAAAACACCAAAAAAGAAAAAAAAAATCTATTGAACAACAAAAAAAAATCTATTGTACTGGAGAGATGGCCTAGCGGTTAAGAGCACCGACTGCTCTTGCAGAGGACCTGGGTTAAATTCCCAGCACCCACATGGCAGCTGAGAACCGTCCTTAACTCCAGTTCCAGGGGAATCTGACACCTTCTTCTGACCTCCTCGGCATTGCACGACACGGGTGCACAAACCTACATGCAGACAGTACATTCACACACATACAAAAATAAATAAAATTTAAAATAAAAAAAATCTATTGTACAGCTGGGCATGGTGGCACATGCCTTTAATCCCAGCACTCGGGAGGCAGAGGCAGGTGGATCTTTGTGAGTTCAAGGCCATCCTGATCTACAGAGTAAGTTTCAGGCCAGCTGGAGCTACAGGGAGACCCTGTCTCGAAAAGACCAAAAAAAAAAAATCTATTGTACATATATTTCTTTTTATCTAACTCCATTATGTGCTTTTTCATTAATAAAATTCTTAATATAACAACAGTTTTCTTTGCAGGATTTTTGTCTCCCATTTAAGAAATCTCGCCGGGCGTGGTGGCGCACGCCTTTAGTCCTAGCACTTGGGAGGCAGAGGCAGGCGGATCTTTGTGAGTTCAAGACCAGCCTGGTCTACAGAGTGAGTTCCAGGACAGCTGGGGCTACAGGGAGACCCTGTCTCGAAAAGACCAAAAAAAAAAAAAAAAAGAAATCTTTGCTTACCTTCCAATATGGACTGAAGACTCATGTCTCTCCAAGAATCCAGTGATGCATATTGGAAACAACAACAACAACAACAACAGAAAGGACTGCATCAAAGAACTGACTGAAACAGTGAACTTCTGCTCAAAACAGTCAACTTCCTCGTGGAGAATATTGAGAAAGACTGAGCAAGAGATGAAAAGCATGTTTGGCAGAATGCATGAGCTCTGGCGGGGTGGGGTAATGGGTGGGAACACAGGTCTAGATTTGTTAAAAGAATAAAAATAAATTTATGTAAAAAAAAAAAGAATCCTCCAAATCTTCAGTGCTAGATGGGGACTGCTGAGACATCCAACTTGTGGTTGGAGCTACTACTGGGGTTTCCACTTCTTCAGAGTATAGACTGCCATTGTTGGACTATCCAGGCTGTATCATGGAGACCAGCACAGGAAGATCAAGATAGGACGTGGTGCTTACTGGACCTCATTTGGTGACCATGGGAAGGGAAAACCCCAGTGTGGAGCACAAGGGCAGAACTGATGGTGGTTTGGGCTTGCCAAGGAGGAGCCTTCAAACATGACATCTTTCAGCCTAATAAAAAAAATCACGGGCTGGAGAGATAGCCTAGCGGTTAAGAGCACCTACTGCTCTTGCAGAGGACCTGGGTTCGATCCCCAGCACCCACATGACGGCTAAGAGCTGTCTGTAACTCCAATTCCAGGAGAACTCTAGTTCCAGGGGAATCCAAGACCCTCTTCTGACCTCCGCGGCATTGCACGACATGGGTGCACAAACCTACATGCAGACAGTACACTCATACACATACAAAAATAAATAAAAACTTTAAAAAATCATAAGCTGAAGATGCTAAAACCTATGATATATGTGGCATGCATATATGCATATTTTGGAGTGATGCATTTTAGAAGGAATAACAACAACAACAACAGAAAGACTGCATCAAAGAACTGACTGAAATGGTGAACTACTGCTGGAAACAGTAAACTGCATCAAGAATTTTGAAAGAGACTGAGAAAAAGATGAAAAACATGTTTGGCAGAATGCATGAGCTCTGGAGGAGTGGGGGGCAGGGAGGGGGGCACGGGTTTGGATTTGGTTTGTAAGGTAATTTTGTATGAAACGCACAGAGCTTCAATAAAACATTGGCTAAAAAAAATGCTCATAGAAAAAAAATGTTAAAACAGTATCGAGGATAAAAGGAAAAAAAAAAGAAATATTTGCTTGCATGCAGGTGGTACACTTACGTACAGGAAGGCAGGCAAAGCAATCACACATACAATTAAATTAAATTTAAAAAGTAAATCTGGGGCTGGAAAAATGGCTCAGTGGTTAAGAGCACAGGCTGCCCTTGCAGAGGACCTGGGTTCAGTTCCCAGCAGCCACATGGCAGCTAATAACTGTTCCAGGGGAATCTGGTACACTCTTCTGACCTCTGTAGGCATTGCATGACGCAAGTGTACTTACATACGTAGAGGCAATACACTCATACACATAAAACAAAAATAACAAAAAAAATTTTTTTTAAATCTTTGCATCTCAAACTCATCAACACATTTTCAGTATTTTCACCTAAAAGCAGAATTAGCTGGGCATGGCGGCACATGCTTGTAATCCCAGCACTCAAGAGGTGGAGGCAGGAGGGTCAGGAGTTCAAGCCTAGCCTCAGCTATATGACAAGTCTGAGGCCATCCTGGGCTACACAAGAACCTGTCTCCCCAAAGACGTCAATGTTAGGTTTATGATGAGGGGAGACCCAGCACAAAGTGTACAGGACTCCAGCAAAGATAACTCAGGTTCTATTTTGGGTGTGGGCTGGCCTGCCTGTCTCCGCAGCAGGATGACCACCAGCATTAGGATGCTGCTAAAGTGGGAGTTTTAAAACCAGGCACCCAGGGAAGGGAGAGCAGAGGCCGGGCATAGGGCGTAGGTCGGCCTGTGGACAGTATCAAGAGGAGCATCTTGGGAGAAACCAGAGCCTATCTTGGAGGATGATTGCAGGTGGTTGCAGCAATCTTTTCTGGAACTGCAGGAACGAAGTCCAGGGTGATTGTTTCTCAGAATTCTACTTCAGTCTGCTTCCTGGAATTCCTGACTTAGGTGGGCTACAACCTTACAGTAAATAAAGAAAGTAGAATCATTTTAAAAGTGGATCTTCACAATGAGGGGCTTGGTGGCCATGTCTTTAATCCCAGCAGTCGGGAGGCAGAGGCAGGCGGATCTCTGTGAGTTCAAGGCCAGCCTGGTCTACATAGAGAGTTCCAGGACAGCTGGGGCTACAAGGGAACCCTGTCTCAGACAAAATAAAAGTGGATCTTCATACCTGAAATGGACTCCACTGAAAGGTGTGTTTGTCGGAGGAGCTACTGCTGGGATTGCACCAAAAGCAGGGGCAGAGGACCTTCCACAGAGCTCTCCAACTCAAGAGGAGGCCATGCAGGATCCCAAAGAAAGGAGCACAGAAGGCCAGGAAAACTACAGAGTGATGCAGCCTATCCTCGGGTTGGGCTGAAAAAAAAAAGGAAGTTTTGTGCCTAGGTCCGGTCCCAAGGAGGAGGCTAGGTGCAGGGTTTCAGTGCCAATATAAGGAATTTGGTTCAGGGATTTGGCTCTGGGTTGGAGCTAGTTTCTACATGTTTGATATTTCAGCATTTCCAGCCACAACCAAAGCAAGTTTATCAGTACTTAAGAATGTTCCAGGGCCATGCTCGGCCTCTCAGAATCAAAGAGACCCTTCAAGTCCCGTTCCAGAAAGGCACTGCTCCAAAAACCGAGGGCAGTGCCTGTTCCCATCTACTGTGACCTTTGGGAAGCCACCCTACACAAACGGATGAGGAAGAGGTGCCCCCAACAACAGTCCCAGAATGCCTTTCAGCCCCTCTGTGGGCTTTTCCTGCCCCTTCAGAGTAATCCAAAGCCTATTTCCTTCTTGGAGACTTGCCCAAATGCCCCAGGCTCCAGGGTTCTCACTGCACAGCCATAAGCAAGAGCTTCATCAGCACCGTGAGAGAATGCACGGAGGGTGGAAAAGGAGCCCTGGGGGTTACAGGAGAATCCAGACAAGATCAATGCCTGCAGACACCAACTGAAAACTCAGAGGCGCTCCCAACGAGGAGCAAAGGGATGCCAAAGGGATGCCGGTGCACCGGAAGCCGTGCCCAATCACGTGCAGCCCTGTATCTGAAGGGGAAATGTGGTAACGAGATAATGCGGTCGAGGTGGATCTAGAGCAGCACAACCAAAGCACCAGTAAATCAGCCATGTCTAGGCCAGAACACGTGCGGGTCTGCTGGGCCCTGGACAGCTCTCGTAGTGTAGGACCTAGTTGGAGTCCAGGCACTGAGAACTCTCACCTGAGAGTTCGTTCATGAACCAGCCTACCAAACAGATAGTGTGGGGCACCACGTGAGTAGCGATGGATGTCTGAAGGGTATGCAGTCCAACCTCAGAGCCAGAGCAGAGGCTTTAGGCAAAAGCCAATGCTTTCAGTATCGCCACCCTGTGGACAATTTGGGAAGTACAGGACAAGGGACAAGTAGAAGCTGAAATCTTGCCTACATTTGGTCCCTTGTATGGAGGAACGTGACCTGGCTGGGCATAGCTGCAGCACCTAGAAAAAGTGTGAGCAATCAGGACTATGCCTTCCCAGAGTGCTCACTATTTCCTAATTCGTACAGAGGTGGCATGGGTGTGAACAAGCAGCCCAGCAAGCTACACAGACAGAATGTGGTGGAGGGAAGAGACTGGCCATAAACCTGGATTCTTCAACATTAGGGCCCAGGGCTGGTGCCCTTGGGGGTGCCTTGGTATGAACAGGCACTGAGCAAATTTGTTTGGTGACAGAACAGGGATGGGGTGGGAGCTTCAGCTGGGAGGCTGTCTGCAACCTTCAGACCAGCCGAGTCACATCCTCAGGCACAAGAGGCAATGGGAGTTGGAGTGAATACAATCAAGATCTATTGTATACATATATGAAACTGTCAAAGAATACATTAAAAAAGAAAAAGAGTCAGTGCTGGGCGTGGTGGCACATGCCTTTAATCCCAGCACTCAGCAGGCAGGGGCAGGCAGATCTCTATGAGATCGAGGCCAGCTTGGTCTGCATAGTGAGTTCCAAGCTAGTTGCACCTACAGGGAGACCCTTTCTTTAAAAGACCAAAAATAGGGGGCTGGAGAGATGGCCTAGCAGTTAAGAGTGCCGGCTGCTCTTACAGAGGACCCGGGTTCGATCCCCAGAACCCACGTGGCGGTTGAGAACCATCTGAAACTCCAATTCCAGGAGAACTCCAGTTCCAGGGGAATCCGACACCCTCTTCTGACCTCTGCAGCATTGCACAACACGGGTGCACAAACCTACATGCAGACAATACATTCATACGCATACAGAAATAAAAAAAACATTTTGAAAAAAAAAAAGACCAAAAATAAATAAAGGGCCAGTGAAATCAGTGGTAATTTAGCTGTTCCTATACACCCTCAGGCTGCTGAGTTGCAAGCAGCGCCCCCCACAAGGCTACCGCAAGCATGAAACAGGTTATCACCTCATAGAGCCTCTGCGCCATCAGCACCTGAAGGCCAGCCTCTGCTCACCAAGTTATGTTTCCCAGTGGGAGACTTGGTCTTCAGGAGCATCTTCTGAACGCACAGAGGCGCTGCACTACCGAGCGGCATGGCCCCACGCAGGGCCACACTGATACAAAGATAAAATAGTTGTTTTAGATTTACTTTTACTTTTTTAGTGTTTTGCCTGCATTCATGCATGTGTTCCACATGAGTGCCTGGTGCCTGCAGAGGCCAGAAGAGGGCACTGAATCCCCTGGAACTGAAGTTACAGAAAGATGCTGAGAACAGAATCCACGTCTTCTGTAAAGGCAGCAAATACTCTTGCTGCTGAGCCACCTCTCCAGTCCCTGGATTCATTTTTTTTTTTTTCAAGTGAAATAAATTTTTATTTGGAAATATATCAGTCTGTCTTTTTCTTTTTTTCTCTCTCTCATTTTTTTTATTGATGCTTTGTGTATTTCATACATCATTTTCCAATTCAGTTCAGGCATATTTACCTTTCCCTTCCCCCCACCTCACCCCACCCCATCCCAGATCATGCATTCTGCCATAACTGTCCTGCATCTTTCTCTCAGTTTTTTTTTTCATTTTTTAGCAATCAGTGATAATTTGTGAGTACAAGCATCCTTCATGTAAAACCAATTTGCAAGCAGTTGTGCCCAAACCCACACAGCCCATGGGTCCCACCATCCAGCAGGGGGGGCTTGTATGTTCAATCAAGTTGATCAGATGAGTGTCCAGACTATATTTCTGTAGTTTCACCATTGACCCCAATCACATATCCTGGATTCATTATTTTCAAAACCATGGTGTCAACTCTTCTCCCCAAGCCACTTCCTGCTGACCATTTGTGCTGGATAGTTTTGTCAGCTTGACACAAATTAGCATCACTTAGGAAGAAGGCATCTCAAGGAATTTCCTCCATCAGACTTGCCTGTGGGAGATTTGTTTTCTTAATTGTTAATTGATGTAGGAGGGCTCAGCCCACTGTGCACAGTGCTATCCTTGGGCAGGTGGGCTGTAAAGAAAAGTAGCTGAGCAAGCCAGGAAGCGGCATTTCTCTGTGGCCTCTACTTCAGTTGCTGCCTTCAGGTTCCTGCCTGACTTCCCTCTGTAAACGACTGTCACTTGGAAGAGTAAGAGGAAATAAACCCTTTCCTCCCAAGTTGGTTTTGATCAGCCTTTTATCACAGCCATGGAAAGCCAACTAGGACACCTTTTTACAAAACCTATGCTAGGCTTTTTAAATCTTTATAACACATGGGTAAGTGGTCTGCTTGGCATCTCCTAGGTAAGAGGGAGTCAGTTTCATCTCTAGATGCTGTGACAGGCTGAGCATCTGACCTGTGAAGTGTTTTCCCCCACCAGCCTCCCAAGCATCTTTCCTCACACACTGTGGCCACTGATAATATGTCCACTCAGCCTGGGCCCTCCGCACATACTGCAGAACTTCTCTTCATCCTCTCCTTCCCTTCATCTGTCCCTACACGAGCTTCCAACTGTGAGATCTGAGAGAAGAGCAGCTATAGACCATTGCCCGGCCTTCTCAGGAGACAGGATGGGCTGACGGCCTTCTCAGGAGACAGGATGGGCTGACGGCCTTCTCAGGAGACAGGATGGGCTGACGGCAGGATGGAGCCAGCAAAAAGGCAAAGGGCTGGAGCAGGATGATGCATACCAACGTGGTGGTTCGAATGAGCATGTCCCCCGCCAGCTCCAAGGATTTGGACATTTTGTCCCCAGTTTGGTGGCACTGTTTTAGGAGGTCTTAGAAGGTGTGGCCATGCTAAAGGAAGTACGTCACTGGGGTGGGGTGGGGGGCTTAGAGAGTCCCTAAACCTTGCCAGATAGATCTCCAGTCATTCTCTGCTTCCTGCACCTGCTTGGAGATGTGAGTCTCTCTCTGCTTTCTGCCCCTGCTCTGGCGCCTCCTGCCACCACGCCTCCCCGCCATGACAGACTCTAGTTCCCCTGGAACCATAAGCACAAATAAACTCTTCCTTTTATAAGTTCCCTTGGTCGTGGTGTTTTTTAAAAAATTTTTTTAAATTTTATTTATTTCTGTATGCGTATCAATGTACTGTCTGCATGCAGGTTTGTGCACCCGTGTCGTACAATGCCGCGGAAGTCAGAAGAGGGTGTCGGATTCCCCTGGAACTGGAGTTCTCCTGGAGTTGGAGTTTCAGACGGTTCTCGACCGCCATGTGGGTGCTGGGAATCGAACCCGGGTCCTCTGTAAGAGCGGTCGGCGCTCTTAATCGCTAGGCCATCTCTCCAGCCCCCGGTCGTGGTGTTTTATCACAGCAAGAGAACAGTAACTTATCCAGAAACTGGTACCTGGATGCTGGGGTGTTGCTCTGACAGACCTGACCTTGGTGTTTGGGGAAGGAGTGTGGAAGTGTTTGGAACTTTGGGCTACAAAAGGCTTAGAGTTTGTTGGTGTAGAGCTTGGAACCATTATCCTGAAAGCACTGTAGATGATGGAGGCCTGACTTGTGAAGCTTCAAAGGGAAGCAGAGACTCTCAGGGCTGTTGTATGATATTTTGAATTGAGAATCTGTGATTTCTGGTCAGCTAAGGCTAAAGAACAGCTATGATTAAGAAGAGTCCAGAACCACTGAAGTGAAAACTTTGCTCTACTGGGACAATTGATACTGATCAGCTGGGGCTGAAGGTCACCTGTGAGAAATGAAAGATCAGCATCATTGTGGCAAAATATTCTAAGAAATATTTCCTCAGGGTCATCTCAAGCTGGAAGCAGAACTTGGTAATGTGTAAGAGTCTCCTGCCAGTTCTGGTGTTGAAATCATGAAGGAGTCACAGAGACCAGCTGAGGCTTGGCACCCTGAAAGGCCAGGAAAGACCATTGGTCAAAGTTTAGCCTTGGCTGCAGGAAAGACTCCGAGAACTGCAGGGGTCCGGAAGGGAATCTGAGGCGTTGCGCCAGGGCAAACCTCTAGGCCTCTCCTTAATCAATTTCATCTTATCAAAGGGATTCTCTCCTTCAGCACATTGCCTTGGCTCCAACACTAATCTTCCTAGTGCTCTTTTTTAATCCAAACTGTACATTCTGCATTTCTTTCTGCCCATTTACCCTTTTTCACTGTAGATCTGTATAATATTCACCATTACTAGCCGCCCCACCATTTCTATATTAGGGTGTCTTGAAATATCTTGCATCAAAGAAATTGGTCCATTGCTTTTCAACTTAGCCTCAGGCAAGCTTTTTGGCTGTGGACAGATTCCAGGCAGACTCTGCCCAAATACCACAGTTTCAGTCCTTATTCCCTCTGGAACTACATTGTTCTCAGCACTGCTTTCTTCCAGGCTCCTACTGGAGTGGCCCATTAAGCTCTGCTTACAGCATCAACTGCTTTTCTACCGCAAACTTCCAAAGTCTTCCATATTCCTCCGAAAACCCACATGGTCAGGTTCTTCGCAATCAACAGCCCACTCTCTGGAACCAATTACTGTATTAGTCACTTTTCCACTGCTGTAATAGAACCATCGTGACCAAAGGAACTTATAAAAGGAAGAGTATATTTTGCTTACAGTTCCAAAGGGGCAAGAGCCCATCATGGCGGGGAGGAGTGGCGGCAGAGGTGGCCAGAGTTTGGAGCAGAAGCTAAAGGTTCACATCTTCAAGCAGGCACTTGAAGCAGAGAGTGACTGGAGATCCAGCTAGGCTTAAGAACTCTCCAGTGACGTCCTATGACCCCAGTGACGTCCTATCACCACCCAAAACAGCACCACCAATGGGGGACAAAATGTTCCAGTATGAATACTTGGAGCCTATGGGGGATATTCTCATTCAAACCACCACACCAAGATACCAAGGACACCAATGGGGAGAACTTGGAAGGGGAGACCAGAGGGACAGTCTGGAAGGGACAGCTGAGCGGCAGAAGGACAAAAATGGTCAAAGCAAAGGAGGACAGCAACGTAGAAGCCTGTGTGTGTGTGTGTGTGTGTGTGTGTGTGTGTGTGTGTGTGCCGTGCATGCTTGCACGCAAGCATTTGGAAGACAGGGACAACTTCGGACCCCATTCCTTGGCACTAGCCACTTTTTTGGCGACAGTCTCTCACTGGCCTGGAATTCACCAAGCAAGTGAGGTCCAGGGATCCTCTTGTCTCCACCTCCCACCACTAGAATTACAAGTGACTGTCACCAGGGCTGGAGAGATTCTCAATGGTTAAGAGCACTGGCTGTTCTTAAGGTTTAGCTCCTAGCAGCTACATTGAACCTAAGGACTGTTCTGGCCTCCACAGGCATTGCACAGTGTATGGTACACTTAACATCCACCCCAGCAAAAAAAAAAAAATCACACACATAAAAGTAAAATAAAATTTAAAAATTTGCAAGTGATTATCACCATTTCTGGCTTTTAAAAGGAACTCTGGTCCTCATGCAAGGCAAGCACTTTACCAACTGAACCATCTTCCCCCCAGCCCTCGGAAACCTATTTATTAAAATGTTATTCTGGGGGTCTGGAGAGATGGCTCAGCAGTTATGAGCACCGACTGCTCTTGCAGAGGACTTGGGTTCAATTCCCAGCACCCACATGGTGGCTAAGAACCTTCTTTAACTCCAGTTCCAGGGGAATCCACACCCTCTTCTGACCTCCATGGCGTTGCACAACACAGGTGCACCAACCTACATGCAGACAGTACACTCATACTACACACTCACAGTACCCATACATAAAAAATAATAAATAAATAAATTAAATTAAAAAATAAAATATTATTCTGGGGGCTGGAGAGATGGCTCAGTGGTTAAGAGTGCCAACTGCTCTCGCAGAGAACCCTGGTTCGATTTCCGGCACCCACATGGTGGCTGAGAACTGTCTTTAAGCTGGGTGTGGTGGCACCCACCTTTAATCCTAGCACTCGGGAGGCCTAGGCAGGTGGATCTCTGTGAGTTCAAAGCCACCCTGGTCTACAGAGTGAGTTCCAGGCCAGCTGGGGCTATAGGGAGACCCTGCCTCAAAAAAAAAAAAAAAAGGTGTTATTCTGGGTGACTCCTGGCTGGATGAATAATGCAGAAGAAAATGCTGACTAGCAGGCGAGATAGACTAATCAGAGTCAGGTGACACAGAGCCAGTGCTTGTGGATGCTGCTTCAGGTTCTTCTGCTTTGACACAACCTGAAGATGTCTCCCTTCAGCAGCTGTGTGTTGCTATGTCTCAATAATGTGAGATTCAGATGCTCTAAGACAACAACTTCTGCAAGATTCTGGAAGTTTCTAGAACCTTAGAGGATGGCACACCATGATGGCTCAACTTGGAATCTAGAGTCAAATAGACATAGACTTGAAGCCTGGCTCACCATATCTGAGCCCCCAGGAAATTCTTTAATTTACACATTAGAATATCCATCTGTGAGATGTGAATAATAGGAGATACTGCCTAGTGGGTCCATGTGAATTTAAAAAGGAAAATTATCCAGGGAAAGGAATGTGATAAATAGGAAGTTAGCAGGCCGATGGTGGCTGGGAGCAGAGGGGCCTAAGAAGTGGGCAGTGGGTCTAAACCTCCACAGCCACCAGAAAGCATCCTCAGACCCATGTACATGCAGGCTCCCCAACCAAGTAATCAGGCCCGAGGGGGCTATAAGATCAGAACAGAGAGGGTCCTGGAGTTGGACACATGGGTACTTACCTTCAAAACCTTAGTGCCCTTGACGAAGACCCAGACTTTGCCCTTGCTGCTGTCCTCCATCTTTACCTTGGAGCCCCACTATCTCCATTCTGGAATCCCGCCTCTTGACAGAGCTAATAAAAATCTCCAAAATGTCCCAAAGACATCTCAAAGATTGAACACTGGCCCAGAAGTCCAATACTGAGTGTTCACCCCAGCTCCCATCCTAGCCCTGTGTCAGGCAAAGTGTGTAGTCACTCAATCGTCCAAGCCACAGTTCATCTGTACAGGGCCGGTTCCACCTTGCTCCAAAAGGATTTGAGGCTGTTGGTAAGAATAATCACACTCCTGCCGGGCGTGGTGGGGCACACCTTTTTGATCCTAGCATTTGGGAGGCAGAGGCAGGGGGATCTCTGTGAGTTCAAGGCCGGCCTGGTCTACACAGTGAGTTCCAGACCAGCTGGTGCTACAGGGAGACCCTGTCTCAAAAAAACTAAAAATGGGCTGAAGAGATGGCTCAGTGGTTAAGAGCACCGAGTGCTCTTGCAGAGGACCAGTGTTTGAATCCCAGCTCTCACAAGGCATCCAACAACAGCCCATAACTCCAGTTCCAGGGGATACAATGCCTTCTTCTGACCTCCTCAGGCATTGCATAACATGACTGCACTTACATACATCCAGGCAATATACTCATACCCATAAAATAAAAATGTTTTAAATGTAAAACATTTTTAAAACTAAAAAAAAAAACAAAAAAAAAAAACCAAGCCAACTAGATGTGGAAAATTGGATGCCACAGACGTGATGCTAATTATTGTCTCCTAAAATGAATTACCCTACCCTTTTTTGGATCCCCAATAGAGTTTCTGACACAAGCCCCAAATGATCCAAGTCTCCTGCTTTACCCTCACCTTTAAACATACAGAATGCAGTCTCTACAACAAACACTGAGCACAGCCTGTGCTGCGCTCTGGGCGTGACTGTCACCCAGGGGCCCATGTTTGGAAGGTTTGATCACGGCCTGCAGTGCCTGTGGCAGGGAAGTAATGGAACTTTCAAGAGGCTGGGCTTAGCAGGAAGAAGTTAGGTGGTGGTAGTGCCCAGACCCATTCCCTGCCAGTGCTTCCCGGTCCCCCTGAGGTGAAGGGACCTCCTCTGTCATGTGTTCCCACCACCATGTACTGTGCTGTCACAGGCCCACAGCAAAAGTGGCAAGCCTCCGAAACCATCAGCCAAAATAACCCTTTCCTTCTTTTAAGTTACCCCAGGTTTTTTGTCCCAGTGACAGAAAGTTAAAACACCCTACTATGTCATGTCATAGAACAAAAGCTCAGAGTTCATGTAATTTCTCTGAGAGGTCATGTTAATAAGTGACAGTTGTACTGTGGAACTGAGTTTTAATCCAAAACTTATCTCTGGAGCCAAGTATAAGACGATAGAGAGGAGTCGGGCTTCCGGCCACCTCCCGGCACTCATAGTCTCAACATTTTATCAAACTGTACCAGCTAATCATGACAGTGGCTAGTTCTGCCATCTCTGTCTTAACTACTGGCCTTTTACATTTTATTTATTTATTTATTTATTTATTTATTTATTTATTTATTTATTTATTATGTCTGCACAAGTGTTTTCCTGTGTGTAAGTACCCCACATGCTCCCTCTACAATATCTGACGAGGCCAGAAGAGGGCAGTAGATCCCCTAGAACTGGAGTGACAATTGTTAGCCACCATGTGGGTACTGGGAACTGAACCCAGGTCCTCTGCCAGTGCTCTTAATGCTGAGCCATCTCTCCATGCCAGGTTCTCTGAAAACCACTACCAGGAGAAAGAATATGCCAGACCTGTTGTGAACACCTGAAATCCCAGCACACCAAAGGCTGGGATTGGATGACTGTTGCTAGTTGTCATCCTGGGATATATACAGAAAACTTGTTTCACACTTGGCAACAGACTACAAGACATAGGTGTAGGAAAAGACTTCCTAAATCAGACAGCAGCTGCACAAGAAATAAGATCAACAATTGACAAATGGGATCTCCTTAAACTCAAAAGCTTCTGTACATCAAAAGAAACAATAAAGGAAGTGAAGAGAAAACCCACAGAGTGGGAGGAAACCTTCACTGCAGACACATCTGACAAAGCATTAATCTCCAGAGTATACAAGCTACTCAAAAAACAAAGAAGAAAGAAAACAAATGAAACACTCAAAAGATGGAGCAAAGATCTGAATAGAGACTTCACA
>VZQC01004746.1:205799-228296 GCA_009823505.1 Rhizomys pruinosus | reverse complement strand
GGGGCTGGAGAGATGGCCTAGCGGTTAAGAGCACCGACCGCTCTTACAGAGGACCCGGGTTCGATCCCCAGCACCCACATGGCGGCCAAGAACCGTCTGAAACTCCAATTCCAGGAGAACTCCAGCTCCAGGGGAGTCCGAGACCCTCTTCTGACCTCCACGGCATTGCACGACACAGGTGCACAGACTTGCATGCAGGCAGTACATTCATACACATACAGAAATAAATAAAATTAAAAAAATAAATAAATAAATAAAATAAATAAAATAAAATAAAAACTTGTTTCACAAGAGAGAGAGGGAATATACTGGTTGACATGCAGAGTTGTCCCTGGGTACATTACATTCATTCACACCAGTAACAGACTTAGCCCAGTGCTAAGGCATACAGAGGTCTTTCATCCTGCTAGAAACACACTAGTCTTTTTTATTTTCTTTCTTAGGGACCCAGGCTGGGAATGGAAACTCTAGCCATGTGTGTGGCTTCTGTGGAGACAGAGGAACCAAGGCCACAGTAGAGGCTCCAATTCTGCCCAACCTTTTCTGCAAGACAGAAACACTGCCCCAGCGGCTGAGCCAGTCCTATCTGGAGCAGGGCCATCGACAGGGATCTTGTGAGCCCTGTTCAGGCCCTGCATCTGACTCCCAGGCTCCATCCAAGTCCCTCATTCAGTGTAACTATTCTTTGGTTTAAATTTAAAGGGGTCAAGCCGGGTGTGGTGGCGCACGCCTTTAATCCTAGCACTTGGGAGGCAGAAGCAGGTGGATCTTTGTGAGTTCAAGGCCAGCCTGGTCTACAGAGAGAGTTCCAGGACAGCTGGGGCTACAGGGAGACCCTGTCTTGAAAAGAACAACAAAAAAAAAAAATTAAAAATTAAAGGGACTTTTCTTCAATTTGCTTTTGAATTACTCAACTATGAGTAACTCATTTAATTTATGACTGGGTATGATTTCAATCATCCTGCATATTCTCGAGCTTTTGCCAAAACTCCAGTTTACAAATTGTTTCCAAATACAATGACATTTGTATGGATACTAAACGTAACAAATATTGAAGATGACAAGCTATTTTCTGAAGGCATTTCTTTAAACATTTGCCAGTTTTGATTTATCTTTTTTTCAGCCCTCCAAGTTTTCAACTCTCCAGCTTTTCTTGAGCCTTGAATCTCCACCCCACCCCTCCAAAGGGAAAGTTTTTATCCAGAGAACCAGGGCAGGCACCGGGGCCACCCCACGCCCAGACACTGCAGGCAGCCAGGTGGGGTCTAGACCACTCACTACAGACCAATGACCAGAGAGCTTATCTCCATTTCCAAACTACAGGCAGCCAGGTGGGGTCTAGACCACTCACTACAGACCAATGACCAGAGAGCTTATCTCCATTTCCAAACTAACACTTTTTTAACATTACAGTAAATGTGATTTAATATGTACAGCTACACTGGATGTTCCTAAGAATAAATCCATGGATGGGACAATAATGTGACGAGGTGTGAATGTGCATGCCTACTGCCCCTACTTGCCTTTCCCAGGAGGGGGCTCCAGGCCAGCAGCCCAGGGCACTGCCCACTTGACAGGGTTCTGCAAGGACGGGGAACAGTGCCTAACTGTGGACTTTACTCTGGGTCAGTCCTAGGACAAGGAGGCAGGTTCTTTTGTTTTCATGTGCTGTTTGGGGCATTTTAAAACAGATATTTTAAAAATCGGCCACTACTCACTCCCCTACCCTCTAAGCAAGAACAGCTCCAACCCTGGTGGCCTGTGAAGGGTGGTAAGGTGCTGCCTCCCTTAGGAATGAGTCCCCACCCACCTCCCAAGTAGGTCATGAGGGGCTGGGAGGGGGCAATAAGGGAGGTGTGTGCAATATTTTCTTTATTTACTTATTTTTTATTTATTTCACTTACTTATTATTTTATTTGTTTGTTTGTTTGTTTGTTTATTGTGTGCACACACATATGCCACAATGCCCACATGGATGTCAGAGGACAACTTTCAGGAGTTCATTCTCTCCTTCCTGTTAAGCCAAACTGGACCCCAAGATGGAGTTGCTGCTGACCAACAGCACTGTTGGAAACCACAACCCAGGAATCAAAAGACTAAACCACCCTAGTTTCTCAGTAACCTCCTGACTCCCATTTAACAATACAACTGCAATTATCCATTGCAGCCAATTTTCCACAGCAGCCAGCCAAAAACCAGAAAAACACCTAACCAAAACTTCCCCCTACCTGAACCCCCCACTCCTACCCAGTCACCTGCTATTGACTCACCTCCCCCCACCAACAAAGACCCTATAAATCCCAGTCTGATGTGACGAGAAGCTGCCCACTGCTTGTTTTCCCAATTAAATATTAAATTTCTCCTTTTCTCACCTCAGAGTGGTGTCTGGTGGTTCAGGTCATTTTTCAGAACCTAAGAGGCAAAACCCAGGAGGAGGCTACTCAGCGCCCCCCCGTTTGGGTCGCCAGCCCTCCTTGCTTGACCCAACCACTGAGTCCAGGCCCTCTAATGGCCTTGGACCACCAGCTGGGTGCCAGCTCTTTCCCGCCACAATTCGACCCTGCCTGGGGATGCTCCACCTCCTCCTCCTCCCTCTGTCCTTCATTCTCCGTGTCTCACTCAGGTTGGCCTGATCTCAGGTTGGCTCTCTGTCCACAGCCATGCTGGCTTGCCACACAACAGCCCTCTCTCCAGGCCTCAACAAGGGATGCCTTCTTGTCCCTTACATCCCACTCCCTTCCTGATGTCGTAGGGGAGCCCTCTGAGTCAGCTCATGGGCAGTACAGGACACCTCTTCTCACTCTGAGCTTCTTTATCTCTTCTTCCTGTAGCTTGACTTTTCCATCCTTAACTTTCTCCTTGCTGGGACATGTCACCGCTGCCCCCCCCACGTGGTCAGTGACCAAGAAGCCTCTCTCCTACCTCACTGTGCAGCTTCTCTTTGCCCTTGTTATCCTCTTTCCTCATTTCAAACTGAGAAACAGGGTTTCCAAAGCTGTCCCTATCACTTCTCCAGCCTGTCTCCTTAAGAATCTGCAACTTTGCTGGACATTGTGGCGCACGCCTTTAATCCTAGCACTCAGGAGGCAGAGGCAGGCGGATCTCTGTGAGTTCAAGGCCAGCCTGGTCTACAGAGTGAGGATAGCTGGGGCTACAGGGAGACCCTGTCTTGAAAAGACCAAAAGAAAAAAAAAAAAAAGAATCTGCAACCTCTGGGACTCCAAGGCAACAGTAAGCCTTGACACTTAATTTTTTTGCTATAACACAGATTGGCCTCAGTATAAATTGGACAGTGGGTCCTTATAGCCCAAGAATGGCACTTTTGACTTCCAAATTCTTACTGACCTTGACAGTTGTTGCAATCACAGGGGAGGTGATCTGAAATTCCCTGCATCCAAGCCTTGTTTGCCCACGGTCTCGACCTCCCTCTGCTCTGCTTGCCTCGTGAAGCAGATCCTGTAGGCCAAAGCATCTCCAAAACCTGCCTGCTTGGATCCAGTCCCCCGCCTTACCAGTCTGTTCTCCATCCGCAAACCACTGATGACTTAGACCTGCCAACACTACCCACAGCCGCTCCACCTCCAGCTCAGAAGCCCTCTCCCCGAGCGAGCGAGTGGCCTGCTCTGCTGCCAGAGCCCTGCCCTGCTCAGTGCACTTCCACCTCCAGCTCAGAAGTCCTCTCCCGGAGCGAGTGAGCGGCCTGCTCTGCTGCTGGAGCCCTGCCCTGCTCAGTGCACTTCCTCTGAGAAGCTCTCACAGCCTTTTCTCTCTGCAGGTCTTGGGAAGAGAGGAACAATTCTCTGCATTCATAGCCCTTTTACTATGTCCGATCTCTCCCAAATTGAGCAGAAGCTCTTGGGTTCCTTCTCTGCTGATCCAGTCCAGTCCGTTATGCTAAAGGATTCTACTATCTTACCCAAACCTATGACCTTACTTTGCATTATATCTGTTACTCTTTCTACTACTTTGACCCCAGATAAGCAAGAACTCATCTGGGTCTCTGCCCACACACATGCTAATGAGGTTTAGTAAGGGACTCTACCTGTGGGGTGATAGCATTCCCTACAAGGGACCCTAATTGGATATTCCAAGTTCCTCCCCCACTGCTAGGGACCCCAATCCCCCTTCCCCAGGTACAATAGCCAGGGACCAGATGGCTGTCTGCCTCCAGCAGGCTTCCCTCACAAGTAGGTAATTCTGACAAACGGTGCACTATTCCCCAGGGCCCCTGACAACCTTGAGGAGTTTCTGGGAGCCTGACTGAGCCACTCCTTCAGCACGCCTGCCTCCATCCTAACTCTCCAAAGGGGGCTCTGGTCCTTATCTCCCACTTCATAGCTTAGTCAGCCCCAAATATTCCTAAAAAGCTCCAGCAGCTTGCAAAGGCCCTCAGACCCCTGGGGAGACCTGCTGGAAACAGCATTTTAAGTTTGTTTGTTTTTTAAGAACACCCCAGAAGGAGGAGGCCTCTTTTTTTATTTTTTTTTTATTTTATTTATTCTTTATGTGTATGAGTTTACTGTCTGCATGTAGGTTGGTGCACCCATGTCATGCAATGCTGCGGAGGTCAGAAGAGGGCATCGTATTCCCCTGGAACTGGAGTTAAAGACGGCTCTCAGCCGCCATGTGGGTGCTGGGGATCGAACCCGGGTCTTCTGCAAGAGCAGTCGGTGCTCTTAACCGCTAGGCCATCTCTCTGGCCCCAGCATTTAAGTTTTTAATGGCTGAGAGGATCAGGAACCAGTGATAGAGCGGCCTGGGACTGCCACAAGTGCCATCTCCGGCCAAGGCTCTCAGAGCTCCGCCAAAGAAGACTCTGCAGCTGCAACAACAGCCACCAGGACCCTGCTCCAGGTGTGGCACACTGGACACTGGGTCAAAGCCTGCCCCTCTCCACAACCACCCTGGGACCCTGTCCATATTGTGGACTTGGAGGACAATGGAAGGTTGACTGTCCCTCCCTGCCTCATCAGGGTAGGCCAGCCCTTCCCTCTAACCTCCACGGGAACCACTGGGCAACTTATTGGGCCTGGCTGCAGAAGACCGAAGGTGCCCTGGGACCTCCTCAGAATCCTAATGGAGGAGCCCAGGGTCACAGTCCAGGCAGCAGGTAGGCTGATCACATTCCTCATCAACAAGCTGCTCAGTCCTTCCATCCAACTCTGGTGAAACTTTCCTTTCCAGGTCCTCTGTGGTGGGTGTGGATAGCCAGCCTCATCTCCTTGGTTACCGCACCACTCCCGTATTTTGGGATGTTCCCGCTCCTTCCTTGTGGTGCCTACCCGCCCAGCCCCTCTCTTGGGTTGGGACCTCATGCAAAAACTCTCCTTCTCTTTAGCCCCCCACTCATACACCGTTTTCATTCTCACCCCTTCTCCGTCCCTTGTCACTAAATCCAACCCTCCTCTCCCTGCCTCTGGAGTCAATCCTTGACTATGGGATGCTTCCTCATGCTTTGGCCTCCCACCACAAGTCTATCCACATTAGACTTAAAGACCCCCCTACTTTCCCTTGTCAAACTCAATATCCTATTTCAGTCAAACACCGCTTGGACTTAAACCTATTATTACCTCCTTCAGGCAGGCCTTCTCTGTCACACACACTCTCCCTGTAACACCCCCTCCTCTCCATCATCAAGCTCGATGGCACGGGCTGTCTTGTGCAGTACTTCTGCCTCGGCAGTGCTCTGCTGTCCCAGTCCACCCGGTCCTCCCCACCCACACGCTCTCCTTTCACTCGGCAGTGCTCTGCTGTCCCGGTCCACCCGGTCGTCCCCACCCACACGCTCTCCTTTCACTCGGTAGTGCTCCGCTGTCCCCATCCACCCAGTCGCCCTCACCCACATGCTCTCCTTTCACTCGGCAGTGCTCCGCTGTCCCAGTCCACCCGGTCCTCCCCACCCATACGCTCTCCTTTCACTCATCCCCTTCTCTAGTACTCTGTTTAAGATCTTAAGGATGCTTTTTTTTTCTCCAGACTCCTATCTTTGCTTTCACTTGGGAGGACCCTGACACTGACACTAACTCTCAGTTCACCTGGACTGTCCTAGCCCTGGGGTTTAGAGATAGCCCCCACCTCTTTGGCCAAGCTCTGGCTACTGATCTCCGCTCCCTAGACCTTTTGCCTAGTACATCGTTACAATATGCGGATGGTATTCTTTGCTCCCTCTCCCTGTCCAGTTACACACAAACCCCCTCCTTTACATTCTGGTTCCGAGGGATACAGGGTCTCTCCAACCAAGGCCCAACTCTCCCTCACGCAGGTCAAATTCCTTGGCTTTCTCCTCATCCCACCTCCCACCAGCTCACCCTAGATCACAAAGGCCACCTTAGCTGCCTCACCCCACCCACCTCTAAGGATGAGATCCTGTCCTTTCTCGGCTTGGCTGGATTTCTCCAGACTTGAATTCTTCACTTTGCTCTCCTCTGCAAACCTCTCCACAGCGCTGCCAACGGCGACCTCAGGAGCCCCTGGACCTACTGCTTAAGATTGCTGTCACCTTTCCTCCTTTACAGGATGCCGTCCTGGAGGCTGTGGCACCGGCTCTCCCAGCCTTCCGCCAGCCCTCACCCCATATGCAATGGAAAAAAGGGAAATGGCTCTGGGAATCCTGGGACAGATGAAGGGTCCCTCACTAACCCCATCTAAACTCAACTTTTTCCTGCTACCTCAGACATCATCGGAGACTCACGCCCTTCGCTTAACCCAGCCATCCTCTTGCTTCTATTGCTGGAAACATTGGAGAAACTCGCCTGTCACAATCCCAAGATCTCCGTCTCCTCTCCCTAACCTGGACCACACCTGGTACATTGATGGTAATTCCTCTAACACTCCACAAGGGTCTCGGGTGGCGGGATATGTGATTGTCTCTGATGACCAGCTATAGAAACATGACTACCTAGGGGAACAACGTCCCAAAAGGGAGAACTTGTTGTCCTCACTTCAGCTCTCACCCTGGGCCACAGAAAAGCAATCAACATTTATATCAACTCTAAATATGCTTTTTCATGCTTTACACCACCATGTGGCCATTTGGAAGGAAAGAGCATTTTTCATAAACCAAGGGACCCCAGCACTGATGGTCCTCTGATGCTTAAGCTGCTGGAGGTTTCCTACCTGCCACTCCAAGAAGCTGTCATCCACTGCAAGGGACACCAGCCCCTAACCTCTCCTGTGGCCTGCGGAAATGCTTTTGTGTACAGTTACCCTAGCCAGGATCAGGTCTACCTCTAGGGCCCCTCACGTCTCGGTCCCTTTGAACTCATGTTCAGTTGTCCTTTTCTCTTGAGTAAGCTTCTTCCTCTAGAAAGCTCTCCCTTTCATGAGTACCCGCCAGCGTTCGCTCTCATCAGGAACCTCACCTGGGCTGAGGAATTGCCATGGGCCATTTTCTTGACTGTTCAGTGATGTGAAAGGTCCCAGCCCACTGTGGATGGTGCTACCCTTGGGCAGGTTGTTCTGTACTGTATAACAAAGTAGGTGGGGCATGGGCCAGAGAAGCAAGCCAGTAAGCAGCATTCCTCCATGGTCTGTGCTTCAGCTCCTGCCTCCAGGTCCCCACCCTGAGTCCCTTACCTTGGGCTCCCTCAGTGATGAACTATGACTTAGGAGATGTAAGAGGAATAAACCCTCTCCTCCCCAAGTTGGTATTGCTCAGAATGCTTTGCCACAGCAGCTGCAGGCAAACTAAAACAACTCTCATCAGGACCCTCCTCCAGGAGCATGCGCAACCTTCCTCCTCAACCTTCAAAAGACTCCATTACTCTCTCTTCACCCCGAAAACCTGGTGTACCTCAGACAATGGTGCCCACAGTGCGCCTCGCAGAACTGGACCCCACCTGGTCATCTTAACTACCCATAGTCGCCAAGCTCCAGGAAATCTCCAACTGGGTCCACCTTTCACAATTTAAGTGCATCAAGCCAGAGCTCAACCCCCTGATGAGGGATAAGTACTCCTCCACCCCAATGGGCACTCTGAACTCAGTATTTCCTGTACTCCTTTCCTCCCTCTGAACTCAGTATTTCCCATACTCCCTCCCTCCCTGTGGTGCCAGAATGACCCCTCGGAATGACCCCTCGGAATGACCCCTCAGGCCACATTGCTGTTTCTGGGATTCACCTTTGCATATTCTCTCCCTCTCTGTCCCCTCAACATGTTCATCCCTTCCTTGTGCCTGGCAATTTGATATCCTTGCTTCAGGCAAACAAAAACGCTTCTCAACTCCACCTTCCCTCCCCAACCCCCAAGCCCCCCCCCCCCCGCCCCTGCGTCCAGCTGTTCTTCCTCTATTTCCTTAACCTTCCACATTCGGGATGCTTGTACCTATTCTTTATTTCATTTTATTTATTTTTGTATGTGTATGAATGTACTGTCTGCATGTAGGTTTGTGCACCCATGTCATACAATGCCTCGGAGGTCAGAGGAGGGTGTCGGATTCCCCTGAAACTGGAGTTAAAGATGGTTCTCAGCCACCACGTGGGTGCTGGGGATCGAACCCGGGTCCTCTGTAAGAGCAGTCAGCGCCCTTAACCGCCAGGCCATCTCTCCAGCCCCTGCTTGTACATATTCTTGTCATAAAAGGGAATACTCTTACACACTACCTGCATATCTTTGCTTCCTCCATAATCAAATTAGCTCTACCTGCAGAGATTGAGGTCAATGCCATTCATGGAAATGTTCTATCTCTATTCCCAGCATCATATGACATTTCACCTCGACAACTCAGGCCACAAGGTCATTACTTTCACTATCGATAATTCCTAGGGCCAAAAATGGGCAGATGGAATGGAAAGGGTGGCATGTTTATTGTGCTCCAAGGGCTCAACAAGAAGAGAAATCAAAAATGTTAGGTCAACTCCAGATGGCTTCCTGCATGCCCCAAAATAACTTCATTCAAACAATCCAAGACGTGGACCAAAAGCACAGCAATCTCCAACACAGCTTGCACAGTCTCTCTTGGTTTCTATCCTTAACTCCATAGTCCTCTTCCTTAACTGATGCCTTACATTCTGACCAGCAGAAACAAAGCACCTCTAGCTCGTTCTTCTCAAAGCGGTTTATTCAGGACCTTTACAGCATTTTTACTTCTTCTTCTTCTTCTTTTCTTCTTCCCAAGAACAGAAAGTCCCTCTATTTATCCCTCTCCCGCTCCACCTTCCCAGCCCAGGTTGCGTGGCCTCAGTCTATTGGTATCATCTGGCCTGATCTTGTATACAGGGTACACCTGAGCAGCTCGAACGATGGACGTGGCTTTACTTTGAGGTTGGAGGGAATCAGGTGTTGATCATAAGACTCAGGCGTTAGTCATAAGACTCAGGTGTTAGCCATAAGACTCGGCTAAAGTCCCAGGCGCCTTCTTGAGACTGTCGCCACACCTGCTCTCCACACTTAACCAACACAACGTAACCAAACATGCTGCCTGCTTTCTCTGTGCAACCCCCTTATGACTGCTCCTCTATTTACCATTACCTCCACTTCAAGCCTCCTTGCTCATTTCACCCTGTATCCTCCGTGTCAATCTCCCTTTCCCCCTCAGAGCATGTTGACTGATCTCCTAATGCAAGCCTGAATTTTTCAAAAACTCTACAATCTCAACAAATCATACCTTTTCAGCTGGAATTTATTTGTGGTGCAACTCAACTCTATACACCTATACCTCTCCCAGGAGATACCCTGGCCCCTATGTTCTGGTCACCCTAACCCCCAACCTTACTCTCTATACAGAAGGTGAAGTAACATCCTTTTTACTACCCCAGCACCATTTACAAAAAAGGGTCATCTTCCTCCTGGTCATGGTGGGAGTCAGCCTCGCTGCCTCCACAGTGGTTATGGAAGGGCTGCTGATGGACCAGGATATAGTCTTACCTCTTACCAACAGTCTTCTGTAGACCTAAATGTCACAGTCATGGGATCGGGTAAGGCCCTCAACCTACTCCAACAGCACCTCACCTCTCTGGCATCAGTGCTTCTTTAAATCAATGGGCCTTGGACTTCATTACAGCAGCAAAAGGGGGAACCTGCCTTTTCCTAAATGAAGAATGGTGCTACAATATAAACCAGTCAGCACAAGTAGAACTAGAGATACAAAACCCCCCAAACCTGGGCAATTGACTCAAAACAGAAGCAACTTCCTCTTCTAGCTCCTGGGATGTAATTGGATCCATTTGGCCCGTATTGGGCCCCCTAACAGGAATTTTTCTTCTTTTAGCCCCTTGTCTCCTAAAATGTGTACAAAACCAAGTAAGCCAGCTCACACAGAAAATCTTTAATTAACTTGTACTAACTTGTCCAATTTCTATTCCTTACTAGCCCCCAGGAACCTCAGAGTTGACCTTTCATGCACTCCAGGGGAACCAGCTGACTACTGAGTCTGGCATCCCTTGAGAAACTTACTGGGGACCCCACCCAGCAGGAAGCAGCTGCACAGCAAAGGGCCGCCTCTTACTCTTAACAAAAAACTGGAATGTTAGGCCGAACTGGACAGCAAGATGGAGTCAGCACCGATGAGCAGCAGGGACCTCAGCCTGGAAGGCGGCATTCCGGGAAACAGGAACTAAACCACTCTAGTTTCTTTTGTTGAGACAGGGTTTCCCTGTAGCCACAGCTAACTTGGAACTCCCTCTGTAGACCAGGCTGGCCTTGAACTCACAGAGATCTGCCTGCCTCTGCCTCCCGAGTACTGGGATCAAAGGCATGCACCACCACACCTGGCTGATACTGATTACTTTTACTTTATGTGAATGAGTATATTGCCTGCATTTATGTTAAGTACACCCACATTGTGCACAGCCCATGGAGATCCCCAGCACCCACGCGGCAGCTGAGAACTGTCTTTAACTCCAGTTCCAGGGGAATCCGACACCCTCTTCTAACCTCCGGGGCACTGCACGACATGGGTGCACAAACCTACATGCAGACAGTACAATCATACACATATGAAAATAAATAAAATTAAAAAAAAGAATATGTACAACTATCCCGAATGTGGAAGGTTAAGGAAATATAGAGGTAAGAAATAGCACGGACGCAAGGGGGGGGGGGGGTTTTTGTGTGTGTTTGGGAGGGAGAGGTGGAGTTGAGAAGCTTTTTTGTTTGCCTGTAGCAAGGATATCAAATTGCCAGGCACAAGGAAGGGATGAACATGTTGAGGGGACAGAGAGGGAGAGAATATGCAAAGGTGAATCCCAGAAACAGCAGTGTGGCCTGAGGGGTCATTCCGAGGGGTCATTCCGAGGGGTCATTCCGAGGGGTCATTCCGAGGGGTCATTCCGAGGGTGTCATTCCGAGGGGTCATTCTGAGGGGTCATTCCGAGGGTGTCATTCCGAGGGGTCATTCTGAGGGGTCATTCCGAGGGTGTCATTCCGAGGGGTCATTCTGAGGGGTCATTCCGAGGGTGTCATTCCGAGGGGTCATTCTGAGGGGTCATTCCGAGGGGTCATTCTGGCACCACAGGGAGGGAGGGAGTATGGGAAATACTGAGTTCAGAGGGAGGAAAGGAGTACAGGAAATACTGAGTTCAGAGGGCCCATTGGGGTGGAGGAGTACTTATCCCTCATCAGGGGGTTGAGCTCTGGCTTGATGCACTTAAATTGTGAAAGGTGGACCCAGTTGGAGATTTCCTGGAGCTTGGCGACTATGGGTAGTTAAGATGACCAGGTGGGGTCCAGTTCTGCGAGGCGCACTGTGGGCACCATTGTCTGAGGTACACCAGGTTTTCGGGGTGAAGAGAGAGTAATGGAGTCTTTTGAAGGTTGAGGAGGAAGGTTGCGCATGATCCTGGAGGAGGGTCCTGATGAGAGTTGTTTTAGTTTGCCTGCAGCTGCTGAGGCAAAGCATTCTGAGCAATACCAACTTGGGGAGGAGAGGGTTTATTCCTCTTACATCTCCCAGGTCATAGTTCATCACTGAGGGAGCCCAAGGTAAGGGACTCAGGGTGGGGACCTGGAGGCAGGAGCTGAAGCACAGACCATGGAGGAATGCTGCTTACTGGCTTGCTTCTCTGGCCCATGCCCCACCTACTTTGTTATACAGTACAGAACAACCTGCCCAAGGGTAGCACCATCCACAGTGGGCTGGGACCTCTCACATCACTGGGCAGTCAAGAAAATGGCCCATGGCAATTCCTCAGCCCAGGTGTGTCAAGTTTACACTGAAGGTATCCAGCACAGAAGTGTTCTCGGAGGAGGTTCCTGATGAGAGAGAACTTCCTGACTCCCAACTTTACCAATGCAACTGCAATTGTCCTTCACAGCCAATTTTCCATAGCAGCCAGCCGAAAAACGGAAAATCACCTAACCAAAACCTCCCCCTAACTGAGTCTCCTACCCAGCCACCTGCTACTGATTCACCTCCCCTACCCACAAAGACCCCATGATAGTCAGCCTGATGTGATGAGAACCTGCTGCTGCTGCGCTCTCTCCTGTGAGAACAGTCCAGAAGCTTGTTTTCCCAATAAATTTCTCCTTTTCTTGCCTCAGAATGGCCTCTCATGGTTTGTTCCCAAAGTTAACACTTCCTCTGTGTGAGTTATGGCGATCAAACTCGGGTTATCAGGCTTGGCAGCAAGCACCTTTACCTGCCAAGCCTTCTTGCTGGCCCAGGTCTAATTATTCTTAACAGGGAAGAGCCATGACCATGGTGAACTGCCAGGAAGTAGCACATAGTAGGTTAATACATATTTACAGATTACCAATGAAATTTGAAAGACACGTTAAGTAATTTTAAATGCAAAATTATACATATATAATCACAACTCAAAAATACCCTTTGAGTGTTGAGCATGGAGGCAAACACCTGGTATAACCCAACGCTGGGGAGGCTGAGGCAGGAAAATCTTGATGGCCAGCCTGAGCTACATAGGGAAATCCTACTGCAAAAACCAAAAATGCCATTGGGTGCAGCAACTTGGCTTGGCAGGCAAAGGTGCTTGCTGCCAAGCCTGCTGACCTGAGTTTGATCCGGAGGATCCATGTGATAGGAGAGGACTGATCTGAATGGTTTGAATAAGAAATGTTTCCTGTAGGCTCAACTTGGTATGTGTTCTCCACTTGAGGAAGGTCATGGAGCCTTTAGGCCGTGTGGCCTTGCTGGAGGACAGAAGTGACTGGGGCAGCTCTGAGAGCTCGCAGCCTTGCCCAGCGTGGCGGCTTCGGTGAGAATGTCCTCCATGTGCTCAGACTGCAGCCAAACTTGGCAGTGTCATCCATGCAGTGCTGGCTTTAGAGGCGTGAGAGGGGCAAGAGTGAGGCCTGGTGGACAGTGCAGACCCCGAGATGTTCAAGATGCTGGAGCTATGAGACATCTGCCAAGGAGAGCTGCATACAGGGAGCGGTACTAGAAATACACTTTGCACGTAGCAAAACTGGAAAGGCTGAGCCCTCTAAGCCCTCTGGAAGTAAAATCCCAGAAGTTGCACACGGAGCCACTAGATTTGTTGTTTGCCCTGTCAGTTTTTAGTCTTGTTTTGGTCTAGTATTTCCTCACTATGCCTCTATTCCTCCCTTTTGGAATGCAGTATGTTGGAGGTATGTAATCTGTCTTTTGATTTTACAGGGGCTCACAGTTAAGAGATTGCCTTGAGACTCAGAAGAGACTGGACTATGGACTTTTGAATAATATTGAGACTGGTAAAGACTATGGGGACTTTTAAGGATAGACTAAATGCATTTTGCATTTTACATGGTCTTGAGCCTTTGGGGGCCAAGAAGTGGAATGGCTGGTTTAAATGAGAATGTCCCCTATATGCTCTAAGTATTCAGACATTTTGTTCCCAGTGGGTGGCGCTGTTTTGGGAGAGCTGAGAAGGTGTGGCCATGCTGGAGGAAGCATGTCACTAAGATCTGAGAAGGTGTGGCCATGCTGGAGGAAGCATGTCACTGGGGTGAGCCCAGAGAGTTCTTAAGGAGGCCTCCTGCCAGGCCCCCTCCGTGATGGACTCCTCCCTCTGGAGCTATAAGCACAAATAAACTCTTCCATCTTTTTTTTTTTTTTAATTTTTTTTTATTTTATTTCTGTATGTGTATCAATGTACTGTCTGCATGCAGGTCTGTGCACCCGTGTCGTGCAACGCCGCAGAGGTCAGAAGAGGGTCTCGGATTCCCCTGGAATTGGAGTTTCAGACAGTTCTCGGCCGCCATGTGGGTGCTGGGGATCGAACCCGGGTCCTCTGCAAGAGCAGTCGGCGCTCTTAACCGCTAGGCCATCTCTCCAGCCCAAACTCTTCCATCTCTAAGCTGCCTTAGCCATGTTTTATCACAGTAACAGAAGAGTAATCAACACACGACTCTTGCAAATTGTACTTTGACTTACATATGACACACTGTGACATGTCTATACATGTCCATGTCAGAAAAAGGGGGCATATATGGTTGGATCTACACAGGCATGAACCCCAGATAAAAGACAGACACACCAGGCTTAAGGTCACTTCTGGATATTTACTTCAGGAATAGTCAGGGCTGTCCATCGACAGAAACATGGCTGCCAGCACCAAGTACGGCTGGCCAAGCCCTTTTAAATGTCTTGAGTGAGGGGTGGGGGGTCTGATAAAAATTTTTTTTATTAAAAAAAAAAATTATAAAAATGTCAAGTGGGGGCTGCAGAGATGGGTCAGTGGTTAAAAGCGCCAACTGCTCTTGCAGAGGACCCAGGTTCAATTCCCAGCACCCACATGCTGGCTAAGAACTGCCTTTGAGCCAGGTGTGGTGGCACACGCCTTTCATCCTAGCACTGGGGAGGTAGAGGCAGGTGGATCTCTGTGAGTTCAAGGCCGGCCTGGTTTACAGAGTGAGTTCCAGGCCAGCTGGGACTATAGGAAGACCCTGTCTCAAAAAAAAAAAATCTTCATAAAAAATGTCTTGAGCGGGGCCTCAGGTAAAGGGAAGTGTGGCTGATGACTGACAGCTTCTGGAGAAGTGAACATCTGTGTGTCCCTTGGAATCCTGGGAGAGCCAGACCTAACAGTGCACACAAATAAATATATGTAATAAAAAAATTTACACAAAAACCTACAATGAAAACACGAATATGGGGGCTGGAGAGATGGCCTAGCAGTTAAGAGCACCAACTGCTCTTGCAGAGGACCCAGGTTCGATCCCCAGCACCCACATGGCAGCTGAGAACCATCTTTGACTCCAGTCCCAGGGGAATCTATCACCCTCTTCTGACCTCTGCAGCATTGCATGACACGGGTGCACAGACCTGCATGCAGGCAGTACATTCATACATATAAATAAATTACAAAATTAAAAAAAAAAGTGCCTTAAAAAAACACAAATATGTAAAGTGTATTCATATGTACACACATCACAGATGACAAGAAATACTTGATGGAATTGGCTTTTTCTCTAATTTCCTTTATCTTCAAAAGCTACTGAGTGAAATTTATTTTCATTTTAGACAGTAAAAAATTCCCATTTTCAGATTATTTGTTCTTGGGCTGGTACAGAACTCAGCAGCAGGGAACTTGCCTAGTCTGTGTAAGGTCCTATGTCCAACCCCCAGCACCACAAAACAAAAATTTAAAAATGATTTTTAAAAGATCTGCAGAGATTCCTCAGTGGCTTGAGCACAGGCTGCTGCAGCAGAGGATCAGGGTTTGGTTTTCAGGACCCACATGACAGCTAGGAATTGTCTGTCCCTAACTCCAGTTCCTGGGGGGCACATCACCCTCTGCTGGCCTCCATGGGCACAGCACACACAGGTGCATTTACACACATGCAGGCAAAACACTTAAGTTAAAAATAAAAAACAAAAAAGATTATTCACTCCTGATAAATACTTAGAAATTTCTGATGAACTGAAAACCAAAATCAAGTTGGTAAAAAACTGGAAAACTTGCTAAGAAACGTTTTATTAGTAATATGCTTAGGACCTCAGCACAGAGTAGAACGGGACAAGAAAACAGAACAAAGGATTTGATTAAATGGCAAATTCAGTGAATGAACAGGGAGTTCTCAAATAGGCAGTCTTCCATGTTCGTGTGAGACAGGCAGAGCTTGCTTTCAAGGGATGGTCTAGAAAGAGGTCCCAAACCTGCTTGCTTGATTTATGAAAGTCAGCGCCCATCACCCCTGAAAAGTACTGCTTGGAGGAGTCCAGGCAGAGAAGGCCTGGTGAGGGGTGGAGATCCCCAGGCACGGCGCTGCTCTCTATTCTGCAGTGGGCCATTTCCGCCTCCTCAAACCAGATCTCTAGCCAGAAGTCAGTCAGTGCTATACAGCCTTCTGCTCTTGCCCCAGGCTCCAGCATTTGGCTCCAATATGTATGTCAGGAAGTGAGTTCCTCAAGCCCATTGAAATGCAGAGGCCGTGACCCAGGGTCGTGCTCCACCCTGGCCTGTCTTTGGTTAAGGTAAAACGGGCCATCACAGCATACTCAGGAATATTTCGCCCTTTTGGTAAGCCAAGGACTTATGTGAAGAGCTCTGCCCACCCCACTCCCACTGAATCCCACTCCCACCTTCCCTTAAATTCCCAGGCCAGACGCCATTCAGCACTAGCTCTATTTTTCCCCTGCGCCTAGCCCCAGCTACCCTGAATTAAACTTTGTCCCAGAGCGCCTAAACCTCATGGTCTTTCATTTGGGGGTGGTGAGCCATAACCTAACAATGTAAATGGCTAAATAAATTGGCTAGTGGTCATCAGGAGGCAGGGGAGTAAGCAGAGCTCTGCCCTGGGTCCCTGGGCACCTGCTGCAGATGCTGGGGCCAGAAGCAGATGGGCCTTCCTCCTGCTCAGTCAGGGGAGGGGCAGAGCTGCCCCGGCCCCCTGTTAACTTCCACAGGCTCCCAGCCAGGTCCTCAATCACACAGGCTGGCCATTCAGAGGCAGCCAGCTCCCAGGCCCCTCCACTCACCATCAGCCTTGGCAAGCTTCTCTGTTGCCTATCCAGCATCTTGTGCAATCCAAGGCACATTCCACTTCCCTTCTTACATGGGGAACAGACTCCAGCAATCTTTGCCACCTTTGAATCAGAATCTCTGAGGGAGGGACCCGGAAAGGGCATTTTAAACAGGCTCCCTAGAAGGTCCTGTAAGTTTGGAAGCACAGGCCTCAAGCAGGCTTGTAAGAGCATGTATGTTCCCTTCTAACATGCTGCCCTAAGGGGCTAGGAGTACACCAGAGGCACAAGGTAGAGAGGGTGCCATCCTTGAAGCTGGCATGACAGGGACAGACCATAGACCTAGGGCCATGTGGCCTTTTCAGGAGGGGCAAGCTGAACGAGGGCTCAGTGGGCATCTCCTCTTTCCTATGGCTCCCTCAGTCCATGGGCAAGTATACTAACACTTCACCCTCGAAATATCCTAGTCTTAGAACTTGTATCACACACCTGTAATGCCCACTCTCAGGAGGCGGTGGCAGGAGGGTCACCAAGTTTGAGTCTGAGGGTAGCCTAGGCTACACAGAGGCCCTCTCAAATCAAAACAAAACCACAAAAAATGTGCTGTACTCCATCCCGAGTACCTCTGACCTCCTCCAGCCTCAGGTACCCCATGGTCCTCCCTCTCCCACGCCAACAGAGACCCAACGTGGCTTGTTACTTAAATAGTCTTTATTTCTCATGCACTAGGAAAGATGGGTCATATGAAACACAGCCTTTCCACAGCAAAGGCCTCGGTCCAGAGCATAACACAAGGGGCCAGCTGGGATCTGGATCCGGTGAAAAGATCTGGAGAACCCCAAACAGGGTACCACCCGCAGAACTGGTGGCAGACCCAGCACCCTCCAGCTACAGTAGCCCCACACATAGGCCAGGGCAGCTGTCCTGCCCACCTGGGCACAGGAAGCTGAGACCAAAGCAGCACATGGACTCAGAAGGAAAGGAGGCTGATGGGCAGTAACTTGGCAGAGGCAGTGATCCAGCCCTCAGCCAGGCCTCCGTGGCCCTGGCGGAAGAAGCCCAAGCCCAATTTTGCCCAGCACAGAGCTGTAGAAATTCCACAGAGCCGCCGGGGCAGCCAGTACCCACTACACATGAACAAGACAGGGAACCTGGCTTCAGCTCTAACCAAAGCCTGGATTTTCCCAGGCAGGACTCCAGAGGCTAGGGGGCCAGCCCCACACAGCCATTCCAAGCCCCTGTGGACACTGAAGACACTGTAGGACAGCCAGGTTTCTGATGGTCCTGGGACAGGGTCACTAACTAACAGGGCCAGCCCTTCGATCTCAGCCATCAGGTGCCACCTCAGCCAAGACAACAGGGAAGTGGATTCCCAGACTTCTTTTCATCGAGGTGGCCCTGGGCAGGACATGGTCAGAGACATGCAGGACAGAAACAAAGAATGGACACATGCAGAGACCACACCGGTGGGAGGGGTCTGAGGACAGACACAATCAAGGCGTGCGATGGCGCGAGCACTGCATGGACCAGGTTCACTGAGGCCCTGGGCTCATGATGATGCCAACCTCCTCTGGGATGGTCTCGAGCATCTCACTCTGAACGGCCTGCGTGATAAGTGCCAGCTCCTGGCACAGAGTCTCGTGGCGGTAGCCCACTCGGATGTCTGGCACATTGGTGCGGCGGATGTCATTGCCTTCGGGGCCCTCCTTTGTATAGTTGGGGCCCAGCCAGTGGCTCTTTACCTGCATGGGGTGTAGAACAGGTGAGGCTGTAGGCAGCTACCAACCATCCCCGGGTCAAGTCCAAGACCCCAGATACAGAGGGAGAGAGGTAATGCCCAGCCCAAGGGAGGTGGGTGCAGTACCTTGTGAGAGAAGCCACTCATAAGCACACTGTTTCGGGCCAGCTCACACATGTCACAGGAGCTGAGCTTCCACACCTGGGTGGCGATGCTGTATTCCTCCATCAGGGGTTCCTGCACAGGCCAGGTTCTCTCAGACAGGCACCAGACCCTGTGTCCCACCCCCCACTCCCCACCGCCTTACTAGGCTGCTGTGTTCCCCCACCAGGGGGCAGCACCAACTCAGAGAGACCCCAGTGTCCCAGGATACCCACACCTGTCTGCCTATCCAGCTCTGACCTTTGTGAAGTGGAACTGCAGGGGATCATCAGTGGACAGTGACACCACGAGGCCACGGGACAGGTACTCAGGTAGAGGGTTCCGGTGATAGCTGAGGAAGAGGCTGTTGTTGCTGAGAGGTGACATGGCAATGCCAATCTGGGCCAGGTAGTACAGGTACTGCAGCACAGGGGCCTGGGAAGGAAGGAAGGAAGGGAGTGCCTGTCAAGTGGCTGCTCAATTCTGGGGGATGTGCTGGTTCTAGGGCATGGGGGGGGGGCACAGTGGGAAGGGGCATGGAACACAAAGACCCTGCCAGCCAAGTCAAGACAGTGATGAGTGGGAAGTTTCAGCCAGAATCCAAGATGGGGCCCCATCTGGGTGGGAAGGTCTAATTACATTGGGAAGGAGGACTCTAATCTCAGGGCTGGGTGAGGAGGATCATTTGCTAATGGGGTGAATGGTTCAAAGGAAAGCGAACAGCTGCATGTGGAGGCTGGGGGTGTAGACCCTGACCTTGCGCAGAAGCAGCCCGTGGGAGATGTTTTCAGCCAGCATGAAGGCTGACACCAGGTGGTGGATAGGTCCAGCCTCCCCGCAGTGAGGCCTCAGCACAAACGTGTGGAAGCCCCTTTGCCTGGGGGGGGGGGGCCAGGGGCACAAAGATAGAGTCAGTTCCAGAGCCTGGGCACAGCTGAACTCACCTGATCCCAAGTCCCATCCCAGCAAACATGCCTTCCAGCCAGTAACTGAGGGCCTAGGGTAGAGGACCCGGGTAGATTCCTGACTAGAAAGGGTGAGAAATGAAATCTAAGGGCAGAGAGTGCTTAGCCAGTCTATGCACAGGGGCAATAAATAATAGGGTCAGGGCTCTAGTGGCCCCAGCCCAGGGCACCCAGAGTAAGGCCACAAGTTTGGGACTGGAGGAGCAGGCACCTGCGTAGGTGGTTCAACATGGCCATGTTGGCGAAGGTATAATACAGGTAGTAGGCATAGGGTGGGTTGTCCTCCTCCACCCAAGCCTCAGGGAGGGGGCTCTCCAGGTTGAAGACGTGGTTCTCTGGCTTGGACTCATCATCCACACTGTCAAAACCATCCACCTGGCACAGGAGCTGGTGGTCAGGCCCAGAGCCCTGGCTGGGGGTGAGCCCAGCCACCCACCCTCCCCAGCCCTTGCTGGGCTGGGGGTGAGCCCAGCCACCCACCCTCCCCCAGCCCTTGCTGGGCTGGGTGTGAGCCCAGCCACCCACCCTCCCCAGCCCTTGCTGGGCTGGGTGTGAGCCCAGCCACCCACCCTCCCCAGCCCTTGCTGCTGCCCACATGCTCCAGAAAGAGGTGCAGCTCTGGGTGGCTGGCAGGGTGCACGGTAGCCTCAAACAGTGGCAGGAAAATGTTCTCCAGCATCTCCTGGAAGTTGGCCAGCTGGCCCTTGGTTTGGTACACATCACTATAGGAGAGACAGCACACAGCATATGCAGGTCAGGGCTGGTAGGAGGAAACCCAGCAGACCATTTAAGAGGCACAGCTAGCAGGAGAAGCACGGGACCATGTGTGAATCACACTGGGAAAGCAGGACATCCAGGTGGACCAGGCTGGACAGACTATGGGTGGGCCTGGGAGGCTGCTCCTGGCATTCGGAGGGCCCAGCTTGGCTATGAAGGATCAGCGATCCAAGTAGGGCAGACGGCAGGCTCGGGTCCCGTGAACACAGCTGCGGGACTTCCTCCAACTGCAAGGTACACTCACAAGAGGCGGGGCACCTGCACCAGCCAGCGCACATTGGGAGAGTGGACTCGGTGCATCACAGCCCAGCGTGCCAGCTTGTCCCACTCATCCCTCGAACGCCCGTAGATGGACAGCCGCAGTTCAGCATTCTGGTATTTGCTCTCTTCCAGGTCTGCCATCACCTCCTAGACACAAGGAGTAACCACGCTAAGGCTCTTACAAGTCCTCTCGCGTGTCCTCCTGCACAGGCTCCTCACTTCCCGGGCCTCCGCCTGCCACTCCGGCCCTGTGCCCAGGCTCAGCTCATACCTTGATGATGTGGGCAAAGTACTTCCCAGACACCCTGTTGTCAGTCTTGATGAAGATCTCTCGGAGGACAGACTCCCCAATAGGGTTGTATTTGGCATTGAATTTGTCAAAGCGATGAAAGGTGTTCCTATCCTGGGAAAGATGGGAAAGCCCAAGTCACTACTGATCTTGGACCCTTGTGCTGATCCAGCAACCCCACCCATGCTACGAGGACGAACCGCATGCACATCAAGTGTGTCCACACTCAGGTCATAGGCGGTCAGATTCATACTCTCGAAGACCTCCCGCAGCGTCTGCTCATGGCCCTGCTCAACATGCACAATCTCCTCCATGTGTCGCTTCATCGCCCGTTTGATGAAGCGCAGCAGATGTTTCTGGTTCATGCAGGATGAGGCGTGAATGTGTGTGTCCACCTGCGGAAGAACAGGCCTGCTGGGGTCCACCCGAGGCCAGGGCCTTAGGGCTGGGGAGACAGATCAGTCAGTAAAGCGCTTGCTACTCAGTGACCACAGTTAGGCTCCACAGTCCCCACATAAACGCCCAGTGTGGGGCTGGATTATTGCCTAGTGGTGGTTAAGAGCACCAAATGCTCTTGCAGAGGAGCCAGATTCAATCCCCAGCACCCACATGGTGGCAGAGAACCCTCTTTGACTCCAGTTTCAGGGGAATCCAATGCCCTCTTCTGACCTCCTCAGCATTGCACGACACAGGTGCACAGACCTACATGCAGAAAGTACACTCATACACATACAAAATAACTAAAATTTTAAAAAATTAAAAAAAAAAAATCCCCAGTGTGTGTGGCAGCCTACCTGTAATCCTAGCATGTGGGCAGCAGAGACAGGATCCACAGAGTAAACTAGCTAGCCAAACTAACCAAAGTAGTAAGCTCTGGCTTTAAGCAATGGACCCTGCTTCAATATGTAAGATGGACAGTTGATCAAGGAAGATATCCAATGCACACACACACACACACACACACTGCACGTGCAAAGAAAGGGGACAAGATGGCTCAGCAAGTAAAAGTCCCTACTACCAGGCCTGACAATCCAAATTGATCCCCAGAATGCACATGGTACAAGAAGAGGACCGCCATGACTATCCTCTGACCTACACATGTGCGCTAAGCCATACACACACCCACATGCAACAGAAATAAACAAAAAATTTAAATGCACACGTTTTTCAAGGGAAGGTCCAGGGTTAGAGCAGGGTGGGGAGGCTTTGCACACGGGACACTGGGTGTGACCTGGGAGGCTCTGCACACGGGACACTGGGTGTGGGTGGGGAAGCTCTGCACACGGGACACTGGGTGTGACCTGGGAGGCTCTGCACATGGGACACTGGGTGTGGGTGGAGAGGCTCTGCACATGGGACACTGGGTGTGGGTAGGGAGGCTCTGCACACAGGACACTGGGTGTGGGTGGAGAGGCTCTGCACATGGGACACTGAGTGTGGGGGGGGAGGCTCTGCACACGGGACACTTGGTGTGGGCGGGGAGGC
>VZQC01004746.1:160518-205620 GCA_009823505.1 Rhizomys pruinosus | reverse complement strand
TCTGCACACGGGACACTGGGTGTGGGTGGGGAGGCTCTGCACACGGGACACTGGGTGTGGGGGGGAGGCTCTGCACACGGGACACTGGGTGTGGGGGGGAGGCTCTGCACACGGGACACTGGATGTGGGGGGGAGGCTCTGCACACGGGACACTGGGTGTGTGGGGGAGGCTCTGCACACGGGACACTGGGTGTGGGGGGGAGGCTCTGCACACGGGACACTGGGTGTGGGGGGGAGGCTCTGCACACGGGACACTGGGTGTGTGGGGGAGGCTCTGCACACGGGACACTGGGTGTGTGGGGGAGGCTCTGCACACGGGACACTGGGTGTGTGGGGGAGGCTCTGCACACGGGACACTGGGTGTGTGGGGGAGGCTCTGCACACGGGACACTGGGTGTGTGGGGGAGGCTCTGCACACGGGACACTGGGTGTGTGGGGGAGGCTCTGCACACGGGACACTGGGTGTGGGGGGGAGGCTCTGCACACGGGACACTGGGTGTGGGTGGGGAGGCTCTGCACACGGGACACTGGGTGTGTGGGGGAGGCTCTGCACACGGGACACTGGGTGTGTGGGGGAGGCTCTGCACACGGGACACTGGGTGTGAGCAGGGAGGCTCTGCACACGGGACACTGGGTGAGACCCAGGCTCTCGAGGGAGGCTGGGTCAGGACAGAGGCCGTCAGCTGACAAGGGCCCACCTTACGGATGTTGTAGAAGTCGCGGTGTGGCACTTTCTTCTGAGCAGCCAGCTCTTTCATCTCATTGAGCAGCACGTGCATCTGGAATTTGGAGCTCAGGTACTGCAACCGGCGGTAGCAGAATGACTTTCTGGGCAGGAGGAAGGAAGAGACTCAGGCCCTGAAGGAGGCACCTGGGAGGGTGAGGGAAAAGATGGGAATGCGCAGGCAGCACAACCGCTGCCCAGAAGGCAGCAGCCAGGTTGGTGAGCAGGGAGTGGCAGCACATACGGTGACAGTTGTCTGGGGTAGGGCAGAGCAGAGCAGGGCATGACTGGGGCTGGAACATCTGGGCTGTGAGGTAAGCTGAATGGGACAGGTGGAAACTCACATGGGGCCATTAATAATCAGGGCCATCAGCACATTGACGTCAGCCACAAATTCCTGCAGGTCAGGGTATGGCAGCTCCACCTCTGGGCAGCTAGCAGGAGGGAAGCTGGGGTGAGGGGAGCAAGCCAGGCCCGTCAGTCCCACCCAACCAGCACACTGTTCCACAAGGTGTCCCCAGCACACATCGCGCCCCTCTTACTGTTCATCAGGTTCCCTGCGGGTGTAGACGTGCACCACACCACGCACCATGCGTAGACCCAAGCCCAGGTCCCCAGGCATGGTGCTTGGCTCACAGTGCTCATACGGGTGCTGCTCCAGTGCAGGGGGGTGCACCGGGGCATCTGCAGGATGTAAGGATAGAGTCGGGACTCAGGCTCTTGTAGGCCAGCAGCTGCCCAGCCTAAGAGCTCCACAGAGGGCAAGGGATATCAAAGGCCCTAACAGCCCAGTCATCCCCCCAACCTCTACCCTCGTGATCCAGAAGCTGATAAGAGCCTGGGCATGGGGAGATGCAGGCAGAGCAGAGGTGCCTGGGACCCAAGCCCAAAAGCCCAGGGCAGTTGGGATAGGGGAGGGATAGGGACTCCCACCAGCAGACACAGGAGTGTCGGGGCTCTGCTCGTAAGTTCGAGTCTCCAGGGGCTTCTCAGCCAGTTGCTGCAGGTAGCGGCGGGTGGTAGGACAAAAGCTCTGCAGTGACAGGGCCATGTACTTCTCCCGGATGAAGAGTGCCCGTACCACACTCTTGGCTGCATCCAACAGGTCTGTGAATGGTACCTGGAGATGAGGGCAGACAGGGAGTTGCCTAGGTCTGTCAGACTCAAACTTACTTCCCTCTCCCAGTAGTCATCCCCAGATCTTACAATCTCCCCTGCAGCCCCAAAGGCCTCAACCCCAGGGATACCCGGCCCACTCTAGTCCCAGCAGACCACTGAGCTCCCACCCAGACCCTCTGCCACTCTACGTGACAGCACAATACCCTCTCAAGCTCCCAGTACCTCCCCAAGCTAGAGTCCTCTGGGACATCACAGATGGACCCCTGAGGCTCCCTCTCACACTCTCACCCCACACTTTTCCTCTCCGGAGATGGTGACCCTCTGAAATTCCCGTTCCAGCACCACATCACGTTCCCAAAGACCTCTGTCACCCTGCCCCTCACTCTGTTCCTTGTAGAGCCTATGGGTGTTGGGGAGGGAGACAAGGGTTGGAGACAGCCACAGGACAGGCCCCAGATCAGCCTCCCCAGTGCCCCTCTGCCCTTCTCACTGTAGGTCCGAGTCACTGTCTGTCTTCAGGAAATCTTGCTTGGCCCGAAGAAGGATGTCTGGCTCCAGCCTAGAGGCAAGATGGGCAAGAGGTCAGGCAGAGCAGAGCAGTGGCTCCAGGTCCCAGCACTGTTAGGTGCTGTCACACGTGGTCCTCACAGGCAGGCTGGGGGACCCTTGGCTCTTCTCATCCCACTGTAGAGATGAGAAAGCAGCTCCGAAAGGTATCCTGCAGACTCAAGGCCCCAGCAGCAGCCCGGCTCCAGTGTTCTGTATTGCTCTACACTGCCCCTCAGCAGGACCCCAAAGGGAGGATGAAGCAGGGAGGAGGAGGAACAGGCTCACTTGACATCCTGGCTGATCTGCCGCTCCAGCCGCTGCCTCCGCTCCTCCAGCTGCTCTATGGGGCTCGCCTCCGGGAACTCATAAGGGGCACTGCGGAGCTCGCTCTCAGCCAGCGAGCGGCTGAACAGTTCCTGGTGCAAAGGGGGGAGAAGGAAGGACCAGGCAGTCTTGGCTTGAGGCTGTCTGCCCTGCCCTCCCCTGCAGAGCCTGGGCGTGGGCAGTGGGCAGTGGGCAACAGGAGCTGAGTTCTTGGGAAAGACTGAGGATCAGGGACAGCCAAGCACGAGAAGTGGCTGAGGTGGAGGGGCACAGGAAGCGAGGCGGAATGCACAGTGAGGAGGTATGGGGTGCCAGGTGATACCTCGGCGATCTCCTTGCATTTGCCATCCATAGACGTGCGAAGGTCGAGCGGGAAATGCTTGAGGCAGGGGGCGGGGCCCGGCAGGGATCGGGCAGACTGCAGCGGAGAGGCCCCCAGACCACCCCGAGCCTCTGCAGAGACAGTGATGCCAGGGTCAAGGAGAGAAGAGGCAGGGCCCCGGGTGCCCCCAGAAGCCAAGGGCCCACTCCTGCCTTGGATCCAGCCAGTTCTGGAGGCTAGGGCCTGTGCACTAGGCAATCCCTCCACGGAGACAGAGGAGACAGCCATGTGGGGCTCCCACAGATACTTATCTATATCTACACAGGGGTCCCTCACCACCCCCGGCTCAGGGGTAAAGTCCCACACCTGCCCCCTGGAGCACATAGACTCAGTTACCTCTCTAATAAGAACTGGAGGTGGGGTCCAGCCCATGCCCTCAAATCAGGGTAATTTACATGTGATTATTTCCCAGAAGGGGGCATACATGTGCACATATACACATACACATACATGCATAGACACACACCAGGCACTAATTAAGGACCAGATAGACAGCTTCCAGGGTACTGAGGATCAGGATCTACCCCTGGCCTGACAGATCCTTCCCTGAGAAGGATGGGCCCTGCCTGCCATCCTAGACCTACGAAGCACAGAGACGGTACAGCAGCCACCCAGCTCTGACCTGAGAGGCAGCTCTCAGGGAAAATGACCTGCCTGGCAGGGAGCCCTGCTCTTCCTCTGGAGGCCGATCCTCTCCCCAGGACCCCAGAGCTGCCAGGAGGAAGCCTGATCCCTGGCTGGCCTTACCACTGCTGGCTGCCCCTCTAAAGGGAGCTGCCACAAACAGTCTGTGCCACTTAAGAGGCCCCAGGATCTGGGCCGGAGGCCCCATGGAGGGCCCTGGGGGAGGGAATATTAGAAACTAAGGGTCTTTCTACTCTGGCAAGGACAGAACTCTTCATGGTTCTACCAAGAGGCTAACACTACAGGCCTGAAGCTATTAGTCTTTTGGGCCGCCAGAGCTCCCAGCCCACCAGGAGGGACCATCCCTGAGTCCTTCAGCAGTCTCAACCTCCCCTGTCCACCAGCCATTTGGCACTCCCAGCTAACTGTGGAGAATGCACCCCTCCAGAACCACTGCCCTGCACTCTGGCTCAGGAAAGGACTAAGGTTGTCTGGGTAGTATGCCTTCAGGTCTCTGTGCCCACTTCCTAATACTCCAGGCCTGGTCCAAAGGCTGGACAAAAGAAGAGGGAGTGCTCACCCTAGATCAGGACCCAGTCACCTCCTTGTCTCGGTCTCTGTTCGAACCCCACATGCAGAGTTCAGCGTGCTCTGGGCAGCAGCCCTGTGTCCCCTGCCCGCCTGTTTGCCTTGAGAAGCTGCAGCCAGTCCCCCAGGACAGCTCAAGGGCCGGCAGGGCTGTACCAAATGCAGCTGCAAGCAGGGGAGACCCTGGGATGGCCACAAGCAGGGGGCTGGGAAGAGTTGGGGGGGGGGCTGGGAGATGAGAAGAAGCCCAGAGTTAACAGGGCCTTAACCTCTTCAGTGCCAGGGAGATGGCAGAGACGGGCCACATCTCCTTAAAACCACAGCCCTAGGGGTCAGAGAGTGGACACCGCCTGGCTGGCCAAAGGATAGGAGAGGCAAGGAGGGAGGCCAGCCATCCTCCCCTCTGAACCCCGGGGCCCCAGACCAGCTTCCTCCCCTCTGAACCCTGGGGTCCCAGGCCAGCTTCCTCCCCTCTGAACCCTGGGGCCCCAGGCCAGCCATCTTCCCCTCTGAACCCTGGGGTCCCTGGCCAGCCATCTTGCCCTCTGAACCCTGGGGCCCCAGGCCAGCTTCCTGGACCCTTCCTCTACCACTGTCTTTTGGGCCCTAACTATGGGCTCCTTCTAGAGGTGAGGGCTTTTACTACACACAGGAGCTGACTGGTAGTTAGATCACAGGGATTAATTACTGAGGCTTCACAGTCCTTAGACCCCTAAACCCTAGTTCTAAGCCCACTGTCACAGCAGAGACAACTTGTTCATGGAGAGCACTTTGCAAGATAGGAACAGGATTTGGAAGACTCACATGTCACTCTGCTGCTGTTTACCTGTGTGTCTTAACCTCTGGACACTGGCTATAAATGGGTGAAAAGTGGCCTTGTCCTACCTGGCCGCAGCCCCAGCAAGTGTTCTGTAAAGCTTAGGGCTCCAGCTGGGCATGGTGGCCCACACCTTTGATCCCAGCACTTGGGAGGCAAAGGCAGGGGGATCTCTGTGAGTTCAAGTCCAGCCTGGTCTACATAGTGAGTTGCAGGACAGCTAGGGCTACAGGGATACCCTATCTCAAAAAGACCAAAAAAAAAAAAAAAAAAAAAAGTTTAGGGCTCTGTACCCAGGGGACTGCAATTAGAAGCTCCCAGGGCTCTGAAAACACTTCATAGCCTTCCCTCAGTAAAGAGGGTGAGAGGTCCTCTGAACCCAGCACAGGGTCAAGAACGCTGAATAGGAAAGGGCACTAAAAAGAACAGAATTTGGCAGGGGTGGAGATGAGGTGACACCATCTATCCCTTAGAAGAGGACAGAATAGGAAGAGGTGGGACAGTACCTGTCCCCCAAGATTTAAAATTTTTGTCTGAGAACCCATATTTTGCCCACCTTCTCAGATATGGCCCCAGGCCAGTTTAGGGTTTTGTTTTCTGTCTTTTGCACCATTAGGGACCAAACTTGAAGCCTTGTGTATGCTACAGTGTTCTTCTACCACTGAACTACATCCTCAGCCTATTCTATTTTTACTTTTATACAAGGTCTTACTAAGGTGTCCAGGCAGGCCTGGAACACAACATCCTCCTGCCTCAGCTCCCCAAGTAACTGGGATAGCAGTGTGTACCATCACAGCCAGCTACCAACCATGTCTAGGCCTCTCAAGGGAAGGCAGACCACAACCCTCCAGAAACTTCATCAAAAGCCCTCATCTTAAACTCCTTCCAAGCAAGCAGTCTGGGACCTACACACAAGGCTAGGTAAGCAGGACAGGGACCAGCTGCCACTGCCACACACACCATCTGTCACACCACTGCAGAAGACTACAGGGATTCAGTGGAAGTGACACGCAGACAAGAACCTCAGGCCAGGTCCCATCTCCCTGGCCCTGGGCCAGAAGGCTGCACCCAAACATCACACGCACATACCCACATTTACAAGGAGTCAACCAAAAGCCAGATTCTGGTGCTTCATCACTGTCAAGAGCCTTAGTAGGCATGGAGCTGCCCAAGGTTTTGACCCCCAAGAACAAGGTGCATTCATCATATGACCACCTAAGGGTCTCTGGTTCAACAACAGAGTACCCAGTATATTGCTAGCCCCTAGAAATACACCCAAAGACACAGATCTGGGCACAGAGAATATAGATTCTCAGCACAGTACAAACCTCTGGCCAGGCATCTTCAACAGCATAAGAACATGCTAGAGAACAGTCTAGGTATAGATACAGAGATACATGAAGGTTAGCAAGACCCAGTTGCCAATGGGTCTTTTCTTAACCATAAGACCTGAAGGTTGTAGACCACAATCACCCCCACCCCCAGAAGCACAAGGCCACGTGGCTAAGTCCTTACCAAGACTGGCACAGCCACACCACACCATCAGCTACAAATGGTGCAGAGATACTTACAAGGTGGGAGCCAAACAAAAGGGTGCAGGGTACAGTGCACCAGAGCCACCCAAAGGACACCCCTCTCCTAAAGAGACTCAACACAGGACAGGAACAAGCAAACACCAAGGATAGTGGCAGCGGAGCCCCAGCTCTGGGATGTGACCAGCAATGCACAAGCCCAGATGTCAGACCCCCTCCACCAAAGAGGGGGTCCTGGATCTAGGGTCCGAAAAAGAGGGAGCAGAGATGGAGGACAACCTGAGCCTGTTTGTTATCGCCCCCCCCACTCCATTCACGTACACACTTCACCTGCAGTCTTAGCTTCTGCACACGCAGACACGTGTGCACACACACGCCTCTTCCGCACCCGCACCCGCACCCACACCTACTCCTTGTTACGGAGGACAGCATCCCTGACATGGAAACCTCAGGCATCCCCTCCTGCCTCTCTCCCTGCGCCATCCAAGCCAACAGCCAGAGAGCCCTGGGACCGAGGGAGGTCTAAGGGTACCACTGCAGAGAGGGTGCTGCCTGCAAAAGGGGGCTCCTTTCTGAGGTGTTCAGTGGCCTGGAAAGGTGGGGGGAGCCCATGCCTGAGGCCAAGAACACTCACCTGGAACAGCAGCGGAAGCTTGCAGGCTGGCCCGCTTCTTAAAGGGATATTTGGCCTTGGGCTTGCCCGGGCCAGAAGGATAGGATGCCATGGCTGGGGCCAAGGCGACAGCGCAGGAGTCTGAGCGGCACCGGCTGGAGCCAGGCTCAGCTACATCCAACCCCTTCCTCCGCCCCGCCCCCAGCGGGAGTGACTGATGCAGGAAGCAGCGCCCCGCAGGCGGAAGAGGCCCTGGCCACGATTTCTGAGGTTGTCTAGGCAACCTCGGAGAGTGGGGCCTCCATCCTGCCCCTTATCCCTCCCTTCCCTCTCTCCAGTCCCTGAGTGACGTGACTGATGGTGGCTGGGACCGGAGGGACGGAAGGAGGAGGTGCGTTAAGAGTAGAGAAAACAGATGGAGCAGCGCCAGCCTGCAGCTCTGCACTAACCTCCCCGCCTCGCCTCGGGAACCCTCATCCCTTCCCAAGGCTTCAAAGCAAGAAAGTCCAGGCTAGGTTGGTCCAGCCCGCTTGGGAGAAAAAGAATAACAAGCATGAATTCTGTGTGAGCTTCTCCAAATTCAGAACCCATGCCCACTCCGGACAGGGCAATTGTACGCAAAACCCGGCGCCTCCAGGCAAAGCCCCCCACTTTTTCTCTCCGTCTGACCCCGGCTACGGGGACAGCCCCAACTCAGGAAGGAGGGGGCAGAACTGAGACCTCAGAGGGAGGGGCCTGTCTTGGGAAAATTCCACTGTCCGGCAGAAGCTGCCTCCTGGGAAGGATTCAAAGCGCAGGAGGCAGGGGGCCCTGTCCTCGGAAAAGACCCCCGCCTCCCCCGCTCGGTCCTCTGCACACTCAAGCTCTGCTTCCCCGGGCTCCCAGGAGGGGCAGGGCACACCCTCGGGTCTTGCAGGCTGTACACAGACCCCAACCTCTTGTCACCGCGGTGTCCCAGAGTCCCTATCCCCGCCAACACACGCGCCATACACTTACCTGAGGCCATGCTGGCCGAGTCCCTACCGGAACCGGGGAGGCTGCCCGCAAGGGTCTGCGCGGCGTGGAAGCCCTGCGAAAGCCCGGCTGGAGGAGGGGAGGGGAGAGGAGGGGAGAGGAGGGGGGACGAGCGGACCCGGACCCAGCCAAGTCACGCCGCCGGCCCCTGCCCCGACAACCGAGAAGCGGGAAGGAAGGCAGTTTTTCCAAATGGCCAGCTGGTTGGAGGCGGACTCCCACCGACTTCGGCGGGCCGACTGACCTCAGGAGACCCCGGCGTCCCGACCCCCCAGCCCGGCACTAGAGAGGAAAGAGACCACGTGCTCCCCAGAAAGCGGGACCCGGATTTCGTCCAGGCTTCTTTCACCACTTTCCGAGTATTAAATAGAGATCCGACTCCCGCGGCCGGACTACGGGGGAGTCACGCAACAGGTGCGACCCAGCCCAAACCTAGCGGGCGGTGAGCCAGCCTCCGCAGCCCCGGGCCCCTTCCAGGTCCCCGGCCCCGCCCCGCTCGGCCCCGCCTCCGCCCGCCAGGCCCCACCCACCCCCACTTCTCCTGTTCCCTAGCGCCACGTGGGCAGCCACTGGGCCACAGTTGGCTTGGCTTGGCCTTTGGTCTTAGGCAAGTTCTCAGAGTCAGCTTCCTCATCAGTAAGATGGGATGGAGTAATTGACAGTTCCTCACCCAAAGGGGTTATTGAGGATGGACTGTAAAGCCCCTTTGCATAATGCCTGCAAAGTAAGGTAACTATTTTTAAGGTCCCAGGATCCATTGGAAGCAGAAGTCCTCCCCCTGGATTCTCTGTACCCCCACCTGAGTCTCTCTTCTTGTAGCAGGTACTGAAATGCAGGGTATGCCGTTTAACCGTGTCTCTTCTCCCACACTGGTTTCTGCAGCTGGTGTTGAACGTGAAACTCTGTGGCCAGGATGTCCAAGTTCAAACTCAGGGTGCTACCCCTCCTTCCTGACTGGCAATGAACAACTTAGCCTCTCTGTGCTTCTGTTTCATCTGCAAAATGAATGTAACAGTACCTGCTTTATAGGAGGCTGGTTAAGATTAATTAGTTAATTATTAAAGTGCTTAGAACTACGCCTGAACTGTAAGTTTACTACTCCGTGTTCATATATCATTGCTTTGGCCTGGGATCTTTAATGTCAACTCACTGTTGTCTAAACAATGTCTAAAAATTGAATTGTCTGAGAAGCTGCAGACAGCCTATCCAACCAAAATTCTGTAACCATCCCCAGGAGGTGGAGACTCCTAAAGGAAACCTGCACTGAATGTAATTAAGTTTATGAGCAGCAATTGGTCTCTCCCCTACCCTGTCCCTTGGGAGCCCTTTGCCCCAACACCCAGTTGCTCCAGTGCTGTTCGTGCAGCTACCTCCAGTTCTCCCCACCCCACACCAAGTTCCTTCCCTTTCATCTCCCCATCCTGGGTTCTGGTTCCTGAGTCCCATTCTCTATCTGCACCTGTCCAGTCCTCTTAAACAAACTAAAAATCACTGCCTTGGGCTGAGGGGCCAAGGGGTAGTAAGGTTGCCTTGCATGTGAGAGGCCTTGGGTTCAATCCTCAGCACTGCAAAAAAGTAAAGAAACAAACCAAACCAAACCAACCAAAACCCCCTACTATGTCCTCCATAAACACTGCAGTCCAGGAGTCCAGATCACAGAGAATAAGACTAAAAATAGAACAAAGCCATACCTGTTCTTATTTTGTTGTTTGCTATCAAAACAGGAAAGACTAAAAGCATCCTGGCACAGGCAAGAGTGAACTGGGACACACACGTCACTCTATGTGAACATCAACACTGATATGTCTAAGAACCATTTAGTAATATATAATCAAGGGTCTCAAAAACTTTGTTTTGGGGGCTGGAGAGATGGCCTAGCGGTTAGGAGCGCCGACTGCTCTTGCAGAGGACCCGGGTTCGATCCCCAGCACCCACATGGCTGCTGAGAACCGTCTGTAACTCCAATTCCAGGAGAACTCCAGTTCCAGGGGAATCCGACGCCCTCTTCTGACCTCCGAGGCATTGCACGACACGGGTGCACAGACCTGCATGCAGACAGTACATTCATATACATAAAATAAATAAATTAATAAATTAAAAAAAAAAAACTTTGTTTTGACTTAGTAATTCACTTCTAAGAAATAATTCTTTTTGGCCAGGCCTGGTGGCGGCACAACTTTAGTCCCAGCACTTGGGAGGCAGAGGCAGGTGGATCTCTGTGAGTTCAAGGCCAGCCTGGTCTACAGAGTGAGCTCCAGGCCAGCTGGGACTAAAGGGAGACTCTGTCTCAAAAAAAAAAAAAATTTTTTTAAAAGAGAAGCCAGAAAAATATCCACAAAGCTGTTCATAATTGCGATGTTTATCCCAGAGAATTTGGAAACTTAAAGATCCAACAATGGGGGAGGTTTATATGTATACAATGAAATACAACCATTAGTATTTTTCTTGGAGAATTTTTAATGGAAAGTTTAACATAAAAGTTAGGTGAGGGGGCTGGAGAGATGGCTTCGGTTTAAGAGCCGACTGCTCTTACAGAGGACCCGGGTTCGAATCCCAGCACCCACATGGCCGCGGCTGAGAACCGTCTGAAACTCCAATTCCAGGAGAACTCCAGTTTCAGGGGAATCCGACACCCTCTTCTGACCTCCGCGGCATTGCACGACATGGGTGCACAAACTGCATGCAGACAGTACTTCATACACATACAGAAATAATAAAATAATTAAAAAAAATTTTTTTTAAAAAGTTAGGTGAAAGAATGGGTATGAGGAATTATACATACAATATGGTCCTATCATATGACATATAGGATATGCCCAGAAAAAAATACACTGAAAACTTTGCAAATGACTATCTGAAAGTAAAGGAATTATGAGTTATATTTATTTTCTTTATACTTACTTACATTTTAAAATTCCCCTACAGTATTATGATAGATGATAGAAATCAATAAAAATCCTATAGCAATCTCTAATCACCTCTACAGCCCTCCTGTGGACTTCAAAAGTAAGCTACTCAGCCAGGCATGGTGGCGCAGGCGGATCTTTGTGAGTTCAAGGCCAGCCTGGTCTACAGAGTGAGTTCCAGGACAGCTGGGGCTACAGGGAGACCCTGTCTCGAAAAGACCAAAAAAAAAAAAATAAAAGCAAAGAAAAAGTAAGCTACTCTGAATATGGCCCCTAAATTATTCTTGGGGTCTTTCAAGGCCAGCCTAGTCTACATGGGGAGTTCCAGGCCAGCTGGGGCTACAGGGAGACCCTGTCTCAAAAAGACCAGAAAAAAAAAGAAAAAGAAAAAGAAATCCCAGAATAATGAGCACCATGTAACTATGTAGATGTTCACTTATATTGTGGTATTTTGGTAAGATGCAAATGTTGACATAATTTTAAGGGTCAGAGCCTTACAAAGGCCAGGCCTATGTGGATCCCCTAATTCAGATAGATCCACGTACCTACCCAACCAATACATGGCAATCCTGCCCTCCACCCAACCCAGGCAAACCAGTTCATTAGTGCCTTCACGAGCCTCTTTAGTCCCAGCAGCAATATGCCCTTTACTATATAATCTTCCTGTTCTGTTATGCAGTGGCTTTTAGGAAGTCTGCCCTGTTTCCTGCTTAAGTATCAATCGCCCACCTACTCAACCCAGCCAAGAATCTCAGTGGGGTTTCATTGTCTATGAAGAAGAGCTTGGAAATGCAGGTGGGAGTCATTCTGTGGCTGCTGACTCCCAAATTGAAGCCCATGTGTTTGGGATCTTCCCTGCCTCCTCCCAGCCCATTTCCACCATGGCTTATTCACTGGCCCCCTGAACCCCACCCATTATCAGCAGACTTTTATTTCTCTGGAGAGCAGCTTCTCTTCTGTTGTGGACTTCAGCTCCCTGGTGAGAGCACCTTGCTAGAACAGAGTAGCCAAAGCAGATACAGACTTGAGAGAAAACACCCGAAGCTTCCAAGAGAGACATTCGCCCCAGGGCAAATTTCCTAAGCCCCATCCTATTTCCCAGAACTTTCTAGAATCTAGATGTTTCTTTTCTCAGCTTCCCCTGCAGCCAACTCCTCTGACTTGCTCACCTCAGTCACCCAACACTGTTAACAGAACTGTGCGTTGTCATCTGTACTTGTTTGTAAGTGCTCAGTGAAGTTCAGCCAAACCTCTTCACCTGTCTTTCAGGGCCCTTCGCTAGCTGGCTTCAGTTTCCCTTTCTTGTTACCTCTGTCCCAGCTCTGTTCTTACATGTCTCCCCACAAACTTTCCAGGCTCCCTGAGCCCATGTTGTCCCTCACGCTGTTTTTTCATGCTTTCCTCTCACCACAGGCACAGACCCATTTCGACTGATGTTTCTAGAAAGTGTGTCCACTTGACAATCACCCCTTCAAGTTTTTTGGTTTTGTTATTTGAGTCTCCCTCTGTACCTCAGGCTGGCCTAGAACTAACTCATTATTCCCCTACCTCAGCCTACACCATGCAGGGTTACAGGTCTAAGCTGCTGGCTGTCACCTCCCCCCACTTTTTTTCTATCATATTCATATAACTCCCTCTCCTACAAGGGGGTGGGAGCAAGGTTTTCAACAGCTCTGAATTTCCCAGCATTATCAGTGTCTCTGTTCCTCTTTGTCTCCCCGGCCTCTTCTGTAGCTGGACGTTCCTGAAGGCAACTCCTCTGTTGTGTCCCACACTCTGTCTGGGGGACAGCCTCTCACTAAATATAAGACATCCTGAGATCTCATTCACTCAAGAAAAATGCCAAAATTCCTTGGGAAACAGTGATTCCTTTCACTCAAAATGATATGCCTATCAAGGGCTGGGAATCAAACACCCAAGGCTCTGATCCACCCAACCTTAGATACTCTCCGGACACTGCTTTACCTTCTTCACCAGGACACAGCTCTAAAAGTGACAGTCAACTGTAATAGTCATGAGGAAGACAGAGCCAACAAGGCAGGGAGGTCCTTGGCATGAGACACAGCCTGTACCCCCTGCAATAAGGAGGCCTAGGAATAAATATCCCTCAGCTTGAGCGTGAGAATGGGGAGCTTCCACCAGCAAGCCAGCAGACCAAGCAGCAGCACCGCATCTGGAGCAACAGCAGCTGAGAAAGGAAGCGGGCAGGTTGGTATCCCATGTATGAAACTAGCTGGTGGTTTCTTTCAGTGCAGGACTGCTGTCCTGAGTGTCCCCATTTGCTCAAAAGTTCTTCCTCGAACTGGCTATTAATGGGGTGGGATAGGGTAAGCAAAGGAAAACAGACTGATTTGTCTGTTTACTAAGCTATGTGATCTTAAACAAGTTGCCAAACCATCTGAATTAAAGACTCTGAGACACATAAATGGACTAACACAGTTCTTTGTGTCCTCTCCTTTGAACAGTGCGGCCTTCAGTACAGCTCTAGTCTAGGTGTAAGTTACCAATATTGTAGGCAGGACAGGAAGGGCTGGTGGTGAGGTATAATTACTGGGACCTCCTAGCTAAAATTCAAAAACAGTTACAATTTCAAAGGGATTCTTGTTTCCCCTAAGTCATCAGGCACTGGCCAGTTCCTGGTCCGGAAACTAAGACAGCCATGGGAGCGGCCCAGCAGCTGCCTGTGTCTCTATCAGTCGATAAAAAGAACAAACTCATTCTATTAATTCTCATGTCTGGACTTCATTCCAGACCAATTCAGTTCTTTTCAGAAAGCCTCTCATGCTGGAAATGTCTGCAGGTCAGTTGGTAGATGCCTGCTTGGCACGCACAGGGCCCTGGCTTCTACCCCCAGACACACAAAGGTTGTGTGGTGGCACACATCTGTAATCCTAGTACTTGGGAAGCAGAAGCAGGAGGATCAGAAGTTCAAGGTCATTCTTGATTACCCCAGTATGAGGCTCCCCTGGGCTACATAAGACACTGCTTCAAAAACAAAAACTTTCTAGTAAATGCCAATGTACACAGAAAATTGAGAGCTTTCTAGGCTAGGATTTTCTTTCTTTTTTTTTTGGTCTTTGTTTTTGAGACAGGGTCTCCCTGTAGCTCTGGCTGTCCTGGAACTCACTCTGTAGACCAGGCTGGCCTCGGACTCACAGAGATCCGCGTGCCTCTGCCTCTCAAGTGCTAGGATTAAAGGTGTGCACCACCACGCCCGGCATTTATTTATTTCTGTATGTGTATCAATGTACTGTCTGCATGCAAGTTTATGCACCCGTGTCATGCAATGCCGTGGAGGTCAGAAGAGGGTGTCGGATTCCCCTGGAACTGGAGTTCTCCTGGAATTGGAGTCTCAGACGGTTCTCGGCCGCCATGTGGGTGCTGGGGATCGAACCCGGGTCCTCTGTAAGAGCAGTCGGCGCTCTTAACTGCTAGGCCATCTCTCCATCCCTGGCTAGGATTTTCAAACTTGTCAGATGATAGTAATCACATATTAGTTTAAAATGGTTTCTTTAAAAAAAAGTTTCTTAGGCTCTGGAATTAACAGCATTACTGAAATTACTCTAGAAACATATCCATCCAGGTGTGGTGGTGCACTCCTTTAATCCCAGCACTCAGGAGGCAGAGGCAGGCAGATCTCTATGAGTTAAAGGCCAGCCTGGTCTACATAGTGAGATCCAGGCCTGCTGGGACTAAAGGGAGACCCTGTCTGAAAAATACCAAAAAAAGAAAAAAAGAAACATACCCTTAGAAATATGCGTGTATCTGTGTGTCCGTGTGTGCATGCACACACATGTGTGCATATATAGCTTTTTCTCAACATTTTTGAAAAGCCAGGTTGTCTTCCAGCCACTGGCATAGAATATTTCAGGAAACAGACACAGGATCAGGCAAGTTTGTAAGAGAAACAGCTCCTAAAGCAAGGAGTACCTTCCTGGGTTGGAAAGAAAGCCCAGAATTAAGAGCACATACTGCTCTTCCAGAGGACTTCAGTTTGGTTCCTAGCACCACATCCAGCAGCTTGCAACCACCTATATAACTCCAGCTCCAAGGAACCCCAACACTTCTGGCCTCTGTGGGGACCTGCATTCACATGCATATTTTCCCAGAGGAAGACAGACAGACACAGACACAGACACACAGACACAGACACACACACAGACACACACAATCTTAAAGATCTATTAAAAATGCATATTCTAGCCGGGCATGGTGGCATATGCCTTTAATCCCAGCTCTTGGAAGGCAGAGGCAGGCAGATCTCTGTGAGTTCAAGGTGCTCTACAGAGTGAGTTCCAGGACAGCCAGAGCTACAGGGAGACCCTGTCTCAAAAAGACAATAAATAAATAAATAAATAAATAAATAAATAAATAATAAATATGCATATTCTGTATTGGAATTTTTGAGCTGAGATTGCATTTCTAACAAGTTCCCAGGGTGTCTGATGAAGCTGGACCTTGTTTTACATTTGTGTAGCAAAGTTCTCTAAGGGGCTGTACTGGAAATATTCGTTTTAATGAAATAAGTACAGTGCTCTGTACCAATAGAGGGCATTCAGTGACCATGGGGTAAATGCTAGTTGGCACCTCTTTCTACCAGGGAAAGGCAGCCAAGAAGAGGGTGAGGGGCAGAGCTGCCCACCCTCTGAGAAGAGTAGGGCAGAGTCTAGAGTTGCCCAAGGCAGCAGTTCTGTTGTGTAAGGTACCATTGACACACTACTCACAGTAAATACCAGCAAAGTTCACTTACCAAGCAAAGCCGCTGTGAGTCAAGGGAAAGCAATCCCCATCTCTCTATGATATAACCCCTTCCCTTCACTGATTTATTCACCAATTTTTTTTTTTTTTTTTTTTGTCTTTTTGAGAGGTCTCCCTGTAGCCCCAGCTGGCCTGGAACTCACTATGAAGACCAGGCTGGCCTGCCTCTGCCTCCCAAGTGCTAGGAACAAAATCATGCGCCACCACACCCGCCCAGCTCACCAAATCTTTAATGAGGACCCACTAGTAAGCCACAAATTCAAATATGAAGATTTGGTCACTGAATGGAAGAAATGCATATTGGGAAACAAATTCGGAAAACAGTACAATATGAAGTAAGTGCTAAGAACAGATACCCTGATGATAAATAGCCCCTGGGGCAGCACAAGAAGTCTTTGCCAGGACCAGCCTTTTTGGTTCCTTTGTAATCCTAAGGCTCAACCTAGGGTGCAAGTGCATCCAGGAAAAGAGGCTTTTAGAAGATGTGTCCTGGACTGGAGAGGTAGGTTCGATTCCCAGCACTCACATGGTGACTAATAACCATCCATAACTCCAGTTCCAGTGGATGTGATGCCCTCTTCTCACCTCCACTGGCACTGTACGACATTGGCACACTTACGTACATGTAAGCAATACACTCATACACATAAAAAAATAATTAAAAAAATGAAGATGTGCCCTTCAGAAGGGAGGTGATTATTTCACCCCAGAGAGCTCCAGAACCTGCACTCTACCCTGCCATGTCTGAGCCTTAGATCATTTCCCTCATTAAAGAAGGTTTGGGTCTCTGCCCTTTGACTTACTGGCCAAGCTTTTAATTGGCTTGACCTGTCATATTACTAGATGCAAAGGCAATAATCCCTAGACTACAAGTAAGCCTCAAACTGGTTGGCAATCTTAAACCAAGGTAGGCAGAGTACTCTGAAGGCTGGGTTCTCACCTCGCTTTTATGGGAGCAAGACAATGCTACCCTATCTCAAACTATTTTTTTCTTTTTTCTCCATCTCATATATAGAAACCTTACAGGAGAAACTTAAAAGCCAGAGGAAGTAGCTCCTCTCTGAGGAAGGGATAGAAGGGATGGGGAGTGGAATCAGTGCTGAGGACAAAGAACTGGCCAAGAGGTCCAAGGAGCTTGAAAAGAAGCTGCAGGAGGACGCTGAGAAGGAGGCCAAGACTGTCAAGTTGCTGCTGCTGGGTGAGTTGAATGAGGCAGCAAAGACAACACTTCTTCCTGTTCTCTGGGAGGATTGATGGGGTCTAGGCAGCCTCATGGGAAGGGGATGACTAGGTCTGCTTTTCCTATCCTGATCCAGTCTCAAGATAGGAGAACAAGCAGAGCTTAGAGCTAAGTTAAAATAGAGCCTGCACAGCCATCCTAAGGGACCCAAAATGTCACTGTTATTGGACTGCTTTACTCTTTCTTGAACTATAAAAAGTGCAAGGACCAGGCAGGGCCACCCAACTCCAAATCTAATCAAGCAGAACAACTCTTTGTTCAACAAATACCAAGAACCCTGGCCACATAGACATATACCCAATCTGAAGACAGAGAACTCTAGGCCATGGAGTAGGCAAGTAGGATCCCTCTCTCACCAATGGATTTAAAAGTCCCATCATACAATCCCAACTGGTCTTAAGGATAAGACTTCTTGCTTCCAACATAGATTCGGGATGGAGATGTGGGGTGCAGGAGAACAATGGTGTCTCTATCTACAGAAATCCTTTCCTGTAAGTGTTCCTAAAACCCTAACATATGGAAGGTTCATCAGCCTGAGGAGCTCCTAGGCAGATAACTGGTTTGTGTAGAGAAATAAAAGCACCTAAGTGGGGCAGTCAGGGAAAATGAGCATGGATTTAAACAGAAGACAAGAAACACAGACACCTGGAGTGAGGAAAAAAAGCAAGAAACAAAACATCAGTGGCACTGTCGTGGGCTAGCTGGGACAGCAGGGTCTACACAGCACAACGCTGGCTACCTGGACCCAGTTTCCACAAAGAGCCTGGGGACCGGAGCAGTGACCCTAAGTCTCCTCATTCCCCGCCAGCTTGTCTTTCATGCAGCCCAAGAACATACTAAGGGGCATTATCTGTAAACTGGACCCAGACTCCACGGACTTCAAGAGTTACACAACTGGGACAGAAACTGTAGCACTAGGGAGATCTTTTAAGCCTAAGGAGTTTTCTTCTAGATTCAGGATAAGCAGCTTAGAGGGAACAAGCACAAGCAAGGTGAGAGGAGACTGGGAGATCAGGACAGTAGACTGACAGAGAGGACTGAAAATTTAAGCATTTTTTATTAAAAAGAAGAGAGCTGCATCTCTTTCCAGTTATACTCAAGATTCCTTATCTGAGTAAAAAATGGGCAGTGTGAACATGCTAAAGGAATTTTGGTGAATATGTCAGAGGGTCTTAATGGGGAGACCCTGATCCCCAGGGGCCACAGGAAATGTCACTTGGTGTAACAACCTAGAGAGTGAGATGCTAGTTTAGGACCATTTAGGAATGGTCCTAAATACCTTCCAATGTATAGGGTGGCCAAAAAAAAAAAGGAGGGAGAGGAAGAAGGGAGGAAGGGAGGGAGGAAGTCGTCCAGCCCTAAATGTCAGTAAGTAGTGATCTGGGTAGAATGGCCTGATCTCAAGGGGCCAGACACTAAGGATAATAGTCATCCTGTGTGTTCTCTCCTAACAAGGCTCCCAAGCAAAGCATTTCTCACAGCCCATCCACTGGAATGCTGGGGATAAGTGGGAGAAACTGAAAGCACTTCTCTTCCAGGTGCTGGGGAGTCAGGAAAGAGCACTATCGTCAAGCAGATGAAGTGAGTAGAAACAGCCCTCAAGGACTGAGGTGGGGGGGTCAGTGGAGCCAGCAGAGGAGCTGAGGAAAAGGCTCTGTAGCCTCAAGAAACCCAGAAATAAAGGACCCGATTTCCACTGTCCCTTGCCCTCCACCTTGCCCTTGAGGACAGCAGGAAGAACATGGGTGGTTTCCTATGATCCTTCAAATCCCCTGGATTCCCAGTCCCTTACTTAGGTCTAGCTAAAACCTGAGTGTCTGTCTCTTAAAGGATCATTCACCAGGATGGCTACTCACCAGAAGAATGCCTGGAGTTCAAGTCTGTCATCTATGGAAATGTGCTGCAGTCCATCCTGGCTATCATCAGGGCCATGTCCACACTAGGCATTGACTACTCTGAACCAAGCTGTGCGGTATGTGATTAATGTTATCTGGTTCAGGGTGGAGGCAAGAGCAGAACAGACCAACAAACCACATGGCGAGTTGGGTAAGAAAAAATTCTGTGTAACTAAAATTCTATCTGCTTAGCTTCAAATCATCTTCCTTGGTCTGGAAGAGTAAGCAGCTCCCACCTTTATAATGAATGCTTACACAGTCTACTCCCAGCATCCTCGGCCTTTTGAACCTATTTTACCATTTGAATTGCTCCCCTTGGGCTTCTTGCCCTAGCCATTTTGGGGCTGGCTACATCTGAGAGCACACTCAAAAAGTTAAGCAGGGCATGGTAATGCACACTTTTAATCCCAACATTTGGGAAGCAGAGGCAGGTGGATCTCTGAGAGATCAGGGCCAGCCTGGTCTACATACTGAATTCCAGGCCAGCTATGGCTACAGGAAGACCCTGGTCTAAAGACCAAAAAAGAAAAAGTTAACGTGTTTTCCTAGATGGTACCATCACTCAAGACTGTTCCACCTTAGGCTTTTTGGCAGCAAAATGCTTTCCATTCAAGTCAGGAAAGCCAGACACTTATCTTACATCTTACTCGGGTTTCTGCATTATACAGGATAATGGCCGACAGCTCTACAACCTGGCTGACTCCACAGAGGAGGGGACCATGCCTCCTGAGCTGGTGGAGGTCATCAGAAAGTTGTGGAAGGATGGCGGAGTGCAAGCTTGCTTTGAGAGAGCCGCAGAGTACCAGCTCAACGACTCAGCATCTTAGTAAGACTCTGAGGAGATGGATAACACTTAAGCTAATGTTTCAGGAGAAATATCACCCAGCCTTAAAATGCAGGCACTGGAAGCTGTAGATACACAAACTGAATTTAATGCTACAGAGATATCTGCCAGTTCCACTACTTTACATTACCTTACATCTGGCTCCCTGCAGCCTACAAAGCTGAAGACACAAAATTCCAAACAGAGGCCCTGGGCCCTATCTTAAGAGGCAAACCAAAGGAAGGAGGTCAGAAATTAAGAGATAAATTTGCAAAGCTGGTGCCAGAAAGATAAGGAGTGCAAGCATTATCACTTCTTCTAATAGGACAGTATCATAGAAGGCATGAGTTTTAGAATCAAGCAGACCTGTTTACCCCCCATCGGTCTGAAATTTGTTATCACTTAGTTTCTGGAATCCTTCCTTACGAAGGTTCAGTCACTGCTAAGAGGACATATACTATTTCGAGACCTTTTACTCATCTGTACACTAAGATTTCCAGGTGTATTAGCTCCATTTTCCAGAAGAAAACCTGAGGTTTAGTGAAGTCAATTACTTGGCAGAGGTCATGTACATAAACGGCAGATACTGTACTTGCATCCAGGTCTGCATGACCACAAAGCTGAGTATTTTTTATATGCTTTCTTGGTTTGAGTTGTGACAGGGTCTTGCTTTGCAGCCAAACCTGGCCGGTCTCAGTCTCCCAAGTAATTCTTCTCAATTTTTCTTTTATCTGTAAAATGGGGATATGAAATCCTATGAGATTTAAGGACAACTTAAATGTGAAAATACTGGGTGTACCTTAGGCATTGCCTCTTCATCGCATCATTTAATTTCACATATGCCCTTTTTCTACCCTTCTTAAACTTTCTCACATTCTTGTAGAAACTTCTAAAAATATAGAAATGGAATTATATAGTGAACCATTTAGTTTTTTGGTTAATTCATGACCACTCATTAAACTATATCCACCCCCAGTGGATTTTCCTTTTTTTTCTTTTGTCTTTTTGAGATAGGGTTTCCCTGTAGTCCCAGCTGGCCTAGAACTCACTTATGTAGACCAGGCTGGCCTTGAAGTTACAGAGATCCACATGCCTCCACTTTCCAAGTGCTGGGATTAAAGGAGTGCGCCACTGGATTGTTTTAAAGAACATATTTCATTATGTATTTCAAATGTAAAGAATAATAACACACTTAAATATGTAATTCTTTAATATCTCCAAATATCAACATGAGTGTTCAGATTCCCCAATTTTGCCCCAGGAAATAAAGTCCACACACCACCTTCATGTCTCATGTCTTCAAAGTCTTGAATTTTAATCTACTTCCTATCTCTGGTGGAATTTTCACCACATATTTAAAAGGTTTTAGAAAGGTGCTTAGCATGGTTTCGTCCACCTTTAATCCCAGCACTCAGGAGGCAGAGGCAGGTGGATCTCTGAGTTTAAGGTCAGCCTGGTCTACATAATATTTCAGGCCAGCTGGGACTACAGGGAAACCCTGTCTCAAAAAAAGCCCCCCCCCAAAAAAAGGTTCTACAATTAGGTGAAAACCAAGGAAATGTTTCAAGACTTGACTGAAATAGAACAGGAGTCTTCCTTCCAATGAGGAGGGCCCTCGGCCCACTCCCTTTTCTAAGGATCCAAAGAACACCAGGTTTAGTGCTACGACTTCAGTGCTGGTGCTGTCACCGTGACTCAAGTGAGGAGACCCTTTGCTTCCTTTGGCCTTGGCTTTGGAGAATATGTCACCAATGCCACTGTCTTTTCTCAAGCTACCTGAACCAGCTGGACCGGATTACAGACCCTGATTACCTCCCTAATGAACAGGATGTGCTTCGATCCAGAGTCAAAACCACAGGCATCATTGAGACCAAGTTTTCTGTTAAAGATCTGAATTTCAGGTAAGTACATGGTTCCCTGGAGCATCTCAGGACTTGCAGCATGCTTCCTAGCCTTGGCTGAGGCCCGTCTGAATTACTATCCTAATTCTCCCACTTCTCTTATTTCTGGTTTTGCTGCTAACTGGGTCCAAAGTGGCCAGCTCCCAGGGTGCATACCAAAATTATGTGAGTGAAATGTTGGGCAGGCCCCTAACAGCCACTTCTTCCCTTAGGATGTTTGATGTGGGAGGGCAGAGATCAGAGAGAAAGAAATGGATCCACTGCTTTGAGGGAGTCACCTGCATCATCTTCTGTGCGGCTCTCAGTGCCTATGACATGGTGCTGGTAGAAGATGACGAAGTGGTGAGTGCCCTTCTGCTAGGCAGCTCCAGTGCAGGGTCTCCCTCGTGACCCTGCTTCAAACTTGCCATTCCAATGCCTCAACTTGCCATTCCAATGCCTCATCTATGTCTCACTTAAACAACTCCAGAAAACCTCTTCTGCTGCAGGATAGTACTTTGAAGCTCCAAATTTACTGAGAATGAGTTTGGTTTCAGATTAGAAACCCATTATTACTCTGCCATCACCAAACCCCTGCGGAAGTTATATAAATATGAAGCAAAGAGCAGATGAAAAAGACAGAGGAAGGAAGACTGTGTGATGTCTTTATGACAGTTTCCCCTTTTCTTGAGTTGAGAAAAAAAAAAAACCTCAAAGATGTGCAAACACTAATTTCACAGAAACATTTATTCCACAAGGAGACAGCAGCCTAATAGAACACAAGGCTTCTACCCTCCTACCGTCACTCCGCTTCAGTTCACGTTAGAACACTCTGTATATCTTTTGTTTTTAAATTTTTAAATTTATTTTCGTATGTGTATGAATGTACTGTCTGCATGTAGGTTTGTGCACTCGTGTCATGCAATACCTTGGAGGTCAGAAGAGGGCGTCGGATTCCCCTGGAACTGGAGTTAAAGACGGTTCTCAGCCACCATGTGGGTGCTGGGGATCGAACCCGGGTCCTCTGCGAGAGCGGTCGGCGCTCTTAACCGCTAGGCCATCTCTCCAGCCCCTCTGTGTATCTTTTAGGCAAAATGTCGTGTAACACTATTCACATTCCAGGATTTCCTCTATCTTTAGCCCTAAGTTTATGAGGTTTTAAGGTAAAAAAACACTGAGGAAAGTCTACAAAAATTACTTCTCCTAGGTTAGAGAAAAGTGATCAAGTCAGCTGGTAACACACTTCAGGTCCCAAATGACCTGTTCGCTAAAAGCTCACCTGACCTGCGCTGGGTAACTCTTCAGATAAATAGTGCTTCTCTCCCACTCTCTCAAAGAAGCAGTCAGAGAAAAAAGTGCTGGCAATGTGTGTTGGGAAGCTCCCTAGCCCCGCTGCGGCATCAGGGTCAGACCCCACGCCCATCCATAGTCCTGTCCCAACTGAGATTTACGGCCCCATGACAGGAGTCTACCAAAATTATCTCAGAGAAATAAGTGGATATGTGTTTGGTTTTAAGCCTATCAGCAGCATTTACAGATGTTTCTTGTATCCTAGCAGCTAAACATCTCCATAAAACTCACTGAATTCCTATAGCCGGACACTATTGTGCACACCACAGATACATGTTCTCATTTAACTTTCATGATACCTCTATAAGGAAATGAAGGCTCAGATACACTCAAAAATTTTTCTCAAATCCAATTTATTCAAAAGAACCCAGTTGTTTGGTTGTACCCTACCACGGTAAAGACAGATAAGCTCTTCTCTTGCTTTTCCTTTATATTTGGAACACTGGTCTGTCCAGGTGAACAGGAACAATAGACAGACATACATCCCACAAAGCCAATCTGATATTTCCCATGGTGTTTCCTCTTACTAGAATCGCATGCACGAGTCTTTGCATCTGTTCAACAGCATATGTAATCACAAGTTCTTTGCTGCTACTTCCATCGTTCTCTTTCTCAATAAGAAGGATCTCTTTGAGGAAAAAATCAAGAAAGTCCACCTCAGTATTTGTTTTCCAGAGTATGATGGTAAGTGTCAACCACTGTAGTCAAGAGTGGCTAGTGACTTGTGACTGCCTCATTCCATAGGCCAGAGACATCCTTCAGAGAGAAACACAAAACACTTTCAATTGAGATGTGTTTGGATTAGAGCAGATAGATATACAAGAGCCACTGACGGAAGGATACCTACTAGAAACCCAAAATGGAGACCTCTTTTCTGAACTCCCTTCTGTCAAGTGAGAAGCCCTGGCATAAAGATAGAGTCATGAAGATAGAACCCTCCTCTCCACCAAAATATCCCAACTCTACATTTCTAACGCAACATTTCAAGGAGCAAATTAAAGACCTAGAAAGTGAGCAGTTACATGTTAATATATCCCACTTCTTCATTATTTTTCTGGAAAACCAGGGAACAACTCCTATGAGGATGCGGGGAATTATATTAAGAGCCAGTTTCTTGACCTCAATATGAGAAAAGATGTCAAAGAAATCTACAGTCACATGACCTGTGCTACAGACACACAGAATGTCAAATTTGTGTTTGATGCAGTGACAGATATTATCATCAAAGAAAACCTCAAGGACTGTGGACTCTTCTAACGCTCACTATTCTCAGGTAAAGTCTTTAATCAGGCCTAGAATCTCAGTAAGTTCATGCAAAAATTAGTTGCTACATACCAGCACATGAGGAATTAATCCATTCTCCACTGGGGACAGAGATGGATGGTTATAACTGTTTTTGAAACAATTGGACTAGTACAGTTTAAAGAATGAGGGTCATGCCGGGCACACACCTTTAATCCTAGCACTTGGGAGGCAGAGGCAGGCGGAACTTTGTGAGTTCAAAGCCAGTCTGGTCTACAGAGTGAGTTCCAGGACAGCTGGGGCTACAGGAGACTCTGTCTCCAAAAGACCAAAAAAAAAAAAAAAAAAGATTGAGGGTCAGGGATCCTAAGCCTCAGACTCCAGCTTAGCACATAAATATAAATATTTCATTTCTCTGAGCCTCTCCCTCATCTAAGATGAGGACAACTTCCCTACCTACTTCACAGTTATTCTGGAGAACACAAATATAACTGAAGGGATGTGGTTAGTCACAGAAAGCCCACAGAAGGGCTTCAGCAGATGAAGTTCAACATTTGGCTATTAGAACAAATCATTGCAAAGAACTATCCCCAAACATAAGAGCAAACCTTCCCTACAGTCTGCAATAAACTGTTCAAAACTAGGTCTATGCCTTGTACTAGTAGATCACTATATACCTTAGCTGGAGTTCTTAGCTGGAGATCTCAATCACTTGATAGAAGATGTAACTCTGCTAGTTTCTAAGGCGCACATTCAGAAATGATCATCTTTATTAAACACACATTATCCCTCTACCCTCCCCCCCCACATTGCCAACAGTTTCCTTTATCTCTATAAATAACTGCCTGGCTATACTATACTTTCTGACTCAACTTGAGAAAATCCACACATTCCCACTTTGATTTTATTGCTGCCACTTCTGTATCATAGAATTCAGAACAAGCGAGCAATCTGAAATTTGTATTTCAACTGCTTCATGTTTCAGGAAAACAAAGACGCCGAGCCTGCTTTCAGCACTGGAGATCCTTGCAGCTGGGTCCACGTGAGGCTGGCTGTAAACAAGATCTCTGCAAGCAAACCAGGGAGTAAATTACTCCTTTGGACTCCTCTGAGAGGGGAAATGAAGCTTGCATTTATCTTGACAGGAGGTGGCGAAGACATGTATAGATTTAGCATCTACAACTACTAGTGAGGAAAGCTCTTGGCACCCGAGGTTTAGTATATAAAAGAAAGTGTCAATTAAAATGAAAATCTGCTCTTTGCCAGAAACACCCATTCACATTTAGGCTGCTTCTAGCAACATTAATACTGGAGAGCCTCATAAGCTTAAAATGCACCAAACAAAAAATCTGTAGCCACTAAAATCAGATTCAGTGCACTAAACAAAAAATCTGTAGCCACTAAAATCAGATTCATACACACACCAGACTTTGAGAATTACCCTAGGAACTACACTAACTATAAGTGATGGTAATTTTTATTTTATTTATTTTTTTTAATTTTTTTTAATTTTATTTATTTCTGTATGTGTATGAATGTACTGTCTGCATGCAAGTTTGTGCACTCGTGTCGTGCAATGCCGCGGAAGTCAGAAGAGGGTCTCGGATTCCCCTGGAACTGGAGTTCTCCTGGAATTGGAGTTTCAGACGGTTCTCGGACACCATGTGGATGCTGGGGATCGAACCCGGGTCCTCTGCAAGAGCGGTCGGCGCTCTTAACCGCTACCATCCAGCCCCTGATGGTAATTTTTAAAACAAACAAAAGACCCCTCAAAAACAAAACAACAACAAAACAACACCAGGCAAGACTTTTTTTTTTGCAAGACTTCTTACATAAAGAACTATTCAGACTATTCTGAAGAGCACACCCCAATTATTCCTATTTGCACTAACTCAACACACAGGGATTCTGAGCATGTTTATATTAGGAATCCCTCCAGCAGGATGACAGAACCCATGGGTCTCTTTTTAGGACAGTATTTTCCTTGATTTTCTGTTTGTCTGAAACAGGGGCCTCATTGTGTTGCTACAACTGCTTTTAGCATGTAGGGTCAGGAGATTTACCCACCTCAGCCTGGTGAGTGGCTAGGACTACAGGTATGAACCAACAGAACCTGCCCAGCTCAGAAAGCTCCAAATGCTCCAATTTAGTTCAGAGAATTACAAAGGAAATAAGTAGACTAAACATAGTTTTGCCTGTCAACCCTGGGACTTCGAAATGCAAGGGTATGATCCTGTTTATTCAGGCCTCAAACAAACTTTACCCCATTTATTCAGTATAGGGCGGATTCACTCCTCCTGGACTGGTACTAGGTTGTTTGCTTCTTTACATTAATTTGGTTATTAACAATCACACAAAACTTGCCTTCTAGTACTAGGAGGGAAGCAAGAGCCAATGGAACAGGTCTTCTGAAAGAACAGTAAAATTCTGTAGCTGAAAACAAGAGTTGTAATTTGGTTTTCTGCTGTTCTCTGGCAGGTATCTTGATGTTTAACTGCTTTGCAATTCACATGATCTATCTTGTACAGATAGCTCACAAAAGTTTCTTTTGCTTGGAAGATTGAGAATAGTAACTCTTAAAAGGAATATATTCTCGACTGTTTTTTGTTTTGTTTTGTTTTAAATTGAGGTTAGGATCTGGTTACATTTGTCTTAGGATGTTTTCAAGTTCTCTGGCCTTGGCTCTGGTCAACCATTCACCTGGACCTTAGAACAAAGTCAAAATGCTTTTCTGAACTCCTGGCCTGGTGTGGGCTGACCTCCAAGCAAAGAGAACAAGTTTGCTATTGCCATTAATTCTTCCTGCAGCTTACTTCTGCAGGCCAAGGATTTCCCTAGACTTTACATTTTCAGAGCGACAGGAAAAGTGCATTTGTGTTTCTACAAGTCAGAAACAAATATTCAACCCTATTTTCTTGTGTTGCAACCACATTCGTGGAATGCTTGTCAGAAGGAACCAAGGTAAATAGGTCTGTGCTGGATACCTTTAGTGTCAACTTGACACATCTGGGTTGTGGGAGCCTTCATTGGAGAATTGCTTCCATTGGATAAGGCATTTTCTTGGTTGTTGAGTGATGTGGGAGGGCCCGCAGTGCCACCCCTGGACAGGTGGTCCTGTACTGTGTAAGAAAGCAGTTGGGAGAGCCGGAGAGATGACCTAGTGGTTAAGAGCATCGACTGCTCTTGCAGAGGACCCGAGTTCGATCCCCAGCACCCACATGGCAGCCGAGAACCGTCTGAAACTCCAATTCCAGGAGAACTCCAGCTCCAGGGGAATCCGACACCCTCTTCTGACCTCCGCGGCATTGCACTACAGGGGGGACAAACTTCCATGCAGACAGTACGTTCATACACATACAGAAATAAATAAAATAAAATAAAAAAAGAAAGCAGTTGGAGCATGGGCCAGAGGAGCAAGCCAGTAAGCAGCATTCCTCCATGGCCTGTGCTCCTGCCTCCAGGTTCCTGCCTTGAGTTTCTAGGTTGGGCTCCCTCAGTGATGAGAGTCAAATAAACCCTTTCCTCTCCAAGTTGGTTTTGGTGTCTTGTCACAGCAAATGAAAGGAAACTAGAACAGAAATTAGTACCAGAGTGGGCTACTGCTGTGACGGGTGTGACCTTGATGTTTTGGGGAGGATCGTGTGTTTGGAACTTTGGGCTAGAAAAGTCATTGAGTGATTAACAGTTTGTTGCCGTGGAACATAGAACAATTATGCTGAAAGACGTTATGTAGACAACGAAGGCCTGGCTTGTGAAGCTTCAAAGGGAGGCAGACACCATCAGGGCTGTTTGATATTTTTTAATCTGTGGGTTCTAGTCAGCTGGGGCTGAAGAACCAGCTGTATGTAACAAGAGACTAGTATCACTGTGGTGAAATCTTCTGGGAACAATTTCCTGAGGGTCAGCACACAGAAGTTATGGTCCAAAGGGGGCCCAAGCCTCCATCTCAAGCTGGAAGCAGGACTTGGAAATGTTTGAGTCTCCTACATGGTTCTGGTGTTGAACTATGAAGAGTAGCTGAGGCTTGGCACTGTGAGAGGCCCAGAAGGGCACCGGGGAAAGTGCACCGCGGTTACAGTGAACTCAGGACTGCAGGAGTCAAGGAGAGAAAATGAGGCTTTGCATCAGGAGAGGTCAGAAACGCTCACTGGTGAAGGTGCAGCCTCAGTTTCAGTGGAGACCCCAGCTTTTTGGAGATGCCAGGACCATGGGACGACCATCAAGAGCAGCAGGTGTGGAATAGAGCTGCCAAAACCCTTTGGAGCCCAGAAGATGGTAAATGAATCGCAGGTGTCCAGCCTTGAGCTACTTTACTAGACTTTGGGTTTTGCTTAGCTGTGCCTGATTCTTCCCTTTGAAATAAAACAGTACTTGGGTTTTGTTTTATTGGTTGTTTTTTTTTTTTTTTTAACAGTACTTGTTTTGGATTTTACAGGACCCCACAATAAGAGACTTTTAAAAGAGACTGTGAAATTTTCAAAGCCAATTTTTTATTGAAGCTCTGTGCATTTCATACAAAATTACAAATCAAATCTAGACCCATGCCCCCCTTCTTGCCCCCCCACCCCACCAGAGCTCATGCATTCTGCCAAACAGGTTTTTCATCTTTTTCTCAGTCTCTCAAAATTCTTGATGCAGAAGTTTACTGTTTCGAGCAGAAGTTCGCTGTTTCAGTCAGTTCTTTGATGAAGTCTTGTTGTTGTGAGACTGTTATTTTTAAAGTGATTGTATTTTTTAGGGACTATGAGGCTTTTAAGGTTGTACTGTTTGTTTGGGTTTTTTTTTGGGGGGGGTCTTTTTGAGTCAGGGTCTCCCTGTAGCCCCAGCTGTCAAGGTTGTACTATTTTTGTTGTGTATTAATGTTAACATCATTCTCTTGGGGGACAAGAAATGAAAAGGCGGTGGTTTAATAGTGATGTTTTGTGTGTCAAGTTGACAAGGGTCAGCTGTGCTGGACAGCTTAGTGTTAACTTGACATGCCTGGGGTGAGGGAGCCTTCACTGGGGAATTACCTCCATTGGACTGGCCTGTAGGGCCATTTCTGTAGGGCCTTTTCTTGACAGTTGAGTGATATGGGAGGGGCCAGCCCAGTGTGGGCAGTGCCATCCCTGAGCAGGTGGTCCTGTATTGTATAAGAAAGCAGTTAGAGCACAGGCCAGAGGAGCAAGTCAGTAAGCAGCATTCCTCCATGGCCTGTGCTTCAGCTCCTGCCTTCAGGTTCCTGCCTTGAGTTCCTAGGTTGGGCTCCCTAAGTGATGACCTGTGACCCAGAAGATGTGAGCCAAATAACCCTTTCCTCTCCAAGTTGGTTTCGGTCAGTGTTTTGTCATAGCAATTGAAAGCAAACCAGACCAAGGTCCCTAAACAGAATTTAACATAAAGTCACAAAAATATAAATTTGTTTGGCTGTTGAAGTCATAAATTCCTGTTTATAGCCTTAGATGGCAGAGAGACTACTATGTTCTTCCTCCATATGATTAAAGAGCACTGGTGACAAGTGACCTGAATGTAGATTAGGCTACATGTCATTTAAATCTGGTGTTTTTTTTTTTTTTTTTAGAAATATGATTAAAAAAATAAGATTAACACAATAGGACAAATACTATGAGTCCACTTCTATGAGGTACTTAAAACAGTAAAAAACAAAACAGAATGATTGTTTCTAGGGCCTGGGAGGAGGAGGGAAATAGAAGTTACTATTTAGTAGTTTCCAATCAGGAAGATGAAATAAGCTTTGGAGATGTATGGGAGAGACTGCTGTACAACGGGACACTAAATGCCACTGAGCTCTATGCTTAACAATTACAAACATAGGGATTTTTGTTATGTATTCTTTCATGTAATAAAAATGGAAAAATAATTTAAAATGTGCTGTTATGCTTTTTGTGAGTAAAGAAACAAGGGATAAAAGAGGCACCAAACATTATCTTAAGGTCAACATATAAAACACATTTACTTGCAATAGTTCCGACTCTGATGACAACATTTCATGTCCCCCAAATAGTCCAGGTCACAGTATTCCCTCCCACTCTCAAGGGAGAGAGAGTATTCAAACTGTACTCTCTACTTGGAGATATGACCCAGACCAAAGTGTGCAGGCAACAACGCAGGGTGGAGGCGGAGGTGAAGGAAGAAGTGTTCTTACCTCCCACCACCCTCTCTACCTGCCACAGCCGCAGGAGCACAGACTCCAGCAGACCTTCAGAGTTGGGCCAAGGACTGCAAGTGTGCCCGAACCTCTGGGAGTGCTCCTTAGTCACAGTGTGGGGAAGTTTCTGTGAGGTCAGACTGGAGATTATAGAAGGGAACATACCATATAGAAGGAAACCTAAGAACTACATGAGGGCTGGAGAGATGGCCTAGCGGTGAAGAGCACCGACCGCTCTTACAGAGGACCCAGGTTCGATCCCCAGCACCCACATGGCAGCCGAGAACCCTCTGAAACTCCAATTCCAGGAGAACTCCAGTTCCAGGGGAATCCGACACCCTCTTCTGACCTCCGCGGCATTGCACGACATGGGTGCACAAACTTGCATGCAGACAGTACATTCATACACATACAGAAATAAATAAAAGAAAAAAGAAAAAAAAAAAAAACAAAAAAACGACATGAACTAGAAAACAAAGCAAAGACCTTTTTACCTTACTTCACAATGTTCAGCAATTTAGAGTACAGCTCCATTTCAGGACCTCAAAATGGGTACGAGGGAAACACTGTACATCAGCTACACTGAGTACATTTGTTGTAGATTTTTTTCTAGAAGTATATAATCCTGAATATCATAAAGAATGTTACAATGCAGTTTCAAACACTATTTATATTTAACCAGAATTACAGATTATCATATACCTGGAAGGAACAATTTTATACAGTCTATCTTTATTATTTTTTGTCCTTTTGACAGGTTTCCCTGTAGCCCCAGCTGGCCTGGAACTTAACTATGTAGACCAGGCTGGCCTTGAACTCACAAAGATCCACCTGCCTCTGCCTCCCAAGTGCTGGGATTAAAGGCGTACACCACCACGCCCAGCGCAGCCCATCTTTAGAAAATACAATGGGAATTTAAGACTGAAAATGACCTGTACAAAATTTCATGACTACCCAGAAGCAGAGAAAAGACCAGTATCCAGCACTCTGAATCATTCTCAATACTGAAAGATTTCTAAGAGTTCAGGACCTTTGTCCTACATGAGCAAGATAAGCACAAAAAGTAATTTCTGGGAACCACATATACAAATAAACTTCTGAGTTAAAATGACTGGATAGCCCAAAGAATACTGGGGTACAGCTGTCCTTGAACAGGTACAAGGACAGAAAACCAGATCACACATTCCATTTTCCAGTGAAGTTCGAAAGTTTAGTGAATGCTAATACACTACGATAGTCCTATTTCACCAGTGTATTAATACTACTTCTGCTAACTTGTGATTCCCACATTTCAGGAAGAACTTCAGGGGCAGACTGAAACTCTTTGATTCCTCAGTATTTCAGGGCTACTCAAATTTCTCCACCAGCTCTAAGTGCATATTCAAGTTATTTTGCATAAAGCTTCCTATCACAGAATTTTAAAATCTTTCATCTGGTTTGGTACATCTTTTGATTTTCATGGCATAAATGCCATAAATAAATGATGTCTGAACACACTGTTCTAATTTCCTTTCAATTGCTGTGACAAAACACTCTGACCAATACCAATTTGGGGAGGAAATTCATCTTATATAACCCAGGTCACAGTTCATCACTTAGTGAGCCCAAGGTTGGACCCCAGGGCACGAACCTAGAAGTAGGCGCTAAAGCACAGGCCATAGAGGAATGCTTACTGGCTTGCTCCTCTGGCCTATGCTCCAACTGCTTTCTTAATACAATACAGGACCACTGCTCATGGTGGGCTGGGCCCTCCCACGTCACTCAAAAATCAAAATAATGCCCTAAAAAACATGGCCACAGGCTAGTCCAATTGAGGCTCCCTTAACCCAGGTATCAAATTGACAACTAAAGCTATCCAGCACACAGCCCAAGTCTCTAATTTTGTATAAAAATGGAATATTCTGGGGCTGGAGAGATAGCCTAGCGGTTTGGAGAGATAGCCTAGTGGTTAAGAGCGTCGACTGCTCTTGCAGAGGATGTAGGTTCAGTCCCCAGCACCTACATGGCGGCTGAGAACCGTCTGAAACTCCAACTCCAGGAGAACTCCAGTTCCAGGGGAATCCGAGACCCTCTTCTGACCTCTGCGGCATTGCACGACACAGGTGCACAGACCTACATGCAGACAGTACATTCATACACATACAAAAATAAAAAATAAAAAAAAGGAATATTCTGGGGCCAGGCGTGGTGGTGCACACCTTTAATCTTAGCACTTGGGAGGCAGTGGCAGGCGGATCATTGTGAGTTCAAGGCCAGCCTGGTCTACAGAGTGAGTTCCAGGACAGCTGGGGCTACAGTTGAGACCCTGTCTCAAAAACACTAAAAAAAAAAAAAAAAGATAAATAAAACCTGTCCAACCGACAAATCCTAGTCTATCCTTCTCAGCAGAAGCAAGTCAAAAACAATAAGAAATGGGGAGAGGGGAGGTGGGTGTGAAAGACAAAGATCAATTAGATCAGGAGCAGAGACGACTATCCTGGATGTCATCTCTTAGCACCTAGAAACACTTCCTGTTTTACCCTCTGACAATTCATTTCAAAACCAACTTTCAATCACAAGCCCATATTTTCTCTTGTGCTTACTGGGAGGAATATAATAAATATGACAGTCACAGAGTTAGATGGAGAGTTTGTACCACAAAGCCCGAAGCACACAGTAATTGCCTGGCAGGAGAAACAAACTAAGACAATTTTTCCCCATAAGTCAGTACTATAATGAAACTGAAAGATTCCATACATAGTAACACTGAAGGACCTAAGAGCTAGTTCAGCTTTGATTAGAGGACTGTGATTACATTTTTTAACACCTGGAAGGAGAAAAAGTCAAAAGAAGGCTATTAATTAGAATGAAAGGCTGACTTTACTCTCTATGTAACTGCAATAAATCATGTTCTAAAACAAATGCTAAACAAACATATAAATACATGAATATAATGAATCAGGCTAAAGAGGCCATGTCTAACACAACTTCAAAACAGAAAATAGTGACCAAGATATAAGAATATATAAAAGATGAGAGAATGAGTTAGAAAAACCAGTGTTTTTAGTTTAAAAATAGTCTAGCTGGGCTTTAATCCTAGCACTTGGGAGGCAGAGGCAGGCGGATCTTTGTGAGTTCAAGGTCAGCCTGGTCTACAGAGCGAGTTCCAGGACAGCTGGGAGGCTACAGGGAGACCCTGTCTCAAAAAAGACGAAAAAAAAAAGTCTAAAATGAGCCAGGCACAGTGGTGCACGCCTTTAATCCCAGCACTCGGGAGGCAGAGGCAGATCTCTGTGACTTCAAGGCAGCTGGAACTAAAGGGCAATCCTGTCTCAAAAAGACCAAAAAAAAAAAAAAAAAGACTAAAATGTACGTGTAACAACATATGAGCAAATTTGAAAAGAAATTAGATTTTAAAAACATTATATGATGTCAGCACCTTGTGAATAACAACCCATCAGTTAAATAATGATACAGTGAGCCAGAGATCTGGAATTTAGAATTCAAAGCATCAAAGATGTAAATTACCAATGTATAACTATGCTAGCTTTGGGGATTTCATGAAAGAAGTCTCATCGGGGGCTGGCCTAGCGGTTAAGAGTGCCGACTGCTCTTGCGGAGGACCCAGGTTCAATCCCCAGCACCCACATGGCAGCTGACAATTGTCTTTAACTCCAGTTCCAGGGAAATCCGATACCCTCTTCTGACCTCTGCAGCATTGCACGATAGGGGTGCATAAACCTACATGCAGACAGTACATTCAAATACATAAAAAATAAATAAAAATTTTAAAAATGCCTTGAGTTTAACAATCAAAAAAAAGAGGTCTCATCTAATAGAAGGCTGAATTGATAAGATGAGGGAATACAGTACAGAAGGAAAATGCCTTTTCTCTGCCTAAGGTTTACCCAGGAGAAAAATGTGCCTTTCAACAACAAAAAGCTATTGCTGCCATCCTTCTCCATAAGGCCTAGTCACTGTTCTTTATTAATTAAACTTAGTTTTCTTTATTGTACTGACTTCTTAAGTAGTCCAAAGGTCTGACCACTTAAGGTTGAACATTACCCATCATAAAACTGGCATTTTCAGGCAGGGCATAGTGGCTCATGCCTTTAATCCCAGTACTCGGAAAGCAGGCAGATCTCTGTTGAGTTTAAGACCAGCCTGGTTTACACTGTTAGTTCCAGGACAGCTGGGGATGTAGGGTGACCCTGTGTCAAAAAGACCAAAAATAAATTAAAAGAAAAAAAAATAGCATTTTTCAAGAATCATTATAGATTAAGAGCCTACTAGCCAAGAATGGATCTCTAGACAGTTCTAGATGATTTTGTCTTAAAAGTCATAGTTGAGCCAGGCCTGGTGGCACACACCTTTAATCCCAGCACTTGGGAAGCAGAGCAGACGGATCTCTGTGAGTTCAAGGCCAGCCTGGTCTACAGAATGAGTTCTAGGCCAGCTGGGGCTATAGGGAGACCATGCCTCAAAAAGACCAAAAAAAAAAAAAAACCCCTCAAAAAACAGACAATTCTAAAGAAAATACAACTACATTTTGAAGTAAAATTAAACTTGGATTATTTTTCAGATTATCAATACCACCATTCCATTAAACCCAAAGTACAGAAAAATTATGAAAACAGTATTTCACTAGTTCTCATTTCCACATAATTCTATATTAAGAATACAATAAAAGATAAATTCAAAGTAAGACTTAACTCCTACCCTGTGAGTCAATCACTGATTGAAACCAGTACCTCCCTTTCTTTCCAGCCCTAAAGAAATGTTTGTTAGATAATAGTTGTACCATCTGTGTAGTAACAATTTTCCAAAATGGGTAAGAATTAAAAATTTAAAAGCTACCTGCAAAGGCACCAATTGGTTGTGGCTTGCTTTCTAAAGCAGTTCCAATAACCGCCAATCTTTTTGTAACTGAGTAGAAGGTAACATCAAAAGATGAAATGCGATCTAATCCATAAAGACTGGACCTCAAAAATGCACTGTTCAAACTGATGTGAAATGCTCAAAATACATTCTCTCTTTCTGCCTTTTCTCAATGGTCCACTCAGTATTTAATGACATTTGCTGTACATTGTACAAAAGGAGTGAGGCTCTCCACACAAACAAAATGTGAGTCTGTAAAATAGACTATGACTGCATACCACCTGCACATTGAAGACATAAACCCCTTCAGTCCTAGATTTGATATCAAGGGATGACTTTCAGAGAACCCTTTACTTAACCCCTCATACAAAGGCACACTCAAACAGGGGCAAAAAGAAACAGAAGACAATATTTCCAGAAAGGACTGGTTACAAACAGAAGCAATCCTGGACTCTTGACTCACTTGCAATTTTAATACTGCTGCCAACTATAACAGATTAAAATCTGTACACATGACAAAGTGGAAAAAAGTCCCAAATGCAACAGTTTTAGAAAAAGAACGTACTAAGGGTTACTACTACAGGTAACATTGCTACAGCAAAAACAATGGCAAACAGGGATTTGGCACCAAATTTACAAAGTAAAAGCATGCACTGTTAATAGTTTTTAGTTGTCTCCCAACATAATGACCATGAAGATGAAAAACAAGGGGCACTTTATATAAAACTCCCCATGACAAGCAAGAACCAAAGTGGTCAATTTAAGTAGGTATGTAGCAGCAAAGTCATTGGTTCTCAATTTAGCAATTTGCATTTCTAATTGGTGGCTGTCTTGGGTCTGTCTATATCCAAGAAGCTGATTTTATCATAATTACATCGGCATAAACAAGGTTAACCTTCTACCATAAGCTTAAAGAAATGAGCTAGAATCTTATTGCAGAACTCTCTACTGTTTAGAAACCATCATGGTACCTTTTTTTTTTTTTTGGTCTTTTCGAGACAGGGTCTCCCTATAGCCCCAGCTGTCCTGGAACTCACTCTATAGACCAGGCTGGCCTTGAACTCACAAAGATCCACCTGCCTCTGCCTCCCCAGTGCTAGGATTAAAGGCGTGCGCCACCACGCCTGGCCATCATGGTACTTTTAAACATGATAACAACATAAATTTCATTCAAAAAAGCTGATTTATAGTCCCAATAACTGGGAAGAATTTTAATTGTGGAATTATTTTATCCTGACCGTAGTAAGAGTTAAAAACAAAAAGTTCCTACTAAGAGGAATATTTTCAAGATGACCTGGTCACACTGTGTGCATAGTAGAGACTGTTTCATAAAGATTCTTTTGCAAATAAGTAGAATTCAGCAGAGTTACTCTTCTCTTGATGAGAACAAATTAGAAATTAACTTCTGGTGGCTTGTTGAAAGGAGAAAAAAAGTCAGCTACATATTTAAGTTCTGGAATGCAGCACCTCAACTTCAGATAGTCCCTAAACATTTAAGATCTAAAAATCCAGTGATGCTTTGATGATTAAATCATACTTTAGGCAACTGTAATGCCTGGCTTGAACATCTCAGGTCAATAAATGTTCCCTAATACAGAAGGTTGTGCTGAAGAGTGCTAGGATCTGCGTGCTGCTGCCAGTCCCTGGTCCCATCTTGCTTGCAGCTGCCTCAAGAGACAGCAGATGATGTTTGGTCTCAACACTCCATTTGTAGTAACTAAAAAGGAAGAACATTCTTATTAGAAAAAGACCAACAAAGCCAAGAGAACACTATGCACTGTAACTAAACTCTCTCAGATTTTACCTTTTACTAATGCCGCCCTCCTCAATAAAGGCCACATTCCTTTAAGTTGTTTTTAATGATGACATCTGTAACAGCATCAAAAACAAACTGCACATTTTTGGTGTCTGTGGCACAGGTGAAATGAGTGTAGATCTCCTTAGTATCTTTTCTTCTGTTCAGATCTTCAAACTGGCACTGGATGTAAGCAGCTGCCTCTTCATAGGTATTGGAACCTAAAACAGACAACCAATATCCTCAGTTCAAATTTTAAGGGTTGCCTGCACTCAACTAAATTAGGCCATCATTTACTTAAGAAAGGGAACATGCAGGGCATGATGGCCCATGCCTTTATTCCCAGCACTCCAGAGACAGAAGCAGACAGAGCTCTCTGAGAAGGAGGCCAGCCTCATCTACATATCCAGTTCTAAGAGTTTCAAGGCATCAGGAGCTACAGGGAGACCCAGTCTGGAAAAAAAAAAAAAGGAAGGAAGTGGGGGCGGGGGTGGGGGTGGGGGTAGATTACAAACAATTTGAGAAAGAACATGATACAATTGATTACGGAATTCTCTGTCTATAATCATTAGGTTTTTCTATAATCATCAGATTCTTCATGAAAGCTGACTGTAACTAAAATTATTACACATAGACTAAAGAAAATAACAAGGTTCACTTTCCCCTTTCATTTAGACTTCTCAGGTGAAAAAAACCTAGGAAGTATACCAAGAAACCATAAAAGTTGGAGGGCCTATTTCTAGAGAATACAGCTAGCTGTTCAAGAGTTCACAGTCTGCTCCTTGTAGTGATCCTGAAATAAGCGATTTTAAAAAGTAAGAAATTCTTGGAGCTGGGGGTAGCAACGCCTGCACATGGGTTTCTGATCCATGAATCTAACTTCAGACTTCCAGTTTCTTGTATGGAAAGATAATAAATTTGTGCTGCACTAAGTCACTAAATTTGTAATAATTTTGTTAAGATTTATGGAAGCTCACTGGGCATGGGGGCGCACGCCTTTAATCCTAGCACTCGAGAGGCAGAAGCAGGCGGATCTCTGTGAGTTCAAGGCCAGTCTGGTCTACAGAGTGAGTTCCAGGACAGCTGGGGCTACAGGAAGACCCTATCTAGAAAAGAAAAAAAAAGAAATTCTTGGGACTGAGACAGCTCAGTGGTTAAGAGCACTGACCACTCTTGCAGAGGACCCGGGTTTGAGTCCCAGCACCCACATGGTGGCTAAGAACCATTTTTAAGCTGGGCATGGTGGCACATGCCTTTAATTCTAGCACTTGGGAGGCAGAGGCAGGGAGATCTCTGTGAGTTCAAAGCCAGCCTGGTCTACATACAGAGTGAGTTCCAGGCCAGCTAGGGCTATAAGGAGACCCTGTCTCAACAACAACAACAACAAAAAGAAATTCTTTTCAAAATCATTCCAGTGTTAAAGAGGTAGAATCAATCGCAAACTAACAGATACAAAGGAAGTGGGACCCTAATCACACACTTAGTTTGAGACAAGATCTCACTCTAGCAGAACTCATGACTTCCCTTCTTAGACTGGGACTTAAGGCCTGAGCCATATGCCTGGCTAATAACACTCTTTTATCTATTTTTATTTTTTTAAATTTATTTTTATGTGTATGAATGTACTGTCTGCATGTAGGTTTATGCGCCCGTGTCATGCAATGCTGGCTGCAAAGGTCAGAAGAGGGTGTCGGATTCCCCTGGAACTGGAGTTAAAGATGGTTCTCAGCCGCCATGTGGGTGCTGGGGATCAAACCCCTATTTTTATTTTTTGTCTTTTTGAGACAGGGTCTCTCTGTAGCCCCAGCTGTCCTGGAACTCACTTTGTAGACCAGGCTGGCCTTGAACTCACAAAGATCTGCCTGCCTCTGCCTCCCAAGTGCTAGGATTAAAGGCATGTGCTAATAACACTCTTTTAAAGAGTGAATTATATCTCAAAGTTTTTACTTTTTAAAAAAATTTTATTTATTGTTATGTGTATGAATGTACTGTCTGCATGCAAGTCTGTGCACCCGTGTCACGCAATGCCACAGAGGTCAGAAGAGGGCATCAGATTCCCCTGGAACTGGAGTTAAAGACGGCTCTCAGCCGCCATGTGGGTGCTGGAGATGGAAAACAGGTCCTTTGCAAGAGCAGTCGGCACTCTTAACCACTAGGCCATCTCTCCAGCCCCTTAAAAGATTTTTATTTATTTTTTTTTTTTAATTGGTATTTTTGAGACAGGGTCTCCCATTAGTCCCAGCTCGCCTGGAGCTCACTCTGTAGACCAGGCTGGCCTTGAACTCACAGAGATCCGCCTGCCTCTGCCTCCCAAGTGCTAGGATCAAAGGCGTGCGCCACCACGCCCGGCAAAAGTTTTTACTTTTTAAGGAATGGAAAAAATAAGAGACCAATAGTAAACCTTATTTTCATCACTTATAATTAAATTAACTCTTAATCATTTACTTTTTACATCATCTTGTGGTCTTAGGAAGCCTTTAACAGATTTAGAAACTGGCTGTTGAAGCCAGGGAAACTATAAAGACAATATACACAATGATTTCAGTAAATCGGAGGCTATTTTCAGTGACTAAAAAACAAAACAACTAAGTATAAAGAGTAAATAACAAAAAATATTATATAAAATAACTGAAGGAAGACCACTTTGTAGGTGCTATAAGTAGGTTTCTTAAAATCTGTAGGAAACCTGTAAATTAAAGAGGGACAAGGGGAAAAGTGAATTTTATCCATTATATCCTTAGCATATAAACATTTTATATCCCTCCACATGCTCATTAACTAGTAAATCAGGACCGCGAGAATCCTTAAGTCTAAGAACAAAGCTGATGGAAAACAGGTTTGGCATTCAAAACAAAATGGGTATGCTACTGAATGGCCATTACTGTGTGTTACAAGCCATCTCAACACCAACATCAACACTTTTTAGTTAAGATTTCTCTCCCCATCCTAAAACTTGTTTACTTTATCTATAAATTAATCTAATTCTCACTTCCCTCTGAATAGACGACATTGTTAACATCTTGAGACAACAGAGGCCACCACCAGTATCTTTACTCTGGTATAAGTAGTATTCTCCATCCTATTAAAACAAAATCTATGGCTCCGGTAGTGAGGCCAATGCTGGTGCTCTTAGAGCTGGGGATGGGGGAAATCAATGGCTCTATACACATTTTCAATTTTGTTGTTGCTGAAACAGGCCTTGCTGGCCTGGAACTCTCTATGTAGATTAGGCTGGCCTTGACCTCACAGAGGTATGAGGTATGTCTGACTCTGCTAGGAATAAAGGCATGCACCACCACGCCAGGCAAAAAAAAAAAAAATTAAAAGACTTTCTTTTTAAAGAAGAGGAGGAGGGGAAGAGAACAGACACATGAATGCAGTACCCACGGGAGCCAGAAGAGGGCATCAGAAGAGACCCTAGAACTGACTTAGAAACAGTTGTTAGCTGCCCATGTGGGTGCTGGGAACTGAACCTGGGTCCTGGGATCATGGCCAGCCCAGTCACGGTTATTTTTAACCTCCATACTGTCACAGATGCAATTCCTTTTTTTTTCTTTATTGTGTTTGAGTATCTCCTTGCATGTGCACCACTTGCATGCCTTTGTAAGTGCTTTTATTCTGGATGAGTGCCAATTCATCTTTTTAATAACTCACACTGTTATTTCTCCCAGAAAAAGACAACACAGGCCCATAATGAGTGAACTACAACTTCTACTTCTGGTAATGCACATTTTACCCAATAAAATCATACGTACATATCCCTCTGAAACCAGATGTTAGTTCCTTGAGCAATAACTGCACCTTTTCTTTCTATTGCCTTGAACATATGTCCAATTCATTTATTTATTTTTTTGGTCTTTTTCGAGACAGGGTCTCCCTGTAGCCCCAACTGGCCTGGAATTCACTCTGTAGACAAGGCTGGCCTTGAACTCACAAAGATCTGCCTCCCGAGTGCTGGGACTAAAGGCGTGCGCCACCACACCCAGCTCAAATTTATTTTTTATATATCTTTGAGTGAGTACCCCTGAAGTGCTGAATTGAGATATATACCTCCAATAAAGTCTTTCATGACCTTTACCTGTGTATTCTGGATAACAGATTGTTAATGGACTCCTCTTTATTTTTTCCTCAAAAAGGTCTTTTTTGTTAAGGAAGAGAATGATTGATGTATCTGTGAACCATTTGTTGTTACAAATGCTGTCAAATAGTTTCATACTTTCATGCATTCGGTTCTGGAAAAGAAACAAAGGATGATGACAATAGCAAAAAGGAAAAGCAGATTTAATAAAAACCAAACCAATGGTTTTTTTTTTTTTTCTCAATATTTTTGAGACAGGGTTAGCCCCATCTGGCCTGGAACTCACTATGTAGAACAGGGTAGCCTTGAACTCCCAGAGATCTGCCTGTCTCTGCCTCCAGAGTGCTGGGATTAAAGGCCTGTGCCATCAAGCCTATTTAAAACACCCAAATAAACTCATAATCGAAGCACTAATCTAACATGAAGCTGACTCAATCGGGATTTGCATATTCTTGGGGACTGGGAGGTGGGGAGAGATGGCTGACAAGAAGACCCAGTGGCTACCACGAGTAAATATGGCAAGAAACAATTAATTATGGCACTCTATTCTCAAGGAGAGACAAGGAGAAAAACAACCGGCATGACATTTGGCTCAGTGAGCAATCGGACACAAGCCATCCCACTGGGGCTGCATTTATTCTCTAGCTGTAGCAGATGGACTTTCACAGAAAGCATCAACATACCATCTCCTCATCCTCAGCCAGGACAAGGTCATAATCACTGAGGGCCACACAGAAGATAATTGCTGTCACTCCCTCAAAACAGTGAATCCATTTTTTTCGTTCTGATCTTTGGCCACCTACATCAAACATTCTGAGTAAGGAAAGAAAACAAAACTTTAGCAGTCACATTTATCCCTCTCTAAGCCATGACTAAGAATTTTCCCATTACTACATACTCATACCTCATTCATAATAGGAAAGAGGAGGAACAAATCAAATGTAGTCTAAATAATTGTGGCTAAAAGTAGAGGGGCTGGAGAGATGGCCTAGCGGTTAAGAGCGCCGACCGCTCTTACAGAGGACCCGGGTTCGATCCCCAGCACCCACATGGCGGCTGAGAACGGTCTGATACTCCAGTTCCAGGGGAATCCGATACCCTCTTCTGACCTCCGCGGCATTGCACGACACAGGTGCACACACTTGCATGCAGACAGTACATTCATACACATACAAAAATAAATAAAAAATTAAAAAAAATAAAAGTAGAGAATAACATAAGCAAATGAAATTAGGAGTACTCTTAGATTCATTTTAGCCATCTGAGTCTCCTCCCTAACAAAACTGGTATCAGACGTGCTAAAAGTCAGCAGAATAGGAACTAAAATGGATGAAAGAAAGAAGGGGAGGGCTGGAGAGATGGCCTAGCGGTTAAGAGCGCCAACTGCTCTTGCAGAGGACCCAGGTTCGATCCCCAGCACCCACATGGCAGCTGAGAACCATCTGTAACTCCAATTCCAGGAGAACTCTAGTTTCAGGGGATCCGACACCCTCTTCTGACCTCCGCGGCATTGCACGACACGGGTGCACAGACCTACATGCAAACAGTACATTCATACACAGAAAATAAATAAATTAAAAAAAAAAGAAAGGGGAAAGGAAAAAACAAAGAGCTGACTAGTATAACTTATGACAGTCACAGTCATAACAACAACTAACATTTGATGAATGTTTACCATGTGTCAGATGCTACCCTTGGCATCCTGCCACTCTAACCCCAGTATCTGTGTTTCCACTCTACCTTTCAAAATAGTTTGCCCCTAAATATTCAACTTGCATTCTGATTTTTCCGATTTTCTTTACATTAAGGAAAAACGTTTTAGGGAAATTATGATGAAAAATTATCTTATGGTAAGATTCTAAGAACATGTGTGTGAGAGTGAGAGAGAAAGAGAGAGAGAGAGAGAGAGAGTGAGAGAGAGTAAGAGTTCATTTTATTTAATCCTTGAGCTAGGCTTACAGGGCCTGACTATAATCTCATGAGGCTGTGGCATAAGAATAGCAAGTTTAAGGCCAGCCTGGGCTACAAAAAAAAAAAAATTCTTGGCCAATTATTTCCTAACTCCCAATCTTTCTTGAGCCTAATTAGCAGGAGCAAAGCCTTAAATGATCAGGCATTTAATATTTCACTCCAGATTAGTTTTAGTCCCCTAAGTGCTAAGTTTGTGTCAATAACCTACCTCCTACAATGACAGGAATTTGTCCTTTAACCCATACTTGGTTCTAATGAAGTACACATTCAAACGATCTCTCCCACACCCCCGCTTTTTTTTTTTTTTATTTTTTTGAGATAGGGTCTCCCTGTAGCTCCAGTTGTCCTGGAACTCACTATGTATAGACCAGGCTGGCCTTGAACTCACAGAGACAGGCCTGCCTCTGTCTCCCTAGTGCCAGGATTAAAGGCATGCACCATCACACCTGGCAACAATGATAACATTTTAAAAGCTGAAGTCTGATGCACAGGTTTAGTGAGTGAAATCTTTAGTTAACCAGAAGCCTCAACTTCCAGGGATTAGGGAAGGGGGGTCGCTCTAAAGATTGAGAGAAATAAGATGCTAGTGGTGATTTCTCAAATGTATGTTGAAAGTGAACATTTATTTTATCATTTCCTGACCCAAGTCTTCCTTTTGGTTGATCTTGCAGATCTTTGAAACCTTTGGTTGTGCATGACAGCTAAATGATTTAATCACAAGCTGGCCTTAATGCAGGGTCATATCACAATTTGGAAAGGCTGACATTTCACCATTTATATCTTTCAAAGGGAGACACATTTGTGCACCAATAATTCCATTTTATTTCCCCATTTTCAAGTTCATAAAACTAGCAGAACACTATAGAATTTCAAGGCTGGTTTTTAGTACATAGAAATACAGTATTATTGACTAACAGATCAACATTTTATAAACATTACCTCATAACTGAGAGGCAAGTAAGCAATTATACAATGCCTTGCATATGGTAGATGCTCAATAAATGTTTGAATAAATGGATAGTGGTTTTGCCTAGAGAGAAGAGGAAAAGGAAGAGGTGATAGTACTTCATAATAAGATATCTACACGCCAATAATAAAGGGGCTCTGGCACTTTAATTTGATCTGGCTATTGATCCTAGCATAGAAAGACAGAACTTAACCAAGCTAAAGATTAATCTATGACATCACCAACCAAAAAAGTCTCCCAAAACTAAATAATGATCACAGTATTTTGTTAAGTAAATTCATCAATATTTAAGATAAGCAGACAGTTTACTCTATAACCTTTCACCAGGTTTCAAATGTGGACTGCTGTGTTAAGATTTCAAGACCTCAACTGGTATGTGCTAGTATTTAAGTCCTGTGTAGATTTCACAAATCCTGAGGAGCAACTGTTTGCAGAGAAAAGAAAACAGAGAATCTGAGGTAGCCATTATCTTTATATGCAATACTGCTGACTCTCACATTTCACACACAGGCATAACCAACTAAGACGTAATCATGAATCAAGGAAGAAGAGTCTACTGCCAACCTCAAAAATCACAAATACAGAAAATAGAACTAAGAACAGTTTTGGTATGCTAAAAAGACCATTAACAAAAAGAGAAGCTGAGGCTTTCTTCTTTTTTTTTTTCTTTTTTCTTTTATTTATTTCTGTATGTGTATGAATGTACTGTCTGCATGCAAGTTTGTGCAACCATGTCGTGCAATGCCGCGGAGGTCAGAAGAGGGTCTCGGATTCCCCTGGAACTGGAGTTCTCCTGGAATTGGAGTTTCAGACGGTTCTCAGCCGCCATGTGGGTGCTGGGGATCAAACCCAGGTCCTCTGCAAGAGCGGTTGGCGCTCCCAACCGCTAGGCTATCTCTCCAGCCC
>VZQC01004746.1:100018-159903 GCA_009823505.1 Rhizomys pruinosus | reverse complement strand
GAGATAGCCTAGCAGTTAAGAGCACCGACGCTCTTGCAGAGGACCCGGGTTCGATCCCCAGCACCCACATGGCGGCTAAGAACCGTCTGTAACTCCAATTCCAGGAGAACTCCAGTTCCAGGGGAATCCGAGACCCTTTTCTGACCTCCGCGGCATTGCACAACACGGGTGCACAGACCTGCATGCAGACAGTACATTCATACACATACAAAGATAAACAATAATAAAAAACATTAAAAAAAAAAACAAGAAAATTCTTCTAAAATACTAGAACTTTCTCTAAAACAATTACTGTTTGTTACCATATCACCCCAAACACATTTATTCCCAAACCCATTGTACTACAAACTTAATTGTGCAAGAGATATGCCAGGTTTAGCTCTGCCCCCATTAAACTTAAAGGGAAATGGGAACCAACAGAGGAGTGGCAATGGTAAGAAAGCATTACTATCTTACCTTATTTTTTATTATTATTTTATGTGTATGAGTGTATTGCCTGCATGTATGTAAGTGCTCCTGTGTCAGGTAGAGCCTGCAGAGAACAGAAGAGAGCATCCGATCACCTGGAACTGGAGTTACAGAAGGTTGTTAGCTGCCATGTGGGTCCTGGGATTCAAACCCAGGTCTTTTGCAAGAATAGCCTGTACTCTTAACCACTGAGCCATCTCTCCAGCTCCAAAAGTATTACTATTTTTATGTTACAATGACAGAATAAATAAAACAAAGCCATCTAACTACTGAAAATAGATTTTTTTAACCCATTTAGTATTGTTGCTATCCTAACAAATATTCAATCTATAATATGGCAACTAACAAAAATGCAGCTGAAGAAAAATTTTAAATAGCACAAATTGGTAATTATGAGATTAATTCTAATGGCAGGTAAGTTATTTAATTTGGATACAAATATTGATATAACCTAGAGAGGAAATTTAATCCATTGAAACATCAAACCAATGGCTGGTAGATAACGTTTCTAAATCAAGGATGCTGCTTACAGAAATTTTATCCTCAGTAAGACATGTTAACTAAGGCAGGATAATAAGCAGAGTACAATGCTGTATGCTTGTAATCCCAGCACTCAAGAGGCAGAGACAAAAGGATCAATGTAAGTTTGAGGTCAACCTGGTCTATGTGCCAAGTTCCAGGCCAAGCAGAGCTACATTGGGACACTTTGTCTCAAAAACAAATACAGGATATTTGTGTTAGGCACAGCCAGCAAAAAGGCTAGTAACTTACTTGAAGTAAAGCTCTTTGAAGGTGAAATGTGTTTCCACAATGCCTGTAGTCTTGACTCTTGTCCGAAGAACATCTTGCTGAGTTGGAATGTAGTTGGCTTGGGATATTCTATCCAAATCATTTAGGTAACTAAATAAAATATACATTAGTTTTTACTTGGTAAAGCCAGCCATGGGCACAATGGTTTAACAGACAAAACTAGCTGCTTGTCAAAAGTATATCTGGGGACTGGTGATAGAATAGTTGCTTAGCATGTCCAAAGCTCTAAGTTGAATCTGTACCAACCAACAAACAAGTAGATCCTGAATGTGTCACTAGAGGGACAGAAATAGTAAACAGAATGATGAGGGGGAAAAAAAATCAGATCTAGCAGAGACAATTAAAGTAGGTTTTTTTTTTTAAATACTTTTTTTAAATTTTTTATTTATTTTTGCATGTGTATAAATGTACTGTCTGCATGCAGGTTTGTGCATGTGTCGTGCAATGCCGCGGAGATCAGAAGAGGGCGTCGGATTCCCCTGGAACTGGAGTTCTCCTGGAATTGGAGTTTCAGACGGTTCTCTGCCGCCATGTGGGTGCTGGGGATCGAACCGGGGTCCCTCTGTAAGAGCGGTCGGCGCTCTTAACCGCTAGGCCATCTCTCCAGCCCGGTTTTTTTTTTTTTTGGTCTTTTCGAGACAGGGTCTCCCTGTAGCTCCAGCTGTCCTGGAACTCACTCTGTAGACCAGGCTGGCCTTGAACTCAGAAAGATCCGCCTGCCTCTGCCTCCCAAGTGCTAGGATTAAAGGCGTGTGCCACCATGCCTGGTGTAATGTTAACTTTTTAAAAAAAAAGTCGGACTGGAGAGATGGCCTAGCGGTTAAGAGCGCTGACCACTCTTGCAGAGGACCTGGGTTCGATCCCCAGCACCCACATGGCGGCTAAGAACCATCTTTAACTCCAGTTCCAGGGGAATCCGACACCCTCTTCTGACCTCCGAGGAACTGCACGACACGGGTGCACAAAGCTACATGCAGACAGTACATTTATACACATACAAAATAATAAAATAAAATAAAAATTTTAAATAAATAAATAAAAATAAAAAAAGTCCTGAAATCTAATATGAAATGAATGAGCTGTGTACTAAACAGTTGGGAAGAAAGAAAGAAAAAAAACCCTGGGCCTAGTAGCACAAGGCTTTAGCACACTACTCAAAAGAGATTGGGGAAGGAAGATAACAAATTGTAGGCCAGCCTGGGCTATATATAGCAATGACCAATCTCAGAAAACTGACCCAACAATAAAAAATTAACTCAGAAGTTCTCAGATATTTAAGTTTTTTTTTTTTGTCTTTTCAAGACAAGGTCTCCCTGTAGCCCCAGCTGTCCTGGAACTCATATTGTAGACCAGCCTGGCCTTGAACTCACAAAGATCTGCCTGCCTCTGCCTCCCAAGTGCTAGCAGATATTTAAGTTTTTATGTCAGTTATATACTTAAGCATTTGACAGACCATTAGAAAATAGCATCTACATTAATGAATATACAGAGGAGAACTATTTTCAACGAGACTCTTTCCTAGCTGGGCATACCTATATCCCCAGCACTTGGGGAGGCTGAGGTAGAAAGATCACAAGTTTGAGGCCAGTATGAACTACAGACAAGCTCCAGGCCACCCTATACTGCATAGCAGGACCCTGTCTCAAAAAAGGAGTAGAGATGGGGAGATAAGGATAAACACTCATTAATTCTAGGCAAAGAACTGAAGAGTAGGTGGGTATTATTTTAAGTGTATTATTATATCCTCTATAAAACCAAACACTAACATTAAAGTTAAGAACCAAGCATAGATGAACAATTATGGGGTTTGGAAACAACTCTAGAAATTACATGTAGTTAGAGAACTCAAGAGTTTACTGACTGTATTATGGGAAAAGCTATTAAAAATCTACCTCTGATGACCACTGAATTATGGAAACTATCAGTATGTGCAAGTAAAAAAAAAAAGTCATTTTTAAGAAGTGAGCAAGAACTCTTTTTCATGGTTTTCCATGTCATTTCCAATGAAAGATTAAGTTTTTAAAGTATCATTTAGTTTCTTGTAACAATTTATCATAGAATGAGGATGGTAAAATGTAATCCTGGAGCAAATGATCAAAGGTGTTTTCTAATAGGAGGATACAGTACAGATAACAAGTTCTCACCTAACTCCCCCCGAAAGTACATTAAAAGTGTACACTGTGAATACAGATCTTAAGTATGTGTAAAGGGTCAAAATGGGATCACACGTAACAGTTAAAGAGAAGTATTAACTACCAATTTTCTAAAACACTAAAAAGAACTTCTTTGACAAAAAGATACTCAGCTTCATTCTATAATACAGCATTCTCTTCTTAGGCAAAGACCACTATCCTATAATCTAGTAAAAGATCTAAGTTATTGAGGAAGTGATGCAGTCCTTAAATTACAGTACTCAGGAGGCAGGGGCAGGCAGATTTCTATGAGTTCAAGGCCAGCCACAACTACATAGTAAGACCCTATCTCAAAAACAAAACAAGCCAAGTGTGGTGGCGCAGGCTTTTAATCCCAAGCACTTGGGACGCAGAGATAGGCGGATGTCTGTGAGTTCAAGGCCAGCCTGGTCTACAGAGCAAGCTCCAGGACAGCTGGTACTAAAAGGGAGACCCTGTCTCAAAAATACCAAAAAAGGGGGGGATGTCCAATTCTAACTACCCTCTTTAGCTAACCATCAATGTCTAGCCCTATAAAGCAGTTACTTGAGATTTGCACCTACCGCTACAAAACGTCTCTCCTTCACTTGCTTACTATAAACATGCCATGGAGATCACCTTAAACTGAGTCAATCACAATAAAGGTTCCTATAGACTTCTGAGAGTTTCTATATTTAAACATTTTCTTAAGGATGGGCACGTTCAGTGGGTCTTTTAGGGTCACCAACTTATTTTCCCTTACAATTTAATGCGGGGGGCGGGGAGGGGAGATGACAACAGTCTTACTATGAAGCAGAGTCATTGAGCTGGTATTCCCTGGATCTGATGAAGCATGCTTGCACCCCAGCATCTCGCCACAACCGTTTAATCACTCCTGCTAGTTCTGAAGTCATGACTCCTTCTTCAGCACTGCCAGCTAAAACAAATAATTGTCGGGCATCATCCTGAGGAAAGCAGTTGGGAGAGAGAGACACATGATCACATGATTCTCCATTTATTTAAGACTTTATGACAAACTCATTCTTTAAAAGTACACCATGTACATGCAGGTGGCCTCAAAGGCCAGAGGACGGTATTGGATCCTTTGGAACTGGAGTTACAGACTGTGTGATATGACTCCGAGAACAGCAAGTGCTCTTAACCATGGAAACACACACACACACACACACCACATACACACACACCACATACACACTCACACTCTGGGGGAAGAGAAAGAGAGAGACCCATGTTAGAAGAGAGCTTATAGGGGCTGGAGAGATGGCCTAGCGGTTGGCAGCACCGACTGCTCTTGCAGAGGACCTGGGTTCGATCCCCAGCACCCACATGGCAGCTGAGAACCGTCTTTAACTCCAGTTCCAGGGGAATCCGACACCCTCTTCTGACCTGCGAGGCATTGCAGGACATGGGTGCACAAATCTGCGTGCAGACAGCACACTCATACACATAAAAAAATAAATAATAAAAAAAAAAAGAGGTCTTATAGAAACCTTTTCTGACAAGGCAGCATGGGAAACTTGCAATTAAGTGTTCCCTCACTCCACTACAGTTATAAATCCAGATATGTTATAAATACAGATATAAATCCAGGAATGATTTTACTTCCTCTTTGATGATGCCATACCATCATCCTCAGAAAAGATCTCTTCTGACTGGCTCACAAATCTCCATCCTGATAACCCACGATAAATGAAAGGGGGAGAAATATGGTCTGTGAGACAGGCCTAACTAAGTAACATATTCCCACTGTGTTAAAGGAAGCCTACAATAAATACAGAAATGAGGGCTGTGGAGATGGCTCGGTGGATAAAGTGCATGTTGTTATACAAGCATGTGGACCAAGTTTGGATACGAAAGCCGGATGCAGTGATGTGTACCCGTAACTCCAGCACTAGAGAGACAGAGACAGGAGGATCCCTGGAGCTCTCTGGCCAGCCAGTCTGGTCAAAAAAGCAAACTCTACATTCAGTCAGATACTTTCTCAACAAAAACAGGGTGGGGAATGATAGAATAAAACACCTGAATTTAACCTTTAGTCTCTGTACTCGGGCGTGTACCCACAATACATACATTCATATAACATGTGTGATATAATTACACATATCCACACAAACAGAAATGAAGACAAGCACATAAACAGAAAAAGGATACCAAAGTACTTAAGCTGAAAGCTAGTAAAGAGAATGAATCCCTCAGGAAGACAATTCTAAAGTCGAGATTTCCCCAAAGGAATACTAACGATGTTCTAAGAGAAGAAAGAAGGCAGCGGGAAGGGGAAAACAGTAACAGAAAAGGGACCACATTTTCACACACTGTTTTATAAGTCTTTAAGTCTAAAATAATTGGGTGGCAGAGAGGTCAGGAAGTGGGCAGGAGACTCCTGACTGCTCTACCTTTACCCAACCCTACTGGCAAAGTTTAAATTTATCTCCCTCCCTCCCTCCGTCCTTTTTGTCTATCTTTTTGAGACAAGGTCTCCCTGTAGCCCCAGCTGTCCTGGAACTCACTATGTAGACCAGGCTGGCTTTGAGCTCACAAAGATTTGCCTGCCTCTGCCTCCCAAGTGCTGGGATTAAAGGCGTGTACCACCTTGCCCAGCTTTATTATTTTTATTTTATGTGTTTGAATTTGCCTGCACATATATAAGTGTACCTCATGAATGCAATGCCCCACAGAGGCCAGAAAAGGGTGTTGGATCCCTTGAAACTAACATTATGGATGATTGTTCGTCATCATGAGGGTGCTGGGAATTGAACCTAGAGGAACACCAAGTGGTTGTTTTTGTTTGTTTGACAAAAACAATAACAACAAAAAAACCCATAAAAGTAAAAAGAGACCTAAACATTTGTACCTTAAGTAGTCATTAAGACAAAGAAAAAGACATTTCAGGCTTTCACACTGATCAAATAACACTCAAAACTCCAAACTTGTGCATCCAGCTAAGCTAAGCAAAACTGTTCACACTGAACTCTAATTTTGTCCAAATCTGCCTGTTACTATTCCCTCCTACAAATTCCTAACCTGTGTTATTTCTAGTAATACTTTAGATTGCTCTCTGTAACAAAATTATGATCGGTATCCTCCCCTTCTTTTTATTTTGTTTCTTTGAAAAATTGGGGGGAGGGGGGAAGACAAGTGTGTTGTGTATGCATGCATGTGCACGCAACAATTTATACACATACAGAGGACCAGAAGAATATGCCAGGTGTTTTCTATGGCTCTCTGACTTATTCTCTTCAGACAGGATCTCTCAATTAACCTGGAGCTTTCCATTTTGGCTAGACTGGCAGCCATCAGGCTCCAAGGATCTGCCTGTCTCCACCCCATAGTGCTAGAGTTACAGGTATGTAAGGCTATGCATGGCTTTTTTTTTCTTGGTATTTTTGAGACAGGGTCTCCCTTTAGTCCCAGCTGGCTTGGAGCTCGCTATGTACACCAGGCTGGCCTTGAACTCACAGAGATCAGTCTGCCTCTGCCTCTGCTTCCTGAGTGCTGGGATTAAAGACGTGTGCCACCATACCCGCACTAAAGACGGTTCTTAGGCACCATGTGGGTGCTGGGAATCAAACCCAGGTCTTCTGCCAAGAGCAGTCAGTACTCTTAACTGCTGAACCATCTCTCCAGCCCAGGCTTTTTTTTTTTTTTTCAATGTGGATGCCTGCACCTTGAATTCAGTCCCTCATACTTAAAGAGTACCCTTACCCACTAAGGCATCTTCCCAGCCCCTCTTTATCTCATGAAAAACATGCAAAAATGTTTTTGCATGCTAGGGCTCACACCCAGGTTTTCAAGCATGTATTTTTTCTAGTGAGCTACATCCTCAGTCCTCAATTTTAAACAAAAGAACAAATAAGTTAAAAATGTTTAAGCAGGGGCTGGAGAGATAGCCTAGCGGTTAAGAGCACCGACTGCTCTTGCAGAGGACCTGGGTTCAATCCCCAGCACCCACACGGCAGCTAAGAACCATCTGTAACTCCAATTCCAGGAGAACTCCAGTTCCAGGGGAATCTGAGACCCTCTTCTGACCTCCGCGGCATTGCACGACACGGGTGCACAGACCTGCATGCAGACAATACATTCATACACATACAAAAATAATAAAATAAAATTAAAAATTAAAAAAAAAATTTTTTTAATGTTCTAAGCATTGAGGCTGGAGATATGGCTCAATGGTTAAGAGCACTGGCTGCTCTTTCTAAGGACCTAGGTTCGATTCCCAGCACCCACATGGTGGCTAAGAACTGTCTTTAAGACAGGCATGGTGGCGCATGCCTTTAATCTACAGGGAGCTACAGGGAGACCCTGCCTCGAAAAGACAAAAAAAAAAAAAAAGGGAACAGAGCAGAGCTGAGTAAGAGATAGTTTTCTTTTTTCATAGCTGCTTAAGGGAAGTAGTAAGAAGTTTATTGTAAGAGGGGACTCTTTATAGGCCTATAGAGACGGGATCAGGTTTGGGAGTAATTAAGTGGTAAGGGAAAACGTGTCCTAAAAGAACACTCAAAAAGTCAGAACAGCACAAACATGTGGTAATGACTCCTTGGATTTTGAAGTTTCTAAAATTTGGTTGTGAGTTGCCTGGTGTGGGTACTGGGAGCTGAACTGGAGTCTTCTGTAAGAGCCATCACTAGCCCCAAAGCTGACATTCTTATGTCTTCTCAGGACGTTTGTATCATCTAGCTTTACAGCATGCATCCATCCTAATGAACAATGCTGTGTCATTTTTAAGTTTCTTTTTTTCTTTCATATGTAAAGGTTTATATTTGCAGTTTATCTTTTTGTATTCCTCTAGTTTTTATGGTTACTAAGAGAATGAATGGAAAAGAGCAGAGCTGGGCGTGGTGGCGCAACACCCGCCTGTAACCCCAGCACTCAGGAGGCAGAGGCAGGCGGATCTCTGTGGTTTCGAGGCCAGCCTGGTCTACTTACTGAGTTCCAGGACACCTGGGGCTACAAGGAGACTGTCTCAAAAAAAAAAAAAGACCCCCCCCCAGGAAAAAAAGCTCAGCTCCATTTAGTGATACAGGAGTATTAGAACATAAAGATTAGGGCTGGAGAGGTGGCCTAGCGGTTAAGAGCGCCGACCGCTCTTACAGAGGACCCGGGTTCGATCCCCAGCACCCACATGGCGGCCGAGAACCGTCTGAAACTCCAATTCCAGTTTCTCCAGAACTCCAGTTCCAGGGGAATCCGAGACCCTCTTCTGACCTCCGCGGCACTGCACGACACGGGTGCACAAACCTGCATGCAGACAGTACATTGATACACATACAGAAATAAATAAAAAAAAAAAAAAAATTAAAAAAAAAAAAGAACATAAAGATTAATGATAGCATTTATATGTATATGCATTCACATATATGTAGGTGTGTATGGAGCCCAGAGGACAACTTCAGGTGTTCACCTTTTTCTGAGATAGGGTCTCTTATTGGCCTGGGGTTCATCTATTCAACTAGGCTGAGTAGTCAGTGAGCCCCAAGGATCCTCCTGCCTGTCTCCTCAGCACTTAGATTATAAGTGCACACCACAGCATGCAGCCTTTTTTAATGTGAGTTCTGGGGGTCAAACTCTGGTTCTTACAGAGCAAGCACTTTACTGAGATATCTTCTTCAGCCTGTGACATCTAATAAAGGAAATAAAGGAAAGGGAGAGGAATGGTCAAGAGAAATAGAGGACAGATGGTAGAAAAGAACTGTAAAAAGGGAAAAATAAAAGGGGAAAAAGGAAAAAGTTTGAGAAATTAAGATGAATAAATAACTGAGGAGAAAAAGTCAACAGAGAGAGGAAAAACAAACACAGTACTATTGACCAATAATCAGATACAACAATCGTTAACAGAGTGGTTCAGTAATAGGAAGAAAGAGAAAAAGAGAAAAGTAAGAACATGGGAGAAAACTAATACAAAGAAGAAAAGTAGATGTGAATGGAGAGGGGTTAAGACAAATAAAAGCTTTATTTCACTCAAACTTCCCCAAGAATAGAAAAATAGCCTCCATAAGAAGAGGACTGCATGAGTTTGAGTCTAACCTCTGGGCTGGATGCGGCTTACTTATCCTCTTACCTAGCACAGCTGCAGTCCTTAGCAAGAGATCCTCTAAGTTATGTGGTATGGAAAACCATTTTATAAAATGTAAGCCAACCTCTCATAGCTTCCCTTCCCTTCTCCTTGTTACACTTTTCTCCCATCATTTCACATCCTGTAATCCAGGTCCTGTTCTTTAATTCCATCCCTAAAACACTTCCTGCTCAAAACCAACCAAAGCCATAACTGGCCTTTTAATTAGTTTCCCTGTTATTTTCCCACTAACTCATCCATTATTAACTTGCATTTGATACTCCTTTTTGGGTTTTTTTGGTCTTTTTGAGACAGGGTCTCCCTGTAGCCCCAGCTGTCCTGAACTCACTCTGTAGACCAGGCTGGCCTTGAACTCACAAGGATCCGCCTGCCTCTGCCTCCCAAGTGCTAGGATTAAAGGCGTGCGCCACCACGCCCGGCACATTTAATACTCCTAAAGATTTGCTAAGCCACTTCACAAACACACATCCTCTGTCTTCCTAGGCAAAGCCCCCAAGTTACACTCATTTATTCTTTCAGGGTGCTTAAGTATTGTGTCACTGGATACTGCTGACATCCTTTGAAAAGAACCCTGTACTTTCCTAGCATTTTCTTGAAATTTCATTGATTATAAAAGGTTAAAAAAAAAAAAAAAAAGGAAAGTGAAGAAAAAAAAATTAATGCTGGGCTGGAGAGGATGGCCTAAAAAAAAAAAGAGGGAAAGAAAAGAAAAAGATTTTTTTTTTTTTAAAAAAATGGAAAAAAAGAGGAAGAAAAGGGGGGCACCGAAACTGCTTCTGGGCAGTGTGAACACCGGGAATATGCTGCGAAAGGGTCGGGGGGGGGGGGGGACCAGGTTCGATCCCAGCACCCAAACAGCAGGTTGCAGGAGAAAAAGGAAAGGGGAAGAGAAAGGAAAGGAAGAAGGGGGAAAGGGAGAAAAAAAAAGAAAGGAGAAAGGAAATAAGGAAAAGAAGAGGACAGAGAACCATCTTTGACCCGAATCCAGTTTCGCAAGGGGGGAGAGAGACATACTCGAAACAAGGAGGGGGGGAGAAGAAGCGAAAGGGAAGGGAGACCGAAGGAAAGCCAGAAAGAAGAAAAGAAGGGAGGGAAGGGGGAAGGGTGGGGGGAAGTGGAGGAGAGGGGAATAGTGGGGGGGAGTGTGGGAGGAAAGGGGAAGGGGGAAGGAGGAGAGAGGTCACGGCGCTGACGAAGGGGTGAGTTGCAATATAAAAAGGGAAGTCCTTCCCCTTTGGTCCCCCACTTCCCTTCCTCTCCCGTTCACACTTTCCTCCACATACAAAATAATTTAAACAAAAATTGAGGAAAAAGTGTCTGAATTAATTCCTAATCCTGTTTTCAATAAAGAGCTTTGAGTCTTTATTAGCTTCTAGAGGAGGGGAACTAGAAACTCTATCGATACACAAGTTTGGAGAGTAAGTATGTTGTTGATGCCAAAAGAGGAGTCAGAAGGCAGGATCCCCCAGAACCCGCACAACCCGATAGTTCCTTTTTTTTTTTTTNGGGTGTGGTGGCGCACACCTTTAATCCTAGCACTTGGGAGGCAGAGGCAGGCAGATCTTTGTGAGTTCAAGGCCAGCCTGGTCTACAGAGTGAGTTCCAGGACAGCTGGGGCTACAGGGAGACCCTGTCTCAAAAAGACCAAAACAAAACAAATAAATAAATATTAACTTAGTACTACCAACTACTATAAAATAAAAGTCAACAGTACTGCATAGAAAGCAAATGAACAGAATAGTCATCACCAAAACCTCCAGTGATCTACAGAAGCCTGGGCTCTTCTTGTGGCAGTAACTTAGTCTTCTAAAGCAGATTGTTACGGGCTGGAGAGATGGCCTAGCGGTTAAGAGCACCGACTGCTCTTGCAGAAGACCCAGGTTTGATCCCCAGCACCCACATGGCAGCTGAGAACCGTCTGTAACTCCAATTCCAGGAGAACTCCAGTTCCAGGGGAATCCGACACCCTCTTCTGACCTCCGCGGCATTGCACGACATAGGTGCACAAACCTACATGCAGACAGTACATTCATACACATAAATAAATAAATAAAAATTTAAAGCAGATTGTTAGCACTTCTCAAATGAGCACACAGCATCTTGCTTCATTTTATCTTCTTGTTCCTTAAAGCATGACAAGAACTTGGCTTAACTCTATCTACTGAATAATAGCAAGTGAACAGGAAATGAGAAATACTTACTGCCCTGGCAGCTTCCCCAAAATCAATCTTTAACCGTCCCATGGCTCTTATGATTGCAATGATGGACTGTATAGTGTTGCTGTAGACAACTACTTTATACTGTTTACATTCTTCCTCTGAATAGCCATCCTCGTGAATGATTCTTTAAAAGGAAGAAAACCACAGTTCAGTATCATGGACCTAAAATGAAGACATATTATGACCTTTTATGCAGGGGGAGGAAGTCTTATAAAAGGCCCTGTGTGAACTTACTTCATCTGTTTCACGATGGTACTTTTACCAGATTCTCCAGCACCTGAAAGAAAACAAAAGCAAACTTTCAATTTTTCTGTAAATCAAACATAAAGGTGTAATCAGGCCTGGTGGCAGATGCCTTTAATCCCAGTACCAGGGAGGCAGAGGGAGGTGGGGGGGGGCAGATCTCTGTATGTTCAAGGCCAGCTTGGTCTACACATAGTGAGTTCCAGGCCATCTGGGGCTGCAGTCTCAAAAAGACCCCCCAAAACAAAAAAAGAAAAGAAACCCAACAACATAAAGGTATTAGAATCAATACAACTGATAAGTATAGATTAATAGAAACTATAGCCCCACAGAGATTTTTGGTGTGGTTTTCATGCCTATCAGGGAAACTATAAGTTTTTAATTACAGCATTTTTATTTCTTTTCAAAAGTTTTTTAATTTATTTATTTTTATTATTTTACACATGAGTGTATTCCTTGCATGTGTGTAAGTGTACCTGTGTTGTGCAATGGCTGCAGAGGTCAGAAGAGCGTATCGGATTCCCTGGAACTGGAGTTACAAACAGTTGTTAGCTGCCATGTGGGTGCTGGAATTTGAACCTGGTCCTTTCCAAAAGCAGCCGTGCTCTTAACCACTGAGCCATCTCTCCAGCCCCTTAAAATAATTTTTTAAATGTATTTGTATTTTCTGTTGAGTGTCTTACCTGCATGTATATAAGTGTACCACTGCCCAAGGAGGCCAGAAGATGTTGGGTCCCCTGGAAATGGAGTTACTGAGAGTTGTGAGCTGCCATGCCAGTGCACGGAATGGAACCTGGGTCTCTGAAAGAGTGAGTGCTCTTGAACACTGAGCTAATCTCCAGCTCTGCATTTTGTTTTCTTTATATAATGCAACATACTCAAAGTATCCCCAGAGTTTGATTGATATCATTTGTATAAAACAGAATTACTCAAAGATGGTAACAAAAATATTTTAGTAGCATCATAAAACATGATATTCACAATTAACATAGGTAAAAATGCAATACAGTTTTTGGCTATGGCCTATTCATTTCTATTAATTCTTCAGTGACTGCTTGCCCTTGGTCCTAAAAAAAAGTCCCAGAAACAAAAGTGTGTAACAAGCAGAAAAGGCATTGCTGCTACCATTTCACTGTACAGCCCCTTTTGAGGAGGGACTGCTCTGCTCTCCTTAGCCAACTTCAATTACTTAAGCTAAAGATCACAAATGTCAAATAAGCTTTTAGAACCCTGGCAATCTCCCAGATCTTCCCTAGTCAATTCATTTTCTACCTTCCAAAATGCCTCTTGTAACACCACCTCCCCCCTCTCTATCACAAACTCCTCCTTATTTCTGACTCATAAGAAACAATCCTGGGAAGGAAGGGAGGGAGGGAGGGAGGGAAGGGAGGGAGGGAGGGAGGAAGGAAGGAAGGAAGGAAGGAAGGAAGGAAGGAAGGAAGGAAGGAAGGAAGGAAGGAAGGAAGGAAGGCAGGCAGGCCAGGCATGGTGGCACATGCCTTGGGAAGCAGAGGCAGGTGGATCTCTGTGAGTTCAAGGCCAGCCTGGTCTATATAGTGAGTTCTAGGCCAGCTGGGGCTACAGGGAGACCAAAAACAAAACAAAACAAAAACAAAACAAAACAAAAAATAAGCAATTAGAGAAAATTACCTGATTTTCCTATAACCAAATCTACAACCTATCCATACCTCTATCAATGCTCTAACTTCATCAATGGGTGAACTGTCTCCACTGCTCTCTCTGCTTACATACTTAGCACCCTCATTTTACCTGTTAAAACAATGGCTGGTTTAATTTCCAATGTCACTAAAGTATTGTTGTTGTCTTTTTCTCTTCTCACTGGAGCAGTCTTTGCACACAAACTGTACTAACTGCTATCTTTTTTTTTTTTTTTTTTTTGGTCTTTTCGAGACAGGGTCTCCCTGTAGCCCCAGCTGTCCTGGAATTTGCTCTGTAGACCAGGCTGGCCTTGAACTCACAAAGATCTGCCTGCCTCTGCCTCCCAAGTGCTAGGATTAAAGGCGTGCACCACCACACCCGGCAACTAACTGCTATCTTCTATTCCATTTTCCTTACACCTCTTTTTTTAGGGGAGAGGGTCAGACATGCCAATGGAAGGCATGTGGAGCACAGAGGGCAACCCATGGGAGCCAGTTCTCTCCTTCCACCACGTGACTCCCTGGAATTATTTTAGGTACCAACCCTGACTAGCCAAGCTAACTCACTGGCCCTCCTCCCACTTATTTACATCAAAACTCCCTGAGTGTATGTCATCTATACTCAGTATCTTCAATTAAATACCTCCAATCGCTACCCACTCTAATCATTCCCACCACTCTGCTGAAACCACTTCACAAGGTCTCCAAGTCAGACAAGCTCAATGGTTATTTCTAGGCCCTTACTCTACTTTAAAGCAGAATTTTTCCAAGTTGGTGGCTTCTCTGCAGGCTACACAGGCTTGCAACCTTCACATCTTCCTGGTTTTTGACTCCTCAATTTCCTCTCACAGTTGTAGAATTCTGAAGGTAGCATATACTTTAGGACTTCTTACTTCATCTATTTCTCTATTTATGCTACTTTGTTTTTTTTTTAGTCTTTTCAAGATAGGGTCTCCAAAGAGATCCACCTGCCTCTGCCTCCTGAGTGCTGGGATTAAAGGTGTGCGGTCCAGCTGTTACTTTTAAATTATCTAATCTCAAGGTTTTAAGTACTACTCCTTCCAATGAATACTGTGTATCAGCTCGTCATATGCGCTCTGGTTATACTGGCTCATTTAAACCTCACAACAACTCTGTGGGGTAGGTATTACTAACTTCATTTTATAAGTGAAATAAATGAAGCAGGAAGGTCAAGTAACTTGCCCACAATTTTCTATACTAAGTGGCAAAGTTGAAACTTCCACTCACAAAATTAGTATATTACCTATATGCTAGATCCCCAAATTTAGATCTGTTACTTCCTGATCTTGGTTCCTGACTCAACACATACTTCACAAATCACATTAGATGTGTACTAGCCATCTTGAACTCAAATGCCCAATAATGAATTACTCACTCCCCACTTCCACTGCAAATAAAGCCCCTCTTCCTTCAGTCTTCTTACCACAGTATATGGCACTCATATTTATCCAGCTGCTTAGGTCAAAACTGGCAAGTGACATCATAGGAGGAAGATGTAGACAGAATGAGGGACTCAGGTGCCAGTATACATTAAATACCAAAAAGGTTTAATTTTAAAGATACAGATACAATTTTAACGGTTTGGCAAGGCTTGGTGGTGCACGCCTTTAATCCTAGCACTTGGAAGGCAGAGGCAAGCAGGATCTCTATGAGTTCAAGACCAGCCTGTTCTACATAGGGTGTTTCCAGGCCAGCTGGGGCTACAGGGAGACCCTGTCTCAAATAAATAAATAAATAAATAAATAAATAAATAAATAAATAAATAAAGTTTGTTTCTAGTATACTGGAAACCATAGTCCTACCTAACTCACTGAAAAGCGTCCACAATTATTTTCCCTTCTTACTCCTTGAGATAAGAGTCTGGCTATGTAGCCCTGGAAGGCATGCTCTGTAGACCAAGCTGGCCTCAAGTTTATGAGAATCCTCCTCCCTCTGCCACCTGAGTATTGGGATTACAGGTATGCAACACAATACCCATCTGGATCATGTCACAACTCTTGACTAAAGGTGGCCCATGCCTCCATTCACACTCAAAATAAAATGCATGAGCCTTAATAAGGTCCAACCTACTCCAGCCCCTACCTATCTCCTCACCCTCATTTCCTACTTGTCTCCATTCTATTCTCACTCCTCTTGTCAGACCGGCTTTTTTGCTTTTCCTCAAACATGCCAAACTGGTTCTCACTGAGCTAGATTCTGACTCACAGTCTTCACATTTGTGAACACCCATTGCCTGAAATAATTTGGCAAGATTCTCTTTTTCACTCACATTTCTGCTTCCCTCAGAACACTCCGATGGAATTACTTAAACGCCTCCTACCCCACCAACCAATCTCCTATCCTGTGTCACATCTTCTTCATAGTATGTAGCTTCTTCATGACTGACTTATCTCCTGTCTTTCCCACTAAAACAGAAGCTCAATGAAGGCTGTTTAGTCCTCTATTCCCAGGGCCTCAAAATGGCCCTGCCATAAATTATTCAAATATTGTTGAATAATTTTATAAGCATAATATACTAAATATTTCAATTTTATCAATCAAAATCTAAGTTAAAATATCTGAATAGAAAATTTCTATAAAACTATATTCTTGGGCTGGGGAGATGGCTCAGCAGTTAAGAGCACCAACTGCTCTTGCAGAAGACCTGGGTTTGATTACCAGCACCCACATGGCAGCTAAGAACCATCTTTAAGCCGGCTGTGGTGGCGCATACCTTTAACCCTAGTACCTGGTGGGCAGAGGCAGAGGCAGAGGCAGGCAGATCTCCGTGAGTTCAAGGCCAGCCTGGTCTACAGAGTGAGTTCCAGGCCAGCTGAGGCTATAGGGAGACCTGTCTCAAAAAGACAAAAACAAACAAACTATACTCTTACAGAATCAAGAGCAATATTTACATATGACTGTTCTTATTATATAAGCTGATAATCAGGTAGCACTGCACAGTTAATATTTAAGTAGCACAGTATCTTTCTTATGACACTGTCAAAAAAAAATGCCTCTATGCATTACCTAGAAAAACCTATTGCATTCTTTTTTTTAATTTGTTTTTTATTTTTTTTATCAAATCTAGACCCATGTCCCCCCACTTCCCCCACCCCACCAGAGCTCATGCATTCTGCCAAAGAGATGCTTTTCATCTCTTTCTCAGTCTTTCTCAATATTCTCCATGAGGAAGTTGACTGTTTTGAGCAGAAGTTCACTGTTTCAGTCAGTTCTTCGATGCAGTCCTTTCTGTTGTTGTTGTTGTTGTTGTTTCCAATATGCATCACTCCCAGCTGCTTTGGACAAAAGCTCAAGGGACTGTGTACAAGAAATACAACTATTTGGCACTAGCATCCACAGATGAGGGATACCATTCATAGTTTGTTTTTCTGGGACTGTGTTACTTCACTCAGCATGATGTCCTCTAGCTCCAGCCATTTTCCTGCAAAGCTCATGATGTCCTCTTTCTTTACTGCTGCATAGAACTCCATTGTGTAGATGTACCACATTTTCTCTATCCACTCATCAGCTGAGGGGCATTTGGGTTGGTTCCAGCTCCTTGCTATTGTGAAGAGAGCTGATATAAACATGGCCGTGCATGTATCTCTGCAGTGGGGTGGGTCTTGAGGGTACAGGCCCAGGAGTGGTATGGCTGGGTCGGGTGGCAAGTTCATTCCAAATTTTCTAAGGGTTCTCCACACTGCTTTCCATAGTGGCTGTATGAGTTTACATTCCCACCAGCAGTGGATGAGTGTTCCCCTTTCCTCACAACCTCTCCAGGAAAAACCTATTACATTCTTGGTAAGAAAATGCAAATGCAAAAAAAAAAGAAAACAAAAAAGAAAACAAAAGAAAATGCAAATGCATGCCAGTTATATGCTAGATTATCTAAAATTCAAAATTCCCAGATTATCCCATATTAGTAAAGAGTTACTACATAAAGAAATCAAAGCCAGGCATGGTAGCCCACGCCTTTAATCCCAGCACTCAGGAGGCAGAGGCAGGCAGAACTCTGTGAGTTCCAGGACAGCCTGGTCTACATTGTGAGTTCCAGGCCAGCTGGGGCTACAGGGAAACCCGGGGGGTGAGGAGCTGGCTGGAGAGATGACTCAGCGGTTAACAGCACTGGTTGCTCTTGCAGAGGACCCAGGTTCAATTCCCAACACCCACATGGCAGATAACAACCATCCATAATTCCAGCTCCAGAGGAACCGGATGCCTTCTTCTGACTCTACAGGCACTGCATGACACTGGTACACTTATACACATGCAGGCAGTACACTCATACACATAAAATAAAAATCAATCAATCAATCAAGCCAGGCCAGGTATGATGGTCAAGAATAATGAATTGTAGCGTAGCTGGGCGTGGTGGCGCACGCCTTTAATCCTAGCACTTGGGAGGCAGAGGCAGAGGCAGGCGGACCTTTGTGAGTTCAAGGCCAGCCTGGTCTACAGTGAGTTCCAGGACAGCTGGGGCTACAGGGAGACCCTGACTCGAAAAGACAAAAAAAAAGAATTGTAGAATGGACCCCGGGGCTTAAAGAAAAATGCCCTCTACAGAAAAATTTCAAGCTTCTAACTGACTCAAGTACTGAATGGGCTTTTTTATATTCTTCAGTTTCTTTCCAAGTCTTTTTCACTTTGTAGTATCTGCTGGAGATCAGTATACGTAACCTATAACCTGGGCTGGTGATCTGGGATCATCAACTGGGACTTCTGCAGGATTTCTGATTTCTGTCTGCTTTTTTTTTTTGGTCTTTTTTGAGACAGGGTCTCCCTGTAACTCCAGCTGTCCTGCAATTCAGAGAGTTCTGCCTTGAACTCACAAAGATCTGACTGCCTCTGACTCCCGAGTGCTGGGATTAAAGGCGTGCATCACCATGCCCAGCTTCTATCTGCTTTTTTTGTCTTTTCGAGACAGGGTCTCCCAGTAGCCCCAGCTAGCCTGGAACTCTCTCTGTGAACCAGGCTGGCCTTGAACTCACAAAGATCTGCCTGCCTCTGCCTCCCAAGTGCTAGGATTAAAGGCGTGCGCCACCACGCCCCGCCCTACCTGCTTTTTAATGTCATAATTCTCACATCTTTATCTTTCAGTTTTTTCAATCTTTTCTTCTTGTTGCTTTGGTTTTTTTTCATATTTCACTTTTTCTATGTAGATCAGGTGGGCCTTGAACTCACAGAGATCCACCTGCCTCTGCCTCCCAAGTGCTGGGATTAAAGGCGTGCACCATCAAGCCTGGCTACATTAATCTTTTGATTTCCTTTTTTGGGGGGTCTTTTTGAGACAAGGTCTCCCTGTAGCTCCAGCTAGCTTAGAACTCACTATGAAGACCAAGCTGAACTGACACAGAACCCCTCTGCCTCTGCCTCCCGAACTGCTGGGATTAAAGTGTGCACCATCATACCTGGGAGGCAGAGGCAGGCAGATCTTTGTGAGTTCAAGGCCAGCCTGGTCTATAGAGTGAGTTCCAGTACAGCTGGGGCTCCCCGGGAGAACCCTTTCTGTCTCGAAAAAGACAAAAAAGAAACAAAAATGCAAAAAAAAAAAAAAAAAAAAAAAAAGGTACATAAGTGTGTTCTTTTCTACTCATAAGCCATGAAACAAGAAGTATTTTCTCAGGTGTAAAACTGGGGTGAATAGAAAGAAAAGCTCTAAATAGTGCCTGGCACACAGTAAATAATGAATGCAGCTAATATTATTTGTGACTGTTCTTTACTGCTGAGATTACCAAGTAATGCTAAGGCCTCAAAGAATTTCACTTAAAAGTACTTTAATTGATGCTGGTGCAAATTACTAACAGAAACAGGATCACTCACTCTTCAGCAGTTATTTGATAGTAATAAAACCCTAGATGGAGCTGAATTCCCACACATTAAAAAAAAAAAAAATGAAAAGTTACAAACAACATCAAAGCATGTCAAAACTCCTCTCTTCCTTAAATGTATTTTTGGCCCCGGTGACTACCTCCTCTCTCACACTTTCATCTACCTTGGCCTCCAGAGCTTTTTCTTGAAATTTCCCCATTGGTCTACCACCTGTCACACTAGGTATTCCAGTGGCACCTAAGATGACTTTTCTTTTAAGTACTTGTTTCTATGGAGAAATTCTGAAACTTCTAATAACTCTGGATTATAAGAAGAGCACAGTCTCTTTTGGAATCCAAACACCTAAATCCTAGAATGACGCTGCTTTTAGATAACTTTCTAGCCAGTGCTGGATCAAGACATTCTCCTTCCCCTCCCCTGCCCCTTTCTGTCTTTTTGAAACAGGGTCTCCCTGTAGCTCCAGTTGGCCTGAAATTCTCTATGTAGACCAGGTTGGCCCCAATCTCACAAAGATCCACCTGTCCCTGCTTCCTGAATCCCGGGATTAAATATGTACACCACTACATCCAGCTCAAGATGCTCTTTTTAAAAAGATTCCTACTGTTATATATCTGGGCATGGATGAATATAATAGGCAGAGAGACCCTCTCTACCCAAACACCAAGATGAAAGCTTGACCAGAAAATAAATCTGATTTTTTTCTAACTCAGTTTTTTTTTTTTTGGCTCTTGATACTGTGTAATAAACTCAATGGAAGAGCAAAATTTGGTGCTACTATGCCATATCTAGCTATATGACCTTGGGTAAGTCACCTAACTGTAATGTCTGTCTCCTTATCTATGAAACATGAAGAGCTTTGGCCTAGATGTGCTCTACCAGTTCTACTCGGGTATCTAACACTAAGAGCTAACTAAATTTTTTATTCTAACACAGAGAAACCTTAAATCAAACCACAAATCCACATCTAACTCAACAATTCAAAACAACTACTATAATGCTATTTATTAGCACATTCTCAGGACAGTGGGGAGAATCATGTAAGGAATTAAGAGTTGTCTGACAAGCCAGCTCCTATATTCAAGCTTGAAGGTACTCTATAATTAAACAGTTTCCAACTAGCAGACACAGCATTCAAGTTAGACTGCTACTGTCAAAACAGATGGGTGTAGGGATGGCAGAGAGAAGAAAAAGAGGGGAGGAAGAAGAAACAAGATGCCCCCCTGCATAGTCCCCTGGGACTTAGTTGACCTCTGAGGGCAAGGAACAAAGTTATCCCTTAAGTCCCTTGGCCAAACTGGTATGGGCAGTAAGTATGGTCATTAAGCATCCAGAAAGGCTAAGTTACACCAGCTTGATACTTTTTTTTTCCCCCTTCCAATTGCATCTTAATTCATCAAAAGGTTAGAAGAGGGGGCAAGAGAGAGCTCAGCAGTTAAGAGCACTTAATGCAGAAACCATAGATTTGGTTCTCATCTCCCATATTGGACAGCTCACAACCACCTGTAACTAGAGCTCTAGGGAATCCAATGCTCTCTTCTGGCAGCCACCTGTATGCACATGGTACACATACACACACTCAGGTATACACACATACACATAAACTAATTCTTAAAAGAAGACTAGAAGAGGGCTGGGTAAGACAGCTTAGCAAGTAAAGGTGCTGTGACCCAGCCGGTGACCGTAATTCAATCCCAGGAATACATATTGTGGTGGTTTGGATGAGTGTCCCCCATAGGCTCTAGGTATTCAGACATTTGTCTCCAGTTGGTGGTGCTGTTTTGGAGGTCTTGGAGGGTGTGGCCATGCTAGAGAAGTGCGTTGTTGGGGGCAGGCTTAGTGAGTTTTAACAAGCCTCGTGGTCTACAGTTGCCCTCTCTCTGTTTCCTGTGCTCTTTGTGAGATGTGACCCTCGGTTTGCTGCTCCAGATCCAGCCGCCACACCTCCCACCACAATGGACTCTAATTCCCTGGAACCGCCAATTGTAAGCTCAAATAAACTCTTCCTTTTATAAGTTCCTTGGTCATGGTGCTTTATCACAGCAACAGAAAACTGACTAATACACATATGAATAAAGGAGAGAACCAACTCCCACAAGTCACCCTGTGATCTCCAGCTATGCTGTGGGACACTTGTATTCTTCCACTTCCAAACATACGTACACAATAAATAAAATGTAATAATTTTAAAATAGAAAAAGTTAGAATTACAGAAGGAAAAATGCCTCTGAGCAAATAATAGCTGTTATTCATTTGTTTTCAACAAATGTCTCCTAAATGCCTAAAACTGCTGGACATTGAGATTTCAAATGTAATTAAGATCAGGAATTATGGTCTGATAGGAGACATTAGAGATAAATTCCTTTGTGAAATTAGTATGTCTCCTTAGTCTAAAGTACAAAAAGAGTATTTCACTCAGTCTAATATCTCTCTATCAATATGTCAAGCCTCCAAATATACACAGATCCCTGACAATTCTATTCAAAGCAAACTTGAAGTCCTTGCTGAAGCCCTCCATGATTCCTTCTGAGCACAGCAATCGCTCCCATTCTGGGGGCTGACAAAGGTTACTCACTTTCACCGTAATTCCCAGGCCCACAGGCTAATTCTGAAATTAATTTGCACACTATCTTCTCAGATAGCTACTTATTTCATTTTATCTCTAGCCTGCTCTGCTACTCTTAAAAAAAAAAAAAAAATCACAGCCAGGCATGGTGGCGCACGCCTTTAATCCTAGCACTTGGGAGGCAGAGGCAGGTGGATCTTTGTGAGTTCAAGGCCAGCCTGGTCTACAGAGCACACGGACACCTACACACACTCAGGTATACACTACCATACACAAAACTAATTCTTAAAAGAGACAGAAGAGGGCTGGGTAAGACAGCTTAGCAAGTAAAGGTGCTGTGACCCAGCCGGTGACCGTAATTCAATCCCAGGATACAATATTGTGGTGGTTTGGATGAGTGTCCCCCATAGGCTCTAGGTATTCAGACATTTGTCTCCAGTTGGTGGTGCTGTTTTGGAGGTCTTGGAGGGTTGGCCATGCTAGGAAGTGCGTGTTGGGGGCAGGCTTAGTGAGTGTGAGTTTTAACAAGCCCGTGGTCTACAGTTGTCCCTCTCTCTGTTTCCTGTGCTCTTTGTGAGATGTGACCCTCGGTTTGCTGCTCCAGATCCAGCCGCCACACCCCCCACCACAATGACTCTAATTCCCTGGAACGCCAATTGTAAGCTCAAATAAACTCTTCCTTTTATAAGTTCCTTGGTCATGGTGCTTATCACAGCAACAGAGAAAACTGACTATACACATATGAATAAAGGAGAGAACAACTCCCACAAGTCACCCTGTGATCTCCAGCTATGCTGTGGGACACTTGTATTCTTCCACTTCCAAACATACGTACACAATAAATAAATGTAATAATAATTTTAAAATAGAAAAAGTTAGAATTACAGAAGGAAAAATGCTCTGAGCAAATAATAGCTGTTATTCATTTGTTTTCAACAAATGTCTCCTAAATGCCTAAAACTGCTTGACATTGAGATTTCAAATGTAATTAAGATCAGGAATTATGGTCTGATAGGAGACATTAGAGATAAATTCCTTTGTGAAATTAGTATGTCTCCTTAGTCTAAAGTACAAAAAGAGTATTTCACTCAGTCTAATATCTCTCTATCAACATGTCAAGCCTCCAAATATACACAGATCCCTGACAATTCTATTCAAAGCAAACTTGAAGTCCTTGCTGAAGCCCTCATGATTCCTTCTGAGCACAGCAAATCGCTCCCATTCTGGGGGCTGACAAAGGTTACTCACTTTCACCGTAATTCCCAGGCCCACAGGCTAATTCTGAAATTAATTTGCACACTATCTTCTCAGATAGCTACTTATTTCATTTTATCTCTAGCCTGCTCTGCTACTCTTAAAAAAAAAAAAAAAATCATCACAGGCATGGTGGCGCACGCCTTTATCCTAGCACTTGGGAGGCAGAGGCAGGTGGGATCTTTGTGGAGTTCAAGGCCAGCCTGGTCTACAGATGCGAGTTCCAGGACAGCTGGGGCTACAAGGGACCCTGTCTCGAAAAGACCAAAAAAAAAAAAAAAAAAAAAAAAAAAAAAAAAAAAAAAAAAAACTATCTTTCCAACTCCTAATCTCCTGGCTCCATAAGCTGNTTAACTGGTTTTCCTGACTTGATTAATACTGTTATGAAACCCTTTTGAGTATGGCCTGAAAACCCTCCCATGCCTCTGTACTTCTCTGCTAAGAGTATCTGACTAGACTTAACCTAACCCTATAGGACAGTACTAAATGCTGTGATATCAGTACTTGGTCAAATTTTATAATTATTTGTGTTTGTACGTGTTTAGAACTCCACCAGCCCTTAGCTAAAAGGAAAAATCCTTGAAAATTACAAACAGTACTTTCTTTTTGTGTCTCCCTCTTCTAATTTTTTTTTTTTATTAATTTTATTTATTTCCGTATGTGTATGAATGTACTGTCTGCATGCAAGTTTGTGCACCCGTGTCATGCAATGCCTCGGAGGTCAGAAGAGGGTCTCGGATTCCCCTGGAACTGGAGTTCTCCTGGAATTGGAGTTTCAGACGGTTCTCGGCCGCCATGTGGGCGCTGGGGATCGAACCCGGGTCCTCTGTAAGAGCGGTCGGCGCTCTTAACCGCTAGGCCATATCTCCAGCCCCTGTGTCTCCCTCTTCTAAACCGAGAGCACAATCTAGGCCAGAGTAGGCACTCAACAATTATCTGTGGGATAAATGGCTTGAGTTTCTATGATAGTCACTGGTTGCCCAATCACATTTTGTAAATGCAATGGATGGAATTTTCAATGTGGGTAGTTAAAGCAGATTCCCCCTCCTCTGCTATCTTTACTCAGCTCCACACCCACTCCTAGCCATGCTTTCACCCTATGACCATAATGACAATAAACCTGGATTCAGTACTCCCCACACTTCCCTCACTTCCCTCAGACCTTACTCTCAGCCCCTCTCCTAGCTCCTTTGGCACTACTATCTAACTGAATAAACTGCTATGAATCTGTCATCCATTCTGCAACTCTAACACCTAAAGGGTGTGTGAAACATGGTGAACACTCAGTGGATAAATGAGTATCCTTTTTTTTGTCTTTTTGAGACAGGGTCTCCCTTTAGTCCCAGCTGGCCTGGAGCTCACTATGTATACCAGGCTGGCCTTGAACTCACAAAGATCCACCCGCCTCTGCCTGGGATTAAAAGCGTGTGCCACCGTGCCCAGTTTATAAATGAATACCTTAAGGGTAAAACAGGAGAGGAGATTGTAATTAAAGCAGAGATAATGGGTCTTTTTAAAAAACATGTTACCCGGGCTGGAGAGATAGCCTAGCAGTTAAGAGCACTGATTGCTCTTGCAGAGGACCTGGGTTCGATCCCCAGCACCCACATGGCAGCTGAGAACCGTCTATAACTCCAATTCCAGAAGAACTACAGTTCCGGGAAATCTGACACCCTCTTCTGACCTCCGCGGCATTGCACGACACGGGTGCACAAACCTACATTCATATACATAAAAAAATAAATAAAATTTTAAAAATTAAAAACAAACAAAAAACATGTTACCCATCACCAAAAAGGCTGAAAGGCGAATAAAAAACTTTTTTTTTTTAATATAACTATATACAATTCATTGATTTGCTCACGAATAAAAAACTTTTATAAAACTTAATTCCAGGCTGGAGAGATGGCCTAGCGGTTAAGAGCGCCGACTGCTCTTGCAGAGGACCCGGGTTCGATCCCCAGCAGCCACATGGCGGCCGAGAACCGTCTGAAACTCCAATTCCAGGAGAACTCCAGTTCCAGGGGAATCCGACGCCATCTTCTGACCTCCGCGGCATTGCACGACACGGGTGCGCAGACTTGCATGCAGACAGTACATTCATACACGTACAGAAATAAATAAAATTAATAAAAAAAAAAACTTAATTCCGCCATCTAATTTTTGACAAAGTTTCAAACTTGGAAAAAAGATAACCTTTTCAACAATAGTGCTAAGAAATCTAGACATGTAGATGTGACAAAGAAAAAGGAGGGAACGAAGGAGGGAGGGAGGAAGGAAGAGGATGGGGAGGAGGGGAAACTGCATCTGTATCTCTCACCCAGTCCAAAACTCAATTCAAAATGGACCAAAGGCTTTAATGTGAGACCTGAAACTGAATCTGCTAGAGGAAAGCAAAGGACACTTCAGGGTAGGGGCTTTAAGACAAGACGTTCTGAAAAGGATTCTAACAGCTCAAAAGTGTATGAAATGAGAGGTGGGAGAAATATTTGCCCCCTGCACATCTAACAGAGGATTAATACTGCCAATCTATAAAGAACTCAAAAAACTAAATACCCCCAAACCGAATTATCTAATCTATCAATGTGCAAATGAATTGAACAGTTTTCAAAGAAATACAAATAGCCAATAAATGTATGGAAAATGTTCAATATCCTTAGATATCAGGATTGAAATTGAAACAACACTGAAATTTCTACCTCATCCCAGTCAGAATGGCTATTATCAAGAAAACAAATAAAAAATACTGATAAGGCTGGGAAAGAGAAATCCTTATCCAGTGCTGGTAGGAATGTAAACTGGTGTTGCCACTATGGAAATCAATGTGGAGATTTCTCGTAAAACTAAAAATAATACTGCCACGATCTAGCTACACAATTCCTAAGTATATAACCAAAGGAATTTAAGTCAGCATACCACAGAAATACTTGCACATCCACATTTATTGCAGCACTACTCACAAGAGCTGAGATATGGAACCAGTCTAGATATCCATCCCCGCTTGAATGAATAGAAAATGTGTTATAAATACACAATGGAGTTTTTGGGGTTTTTTTTGTCTTTTTGAGACAGGGTCTCCCAGTTGTCCTGGAACTCACTCTGTAGACCAGGCCAGCCTTGAACTCACAAAGATCCGCCTGCCTCTGCCTCCCAAGTGCTAGGATTAAAGGTGTGCGCCACCACACCCGGCACAATGGAGTTTTTTATTCAGCTATAAAGAAGATGCAATTATACCATCTTCTAGAAAATAATGAAACTAATTAAATTAAGATCAAATTAAGCCAGGTTAGTCAAGACTCTGGATGAGTATGTTTTCTCTCAAATGCAAAATGCAGATTTACATATATATGCAAATGTACGTATGACATGACAATAAGAGAACCAAGAAAGGATCTAAAGAGGGCAAAGAGGAAAGAGGAAGAGAGTAATGGGGGAAAGAAGACAAAACATCTAGGTTTTCTCTCATGGGGAATCTAGACTTAATATATAGATATATATATATATATATATATATTCATATATAAACACACACTTATATAGCATGAAAGCAGAAAGGAACTATTTAGGGAAAGGAAGAGGAAAGGTAAGGGTAAGGGTGAATGTAAGTAAAAGAATGATATATATGAATAAAAATGTCATAATGAAACCCACTGTTTTACACACTGACTAAAATATATTTTTACGTATCATAAAAACTTAGCCAGGCGTGGTGGCACACGCCTTTAATCCCAGCACTTGGGAGGCAGAGTCAGGCGAATCTGTGTGAGTTCAAGGCCAGCCTGGTCTACAGAGTGAATTCCAGGACAGCTGGGGCTACAGGGAGACCCTGTCTCGAAAAGACCAAAAAAAAAACTTAACTGACAGAATCTGAGAACATCTGCCTATTTGAAAGTCCCCTTCTAGAAAAATCCCTACTTCCTTTTTAATGGGAAATTACTCTGGGCTACATCCTCCCTGAGAGTGGGCTGGGAATAAATACCTGACACAGGAATCACCTAGTCACAGGATTATCAGGACCCAACTTATGTAAGACCAAGGTTCAAAAGATGAACAGGCTAGCCAGGTGTGGTGGCACATGCATTTGAGCCCAGTACTTGGGAAGCAGAGGCCTGCAGATCTCTGTGAAATCAAGGCCAGCCTGTTCTACATAGTGAGTACAGGTTACGTGGGGCTACTTATTAAGACCTGCCCCCCACCAAAACCAAAAGAGCAGGATAAATCAGATTATCTGAGGAATATTCACTGGGAGAAACAGAAATGTCAAACTAAAAGCTCACAACATGCAAAATAGCAAGCCTGTGTCATCACTGTAATACTATATAAACATCAAATTTATAAGGAGAAAAGATGAAGGTTGGTTTGAGAAAAGAATTATCAAATGGACAGGGCACAGATGTCATGAGAGAAAAGAGATCCAAAGGAAATTGAGGAAAGAAAGATGGATAGGACCAAGGATAGAAAGAGGGGAGGGAAGTAGGGAGGGAGGGAGGGAGGGAACCAGCTCCGGTTAAGCAAAAAGACACAGTGAAGGCTACAAAGAGAGCCCAGAGCTGCCTGAGGCTCCTGAAGCCTAATTTTTCAACTCTTCCTGCATTCCTAAAAAAAAAAAATCTCCCACTCATCTTACAACAACCCATTTGCCAACTTTTAAGTTAGTTTGAATAAACTTTCTGTTCCCCACACACCCCCACCAAAGGAATGGAATTGGATTTAAGAAAATTAGAATTTTAGGGACTAGAAAGATGGCTCAGCAGTTGAAAGCACTCAGGTCCGATTCCCAGCACCCACGTGGCAGTTAACCATCCATAACTCCAGTACCAGGGGATCCAACGTCCTCTTCTGACCTCCATAGGCACTGCATGACACAGGTCCACTTACAGACATGCAGGGAATACACTCAATGGCAGAAACAAGAGAGAGCTTGTTTCCAACAAGGTGGAAGGCAAGAACCAACTCCTGAAAGTTGTCCTCTGATTTCCACAAGCAGTCTCTCTCTCTCTCTCTCTCTCTCTCACACACACACACACTCACACACACACACCAGAGCAATATATGACTAAAACTAAAATACACTGCAGTGTAGCATTTCTATAGTTCTTGGAATTTAATGGAATACTATTTAATTTAAAAATTCAATTTGAACCAGGAGTGGTGGCGCACATGGATCTCTGTGAGTTCAAGACCAGCCTGGTCTACAGAGTGAGTTCCAGGCCATCTGGGGCTACAGGGAGACCCTGTCTCAAAACGACCAAAGAAAAAAAGTATAAATTGGGCTGGAGAGATGGGCCAGCGGTTAAGAGCGCCGACCGCTCTTACAGAGGACCCGGGTTCGATCCCCAGCACCCACATGGCGGCCGAGAACCGTCTGAAACTCTAATTCCAGGAGAACTCCAGTTCCAGGGGAATCCGAGACCCTCTTCTGACCTCTGCAGCATTGCATGACACGGGTGCACAAACCTGCATGCAGACAGTACATTCATACACATAAATAAATAAAATAAAATAAAAATATTAAAAAATAATAATTAAAAAAAGACCAAAAAATAAATAAAATGAAATAAAAATCAAATTTGAAAAAGGAAACTTTTGCTATTTTGGCCTACTATAAATAGGCTACACAATCATTAAAGATCGATTAAAAGATGAAAAGGAACAAGCTATCTTGCTAATTTTTTTTTATGTGTATGAATGTACTGTCGGCATGTAGGTAGGTGCACCCGTGTCCTGCAATGCCTCAGAGGTCAGAAGAGGACATCAGATTCACCCTGGAACTGGAGTTAAAGATGGTTCTCAGCAGCCATGAGGGTGCTGGGGATTGAACCCCAGTCCTCTGCACGAGCAGTCGGCGCTCTTAACTGCTAGGCCATGTCTCCAGTCCCTTGGCTAAGTCTTAATAGTCTTTCTTACCTTCCAATTCCAACCTGGAAATCAAGGTGGTTTAGGCCTAAAGACTCCTCCTGAATTTTATTTCCAAGTTCTTTAAGCCATATCAGGTACAGTTAAACAAATCTGCTCTTTCATATATCCTCCTCCTTTACTTAGTTCACTTCAAATATATTAATTTCTGTTACAGCTTAAGAACAAAACCAGGATTTCACTTACAAAGAACATTATATCAAAACTAGAACGGAATAGTGACCTTAACACAATGTTATTCAGTTCAAACAGCTTGAATTACAGAAATGATACAGCTGATTACTAATCAGGAAACAGGATAACCTGGCTAGCTAAAGCTTAAAGATAACACCACTAAACACTACACAAGAGCGACACTAAAATAAAGACAAAACTGAGAGAAAATCCAATACATGGTTTAGTTTCTCTGTACACTTTTTTTTTTTTTTTTTTGGTCTTTTCAAGATAGGGTCTCCCTGTAGTCCCATCTGTCCTGGAACTCACTCTGTAGACCAGGCTGGCCTTGAACTCACAAAGATCCACCTGCCTCTGCCTCCCGAGTGCTAGGATTAAAGGTGTGCGCCACCACGCCTGGCTTCTCTGTACACTCTTTTAAACATGCACATCATGAGCACTTTATATCTTTAGTTTTGTGAGGTTAAACTAATTTCAATCAAATTGAGTAAGAAAAATAACTTATGCCTTATTAACTTATAAACTATTCTCTCTAGTTAATTATATAAATTTCACAACTACATAACTCCTTTTTCAAGTTTTTAGATATTCAGCAATTTACTTGTAAGAGATTCTACAGCATAAAATGACAACCATGGGAAGTTCAAATATTCAAGGTTATTTCATTAAAAGAGAAAATTAGTATGATTAACTAAATAACTCCTTAAGATCCAATTTAAATCCCTCACTGGCTTAGAGAAAGGAAAACGAAGCTCAGAGCTAGAAGCAATCTTGCAAAGCTCATTGCCCATATTAAATGGCACCTCCTTTTCTGAACTGAGTTACAAGCGCTAAGAGATTAACACTTGTATTATATTCTGCTACCTAAAAAACACATTTTAAAACTTCAGTAATCTGAACAAATTTGGTGGCCATGGTTCTAGATACTTCATATTTTAAATTTTGGTCCGTTATTATACTAGCTCTAGAGTACCTAAGGTATCTCTTTTCTCCCCACTTCCCTTGAAGTCCTGCCTGTCAAAAAAAAAAACAAAAACAAAAACAAAAAAAAACCAACTAAACATCATGAAGAACACAGAAAGTTAAAACTTTTATCTATATACCAAAATTTACTTTGTCAAATGTTTTTACCTACTCCTTAACAAAAGCCTACAAGGCAGAGTTTTGTTTTAGGCTTCTCTGTGTAGTTTGGATTTTTCAGACAGGGTTTCACAATGTAGTCCCAGCTAACCTGGAACTTGTGGATCTCTGGGAGTTCAAGGCCAGCCTGGTCTACATAACAAGCTCCAAGCCAGCTGGGACTAAAGGGAGACCCTTTCTCAAAAAGACCAAAAAAAGGGTAAAGAGAAAAGTTAGCAATAAAGGAAGCAGAAGTAATGAAGCAGGGACCTTGAAAACTACACTGGTTATTTTTAATTGGTGAATTTAAAATAAAAGCAATCGCCAGGCATGGTGGCACACGCCTTTAATCCTAGCACTTGGGAGGCAGAAGCAGATAGATCTTTGTCAGTTCAAGACCAAAAAAGATGAAAAATAAATAAATAAATGAAGCAATCAAATCCAAGAGACATTAACTCAGTCATGTTTTTGTTCTATTTTGTTGTTTGTTTGTTTTGGTCCTTTTGAGACAGGGTCTGCCTGTAGCCCCAGGCATCCTGAAACTTACTCTGTAGACCAGGCTGGCCTTGAACTCACAGAGATCCACCTGCCTCTGCCTCCTAAGTGCTGGGATTAAAGGCATGCACCACCACTGCCCGAAAGTTAGATATGTTGATAAGCAGATATCCTACCCCAAATAAATTTAAACCTACCTCTCAAATTACACAAAATGACAACTTAGTATTCAGAATGAACAGATATGAATTAGGAACTAAAACTGTAATGTGTTAGTTCTTCAATATTTCTACCTCATTCCAGTATGTTCAATGATTCTCTGGGCCACCTATTTATTAATCATTAATTCGCTAGCCATGCCTTTTTAACAGAGAACTTGGCCCACCTCAGCTAGTGAAACTCATGATCCTCCATCAACTCTACCACATACCCACCAGAAATGACTAGAGTACTGTGGGTACCTGGCAAGATTAGACCAATCTGATACTTCCCAGGAACCTGGATTAGGAATCCTAGGAGTCTGTGCTAGATGACATGGTTTATAGATAAGGCAGTATGTGAACCACAAAAGGTGCCAGGCTGGCATGGGGAGAGGGGGATTAGGAGTATCAAAAGCAAGCAGAGGGGCTGGAGACATGGCTCAGCGGTTACAGACGACCCGGGTTTTATTCCCAGCACCCACATGGCAGCTAAGAACTGTCTTTAGCCAGGCGTGGTGGAGCGAGCCTTTAATCCTAGCACTCAGGAGACAGAGGCAGGCGGATCTTTGTGAGTTCAAGGCCAGCCTGGTCTACAGAGTGAGTTCAAGGACAGCTGGGGCTACAGAGAGACCCTGTCTCAAAAAGAAAAAAAAAAAAAAGAAAGAAAGAAAAGACCATTCTACTCTAGAAGTGAGAAGGGTATTGCAATTCATGAACATGCAACCTGCTTGTATTTCATTTCTTATCTATCCTTGGATGCCTAATGTCTATGAAGTTGCCTATTGTCTATAAACCGGCTCCTTTACTTGTATTGGTATGAGTGTTCTCATTCCTTATAGGCACTTAGCTTTATATTAGGTCATGCAACAAAAGACATAAAAATGAGAATACCTAGTTCTCCTGCCTAAACAACCATACACTTATAGAATTATTCCATAAGACTAACTATAGTTGACATAAAAATAGCAACAGGTTTCAAAAGAGGACAGAGTATAACCACCTTGGAACATCAAAAAGGTTGGGGACTGGAGAGATGGCTCAGCAGTTAATAGCACTGACTGCTCTTGCAGAGGACCCAGGTTCGATTTCCAGCACCCACATGGCGGAGAGGACCCAGGTTAGATTCCCAGCACCCACATGGTGGCTAAGAACCATCTTTAACTCCAGTTCCAAGGGAATCTAGGGGAATGCAGACAGCATACTCATACACAAAAAATAATAAATAAAACAAATAAATTTTAAAAAAGAACATCAAAAAGGTTTCTAAGTAGTAATGATCATAGGTTAAGTACTGAGATTTTTTTTTCAAATTATTTACTAAGAAAAAATATTGGACTCATAATTTATTTTATTTTTATGTTTGATACAGGGTCTCCCCTGTAGCCCCAGCTGGCCTTGAACTCCCAGAGATCCACCCTGCCTGTGCCTCTTTATTAGATGCCCTGGCTTAGAGTTAAATGGGGGTAAGAAGGTCATTAATACACTGAAGCTTCAAGGACAAAAAAAAACACCTCAAAAAAGAGGAAATAAAACACTCTTCATCTAGACTCCACAATGTCTACATTTTTTTTCTTTTGCACCTTGAACATTCACTTTCCTGTGATAAGTATCTCTTTATATACTACTTATTATGGTCACAAGTGACAAGTGAAGGACTTCAAGAAAGGAAGTAATGGGCCTGGCATGGTGCACATGCCTTTAATCCCAGCACTTGGGAGGCAGAGGCAGGAGGATCTCTGTGAGTTCAAAGCCAGCCTGGTTTATATAGGAAGTTCCACAGGGAGACCGTGTCAAAAAGAAAAAAAAAAAAAGTTAGAAAGCAATGTAGAAGAACTTGATTTAAAAAAAACTTTCTAGAAAGATGGATCCAAAGTTAAGAACATTTCCTGCCCTTACAGAGTTGTTCCCAGCATACAGTTCATAACTACCTGTAACTTTAGCTCCAGAAGAGCCAAAGCCCTCTCTGGCCTCCTCTGATACCTATACTCACATGTACATACCTCTACACAGACATACACATAAGTATAACCAACCTACTTACCTACCTACCTACCTACCTTCCTTCCTCCTTCTTTCTCCTTTTTTTTTTTTTTTTTTCTCTTCACGTATAAGCACCCGGGCTGGCCGAACTCACTCTGTAGACCAGGCTGACCTTGAACTCACAGAGACCTGCCTACCTCTGCCTCTCAAGTGCTAGGATTAAAGGCGTGTGCCACCACGCACAGCTTAAAGACATTCTTAGCAGCCACGTGGGTGCTGGGAATAGAACCTGGGTCCTCTACAAGAGCAGATGGTGTTCTTTTTTTTTTTTTAATTTATTTCTGTATGTGTATGAATGTACTGTCTGCATGCAGGTTTTGGCACCCATGTCTGCAATGCCGTGGAGGTCAGAAGAGGGTCTCGGATTCCCCTGGAACTGGGAGTTTCAGGACGGTTCTCAGCCGCCATGTGGTTGCTAGGACCGACACCGGGGTCCTCTGTAAGGAGCGGTCAGGCGCTCTACCACTAGGCCATCTCTCCAGCCCCGCAGATGGTGTTTCTTAACTGCCGAGCCACTCTCCAGCCCCCACATAATTTTTTTTTAATCAAATCTTTTTTTTTTTTTTTTTTCTGGTCTTTCGAGACAGGGTCCCCCTGTAGACCCAGCTGTCCTGGACTCACTCTGTAAGACCAGGGGCCTTGAACTCACAAAGATTCACCTGCCCTGCTCCCAGTGCTAGATTAAAGGCATACCACCACACCAGGGAGAATCAAATCTTAAGAAAAAAAAGAGGGGCTAGGGAGATGGCTCAGTGGTTAAGAGCACGCTGGCTGTTCTTGCAGAGGGCCTAGTTCATTTCCCACCACTGGCATGGCAGCTAACAACCATCCAGGGTATGACACCCTCTTCTGACCCTGACCTCTAAGGGGCCCTGCACAGCACAGGTGCTCCTACCTTACTATAGACAACACTCTTATACTACACAGACAGACAGACAGACAGACAGACAGACACACACACACACACACACACACACACACACACGGAAAAAAGGAAAAAAAATGCTTCAGGATAAACTAGAGAAGGAAAAGGAGAACAACTCAGAGACCCACCAACTTTTCCCATGAAGTCACACTGATGAAGCTGAACAAGTGAACAGTAAAGAGCAGAGAGCTTCAGGTTTCATTAACCTCTAAATCCAAGTCTCTCCACCAGGAACCATATTTAACAGACATAACTGCCCCAAAACTAAATGCCTTTTTAAAAATAGTGTAATCACGTTTTTTCTGTAAAATATGACAGGGGTCTTACTGTGGTTATGAAATCTCATAACCACTAGAGGAGTAAGCTTGTGGCATCAGCCATTATAAGCCACGGTAAGACCTGTCATATTTTACAGAAAAAAAGTAATTCATGGATTAACATAAACATCCAAACATCTGTGTCTATACCAAAGTAACTACCATAACAATGAGTACTAGCTGTTAAATACCTATGTATCTAATTGCTTGTGCTTCATTAGTAGGGACTGAAAGGTTATTCCTGGACAAACTGTCAGCCCATGAAAAGAAACAGCCAGAATTGACCAGAGTCAAAACAACAGTTCCAGAGAAAGTAGACTGTTTTGCTTCTCGTCCACCTGTGCCCCTTTTCTAACCTGGGAACAATCTCGGAAGAGGGGGTGTGGTAGAATGTAAAGGGCTGCATTGGGGTGAATGGTGAAACTACAGCGATAGATGTCGTACACTTATTTGATCAACTTGATTGAACATACAAGCCCCCCCAGCTGAATGGTGGGACCCTTGGGCTGTGTGGGTTTGGCACAACTTTCTGCAAATTGGTTTTACTGAAGGATGTTTTTACTCATAAATTATTATTATTAAAAAATGAAAAAAAAATAAGTAATAAAAAATGTATCATGAAAATTAGTTTAAAAGAACATAAAAATTAATAAAAAAAAACTTAAAAAAAAAAAAAAAAAACCAATAGTTGTGACTCCAATTAGAAAGTTACATGCCCTGTCAAATCTACTAAGTCCTGAACACCTACTCTGTGATTATCACTGTACTATAATAGTGTGGCCAGGGAAAAATCATACTGTGGCACATGGTATGGAAAAGGGCCACATTTTGTCACTGCAAAAGCAATGAATACTCTTATATAAAAGGCACAAAGAATAAGTTGTCATGAAAAAGAATCTCCTTTTTTCCAACGCCTATTTCTAGTTTTCATTCCAGTTTCTCTCTCTCTTTTTTTCTCTAGATAGGAAAAATTGTCACAAGATATGGCCAAGCATGGTGGCACATACCCTTAATCCTAGTACTTGGTAGACACAGACAAGTGGATTTGAATTCAAAGCCAGCCTGGTGTACACAGCAAATTCCAGACCAGTCAGGGCTACACAGTGAGACTGTCTCTAATCCCAGCACTTAGGCAGAGGCGGAGGCAGAGGTGGAGGTGGATATATCTCTGTGAGTTCAAGGCCAGCCTGGTCTACATAGCGAGTTCCAGGACAGCTGGGGCTATGGAGAGACCCTGCCTCAAACAAAAACTAAAATATGGGCTGGAGAGATAGCCTAGCGGTTAAAGCACCGACGCTCTTGCAGAGGACCCGCGGGTCGATCCCCGGCACCCAACATGGCGGCTAAGAACCGTCTAGTAACTTCCAATTCCAGAGAACTCCAGTTCCAGGGGAATCTGAGACCCGCTTCTGACCTCCGTGGCATTGCACGACACGGGTGCACAGACTAAATACAAACAAATACATTCATACACCTACAAAAATAATTAAAAAATTAAAAAAAAAAAACTAAAAATAGAAAACAGAAATTTAACTTATGAACCTTACCCTAAATAAGTGACAAACACTACAATGACTATCATCCTATAGGAGGAGCCAAGGAGAATCTTATTTATTTATCTATTTATGTGTGTGAGTGTTTTGGCTGCATGTATGTAAGTACACTTGTATTTCAAAATGCCTAAGGCCAGAGGAGGGTGCTAGATCACCTGGAACTGGAGTTACGAACCACTATAAGCTGTCCTGTGGGTGCTAGGAAACAAACCCAGGTCCTCTGCAAGAGCAGCCATTGTTCTGAGCCATTTCTCCAGCCCAACAGTCTTCTTTTCAGTATTCTGTCAGTAATATGCAAATTTATGTATGAACAACCAATTGTCTAATATGAAATTAAAATACAGCATTCTAATTCTTTTTTTTTTTTTAATTTTTTATTAATTTTAATTTATTTCTATATGGTATGAATTTACGGTCTGCATGCAAGTCTGTGTCACAACCGTGTCGTGCAAGGCAGGCGGAGGTCAGAAGAGGGGGTCGGATTCCCCTGGAACTGGAGTTCTCCTGGAATTGGGAGTTACAGACGGTTCTCGGCCGCCATGTGGGTGACTGGGGATCGAACCCGGGTCCTCTGTAAGAGCGTCAGCGCTCCTAACCGCTAGGCATCTCTCCACCCCAGCATTCATTCTTCTTGGGCATGGCAACTTAGGTTTTTCCATAAAATGTAAAATCTTTTACCATAAAAGAGTATTTATGAAATTCTTTGAAGATCTTTATAAAGAACATATTTAAAAAATGTTAAGTATCTGTCTGGAATACCCCTAAAAATAGGAACTAAAATGATAAACCTCACAAATATCCTGATAGAAGTTGCCATATACCGATTATTTGCTAGGTACTAACACTAAGCATTTTACATATTTAAGCCCATTTCATACTATGAAACAGGCATAATCATCCCTACTTTACATATGTGACTATAATGATCATTTGTTTTGGGTCTCACAGCTAATAAATGGAGGTGGAGCCGGGCGTGGTGGCGCATGCCTTTAATCCTAGCACTTGGGAGGCAGAGGCAGGCAGATCTTTGTGAGTTCAAGGCCAGCCTGGTCTACAGAGTGAGTTCCAGGACAGCTGGGGCCACAGGGAGACCCTGGTCTCAAAAAGACCAAAAAAAAAAAAAAAAATGCAAGCAGCACACCTATATAACTTACATACAACACTGCGAACACTAGTTAGAAATATTTGCATAATACAATGTTGTTCACTAATAGAAAATAGTTAAAAAGTAATTTGGCATATAAAGAACTTCCCAATAATATCTAAAAGAAATTCAAACCACAGGAGAAATGACAATACTGAAGTCTTCCTTAATAATTAAGCCCATATTAATTTATTAATTTGAATTTCTACAGAACGTATAATCTGTAACATTCACTTTAACAGAAGTTACTACTTGCTATGTTCTGATTTATATTATTATCATACTTAATCCTCACAGCAACTAAAGTATCTCTGTTTTCTATATTTCAAAGGTAAAGAAATTAAGGCAAAGAGAAATTACTTCCCCAAGGTTACAAGTAGTAAATAAGAATTAGTAGGATTTGCAGCATTCTGACTTCAAAGCCCATGTTGTTAATCACTACATGAAATTATATCCACGTAAGAAATAAAATAAGCTATGAGGCAAGAGACAAAAGTAGATTTCAATTTTAAACAAAAGTTGAAGAGCTTCATAGTGCTAAAGTAAAAATGATGTTCTGCAGCCAAAAAAAGGAAGGATTGGAATACGATGCTGGGTGGGCTTCACTTAGAGAACAGTGTGACATAGCACTTTAACTTCTTATATGCACTGTAACACTGTTCAAGAAAGAAAAGCTGTTTCTGCAACCAACTTCAACTTGTTGATTTAATTTGCTCAAAATATTGTCTAAAAAAATATATTAAGAAGAAAAATCCCTGTGGGGTGGCACACACCTGTAACGGCAGTTATATGATCTCATGAACTCGAGGCTAGACAAACCTATGGCCAAAACCTTGTCTCAAGGCAAAATAAAAATCTCAAAAACTAATGAAGCTGGTAAAAATCAAAAACAAATATTTCCATACTTTGATTTTTACTTACTTTTCAAATTCCATGTTATCTTGTGCTTAATTTCTAAGAATCAAATGCACTATTTATAAAGTCTTGAAATCCGGGACTGGAGAGATGGCCTAAGCGGTTAGAGGCACTGACTAGCTCTTACAGAGGACCTGGGTTCCAATACCAGCACCCACAGGGTAAAGTGGCAAAATGTAGAAAACCGTGGGGGCTTAAACTCCAATTCGCAGGATAACTCGGCATTTCCATGGGATTCCAGACAGCGCCTACTTCATTGACCGTACGGCGGTTTGCGATGGTGTCGCCGTCATGCGGGTTAGCAACTTGCATTCATACACATAGCAGGCAAATTAAATATGAAACACAAACTTTACAAAAAAAAAAAAAATGTCTTGCAGCAGGTCACTTCCTTTTTTTCAGATATTTGGACAAGTCCTGCTTGCCCAAGTTTCTGCCTATCAAATCCTATTTGTCAACTACAGAAAGCTACATGGTTTACAACTGTATTACGATAGGCTAATATCCTGATGGATCTCAATGGTCAACAGAAATCAAATCACAGAAGGTGACAACACACTTTTAGTTTCATAATCAATTGATCAAAACAGAAAATGCTAATGCCGTTGGTATAGTGGTGCATGCTGTAATCCCAGCCCTGGGGAAGCTGAGGCAGGAGGATGGAGAATTGGGGTGTGTGTGCGCGTGGGGTGGGTGGTGTGATTGTGTGATGTAGCGAGAAGAGACGAGAAGAGAGAGAGAGAGAGAGAGAGAATGAATATGAACAGCTAACAGCTTGAATGTTGCTTTTTGTATCCAACTTCGGAAAGGCCCCAAGGCTGAAATGTCCAACATGAGCTGGCTCTAACTGGTTAACAGTAAATACTTAAGTACTTACTATGTGCCAGAAACCATGTTCATCCAGAGTATGCCTGAAATATACTCTAGTCTAGAACTAGAATCTGAACTCATATCTTCTGGAAGCTCAAGTGTACAACTTTTCTTTTATATCCAAAAAAGCTGTCACTGGAGCTTCTATAGTGGATAAACAAGGGCCCCCAGGCACATCCAGAAGTACAAAGTCCTAGATTATAGTGGTTGTTTGTTCTTTGGAGCTTAACACAGTGAAATACGGTACTATATTTCCCTTAAAAACAAATGCATTTTAGAAAAGCTGAAGGGAGCAAGGTGCCCCCTCCTTCCTCCCCTGCAAAAACCCCCGAGAGACCAGATCCTCAGCTGACCTGAGAAAACAAAAACCTTGGTTAATCTGGGCTAACTGTGTGGCCTTAAGCATCCAAAAGGAAAGTACAACCAGAAATAAATAATCAGTAAGACCAGAGAAACTGTACTGCAGACATAGAACTTGAGATCTTAGTAAAAAGACAAAAAGAAAAAAAGAGAGAGTACTGTGTTTGACCTGTCTTCAATTCTTACTGGCAAGTGCATCTACCCTGAGGCTGCCACCACTTTTGGCACTCCTCAAAGACATGAGACACAGCTTGTTAACTTTCCAATATGGATTGAAGACTCATGTCTATCCAAGAATCCTCCAAACCTTCAATGCCAGATGGGAACTACTGAGATACCCAGCTTGTGGACTAAACAGCTAAGGGGATTTCAGCCTCATCAGAATATAGACTGCCATTGTTGGACTACCTGGGCTGTATCATGGAGGCCAGGGGTATCAAGATAGGACTTGTGCTTACTGGACTTCATTTGGGGGACCATGGGAGTGAAAGACCCCAATGTGGAGCAAAAGTGCAGGATTGATGGTTGTTTGAGACTGTCAAGGAGGAACCTTCGAGCACCTCCTTAAGGAAAACATGACATCTATTGGGGGGGAAAGTCCTCCAATTCAAGTGATGTATGTATGTATGTATGTATGTATGTATGTATGTGTGTATATATACTGTAGCAATACAAGTTGGAGAGAACAACAACAAAAGAACTGAAAGGAAAAAAAAGGCTCTGGAAAGACTCAGAAAAAGATGCAGGACATGTAGGGTGCAGTGCAGGGACTTGAGTGGGGTGGGGGACATGGAAGGGGAGCAACTCTGGATTCGACTAAGAAATGATGTATGACAAGGAAAAAGTTTAATAACAATAAAAAAATGGAAAAAAAATGCATTTTAGCTGGGCATAGTGGCTCACACCTTTAATTCTAGCACTTGGGAGGCAGAGGCAGGAGGATCTCTGTGAGTTCAAGGCCAGCCGGACCAGCTGGGGCTACAGGGAGACCCTGTCTCAAAAAGACCCCCCCCCAAAAAAAGTATTTTTAAAGTTCAATTGCTTACAGAATGTATGACTCCTACTTATTCTTACCTAATGGATCACTAGAAAATATGAATAAAGAAATATGGCTTAATTTATTGGTAAGGTAACACTAGAGAACTTAATGTTTTTCCTGGACCTAAAGTTTAACATTAAATTATCCTGATCAAAACACATTTGCCTGTAAATGAATGACACTAAAAACGAGTATAAGGCAACATGCTAGTCTGGGGGGGGGTAACATTTTTACTCTGAAAATCCTAAATAATAGCTCCCTCAAAAGTTATCACAGCCTTAGAGTAAATACTTCCCACTTCACAACTTTCCCTAAATTAACTCTATTCCCAATGCACATCATTCCTAGCACTTCCCAATGTGTAATTTATCGTCCACTAAGATCTTCTATCTCAAACCTCAAAGATGCCTGCCATTCTTCGAACTTCTTCAGCTTACACCATTCCCATTCCTTTTTGCCCACAATAAACAGGCGTTATAAAATCTTAAGGCCAGCCTGGTCTACAGAGTGAGTTCCAGGACAGCTGGGGCTACAGGGAGACCCTGTCTCGAAAAGACAAAAAAAGAAATAAATAAAAATAAAAAAATCTTAAAGAATAAAAAATCATAGGAAACGGTGAAAAGGTGAAAACGGCCTCTGCACGCAAGCTCTTCTATGTCTAAGAATTTGTCATTTATCTCATCCACCTCCCCTTCATGTTCCTGGACAATCCACATTACAACAGTATAAAATGCTCCGTTCCCTTTAACAAGCCACAAGATCTTCCTGTGATCCTCAGTCCTAGTTCATCTATTTAATCATTCAATCCCTCCAGCTTCATCCCGTCACCGTAACTCAAAAACCAAGTACAAGCCCAACACACACTCTACCGCGCCCTCCTCATTAGCAACACGTTCCAATCCAATGGGAAACTTCCCTAACTTCGGTCCCTCCAGCTAGAGCCTTTCCGGGATTCCTGACTCAGTCTCCAGACTCCCAAACTCTGCTAAGCGCCATCCCACCTCGGTTACACCCTCTCCAGCGTAATTCTTACAACGTGAAATCCCCACGCCTTCCGGGACTCAGGTAAAAGCCCCACCACCCGCCCCAGGTCCAGCCTTCGCTCCCTCCCTCCTGATCTCCGGGGGTCCGAGATCTCCGCTGGGCTCTCGGCCCCCACCGATCCAGCTCCGCCCCCAGCCCCTCACCGAGCAGCAGCAGCTTCACTTCTTTGGCCGCTTTCTCCCCGTCCTCCCGCAAGTTGCGGTCGATCATCTTGCTCCGCTCCACAGCCGCCTTGTCCTCAGCGCTCAACGTGCAGCCCATGGCGGCGGCGGGAGAGGGGACCGGGCCCGAACTCACTCACACACCACAGGAACCACAGCTTGGCCGGCTGAGACCGCGTCTTCTACGGGGCGGTGGCCTCCTCCGTCAGCTCCCGGAGCGCCCCGGAGGAACCGGATATCCCGTGTTTACGACACTTCCGGCGACGCCCCGCGGCCGTTACCAGTTAAAGTACTGGGACGCTGAGAGGGAAGGCGAGACCGAAAGCGGAATTCCCCCGGACCCTGGGCGGCTTCTTAGTGCGGCGGAGCTGTGTTTATCCACACCGCCCAGCCTTAGATCCCTTACTTTGGGGGTGCCCCGACTTGGTTAAAGTTAGAAAAAGCGGGACTTTCGGGCTGTGGTGCCCTCCTAAGGTCACACAAAGGGCTTGGCGGACAGGGAAAGGATTCCTAAATTACTAGTCCCCTGTCTTCCGGGGAATCTGAACTAGGAAAGTGGCCCCGGCCAGAAAAGTCCCTGTGATCTCCGGCTGTGGAACCCTGGCCTCCACCCAAAGCGCAGTTTTGGACACTTCTGCCAGAGATGGGGGCAAACTGCCCACGTCTGACATCGCTTAACACCTATTATGCCTAGGAATAGACCTCTGGCTCCCCGCCTACAGTCTTGGTCCTTCTGTTACCACATGTGAATCTCTATGGGCTGCACATTTTCCTGGCTCCTATGTTAGCAAAGGATCACGACTGCTTGCAATAATTTAACCTGAAAGGTAATGCTTAGTTCATACAAACGTCCATGCTGCCCATCTCTCCCGTATAAGCCAACTGCCCTACATGAGGAGCTTAGGACTTGGGAGATAAACTAACCTCAGTCCCACACCCAGAAACAAACCAGTGCATCCTCTAGATCTAACAAGAGTTTCTGTGTGATAACCACAGAAAAAGGAAAGTTTAGTGAAAATTGTCTCTCTAGTATCACCTGAAGTTTTCTAAATCTGCATCCTAAGTGCTTTTGCATTGCTGATCTTGTGAAGGTAATCCTAAAATACCTTTACTGACAAATAGCCCCACAGTGACTCTTATCATTCTAGGTAGAGGAACCTTTTTGGAGCCCCTAAAACCTTTCCCTGCAATTTAAAATGTATTTATCTAATAGAAGCTAAGCTTAAAATAAATACAGAGTCCCAACAAAAAGATCTATATAGTGAAAATTCGTTAATTAGAACCATTTAATTAGAAGATTAAAACCACCTTAACCTTGTCCTCTCCACCATAATGCTTATCAATTCTAAGTTCTCAAAGTTTGAAATCTCTGGTGGATTTCCAAATGACCGCTAAAAGGAAAGAGGGTGATTTGCTCTTTTCAGCATCTTTGGTGGGAAAGGGTAGGAGGAAAGGGGAAAAACATTTATTAAATACCTATTTGCCAGGTATGTCTAGGTGCCTCCATGTCTCATCTCTTATAATCCTCACAACAACCCTGTGAGGTAGGTAATATTGATCCCCATTGTTACAGATGAGGAAATAGGCTCAGAGAAATTAAGCAGCATTCCCATGTTCACAGAGTAAGTAAATCTATCAGATGCCAATTTTACTCCTTTTTCTACCAGGCCTCTAGAAGATAGTGCTTGGAGACACTTGACAACAGAAACTCTAAAGTTTGCATCTAGGGTGGGATTCACTCTAATAACAGGATATAGGAAGAAGTAACACAGGATGACTGTCTCAGCCTGTTGCTTCAACATATTAGGGAGATTTAGTCCAGGAACAGAGCTAAGGATTGTATTTTGAACTTTTTCAACCCATCCTTGTAACTGGAAAATTCCTGGAAGTTGATCATAGCAAAAGTTGGGGGAAATTCTCTGCATAATAAAAGAGAATTTAACTTCCTTCATGATCTGTTCTACAATGAAAAATAAATGACATCCATTTATGTCAAACTCATTAGGAAATGCCAGCAAGATCTCAGTGTCTAGTTATTCCAGCTGAATTAAAGATATTCTTGCATTTGAAACTTGTGCATTTTATGTATGGGAAAGGAGGGTTGCAGGGCAAAATCAAATAAATTAACAAAATGGCTGCCAAGTAATGTTTCACATACATACACACATACACATACAGACACCTCTTCTGTAGGAACGCCTTTTCTTTTTCTACTGGACACACACTGCCCTCTGCTGGCGATTTTGGATCTACTAGTTGATTAGTGGATTACTAATATATGAATGTTTTTCTCCTTTAGTAGCAGCAGAGATTTCTCTGCAAGAATTTATCTTAAAAGGGAGGGGGTCATGATTTTAGATGACAAGGGATTGATTTTGCTGTGTATACTTTCTAAGGGATTTTCCCAGTGTAATATGCACTAGACTAGGATATTACACTAGAGATAGGGAGACAGAAACCTGGAAATTTACCTGGTTCAAAAGAGGAAAAAGCTGTTTGCCCAGTTTCGTTTAATTGGTTACTTTCTCCAATAGAGAGTTTGTTTTACAAATCCCATACTCTCTAAAATCTGCAGAAAGGCTCTATGCATCATTTCAGTGAACTCTCAGAAGCAGAACCATGGCTATGTTCTCTAATAGCACATTTCTCAAGCAAATTTTGCTCCTTTATCAGACCTAAATCCTCTACAAAAATACAAATATCTGATCAAATTAGACTATTGAAATCCTCGAAGGCAGAGACCACACATCATCTGTGCGTGTCCCAAGGAATATTGTTCAACTATTTATGCACTGAATAGAACTGAAGGAGTCAGTGTTGATATCAATATAACTTTTATCATAAAAATTATTTATTGGCTGTTCAAAGGGGAAACTTCTGCACCCCAATCCATTTTCCCACTTTGATGTTCAATTAACCATAAATTTGTTTAAATATAGATTACACCACCCTCTGGCTTTACTTTGACCATTTAGTGTTCAGCTGAGGGGAGTGAAATGGGCAGATGATCCCAGATAGGTATCTTGTCCATTACTTTGCAACTAATCTTTTTCCATTGAAAATACCATTGCTGATACTTATCAGCATGGTTACTACAGTCTTAAACCTATAAACAGCCAAACCCAACTCTCTGCTCTCTCTCCAACCCAGGACTGCAGGTAGGAGACAGATTTAAATCTTTGTCACCGAAGCTACTTTTGAGAGCGATGGACAATAAGGAGGCATTTAATGGATAATGGAAACCCCACCCTTCCCATGCCCGACCTTAGTCTCTTGTACCCGATTGTCCAGGGGGCTGGAAGTGGGTCACTGCCATGAGGAGGGAGGTCAGGGAGGTCAGTCCTGGAAAGAAAAGATTTGCAGTATTATTGATCAGGGCATTTTACCTGGTCTCTGTATCCTGCCATTTTAACAATTCAAATGCTAACTCTCACCCTCACCTCTCTGAACTCCCCCAGTCATTCCAGTTACTCATCCTAAAGGTCAGGGAGAAAAATGCACTCTATCTTACGTATGTGTTTGCTGAGACCAAACAGGAAGGAGACAGAAGAGTGACAGAAGAGTGGGGGACAACTGCCAGGAGCCTTCCTGTCTTCATGTACCCTAACTGCTGTTGGCCAAACCCAGAAGATTGACCTTACTGTCTTCGCACTTTAAGATAACCTCAGCTGTTAACTTTTAAAAGGGCCTATCAGGCTGGAGAAATGGCTCAGTGGTTAAGAGCACTGGCTGCTCTTCCACCAGGGTTCAGTTCCCAGCACCCACATGGTGGCTAACACCTGTCTGTAATTCTAGTTGCAGGGAATCCACGCCCCCTTCTGTTCTCCAGTGGCATTGCTGACACAGGTACACTTACATGCAGGCAGTATACTCATACATATAAAATAAAAATTAAAAAAATAAAAATTAAAAAAATGGTCTATTAACTCATGGAAACACTTGGCTACAATTTTGTTCTTTATGAACCTTGTAAGGAGATGAGATGACATGGGCCATTTTCTGACCCTGCTTAGGTTCAGATATTACCCCAGACTATTACACAGAGAAAAGTCTTCATCGGTCCCCAGAGTAACTCTGTACCTAGCCTGCAACCCTAATCCTCCAGCTCCTACCCTTAGTTTCCCTGTTTCCTGAGACATGAAAAGTGCACTAGTTGAAAGGCTCTACCTCACCTTTGTAACCCCTTTTCTCTCGTCACCGTCTCACCATACCCATGTTCCCTCCCCCAATAGTCAAATATCACAGCCAAGTCCAAGGCTCTTGCCACATGTCCATCCTGTTGGCTCTGGTCCTGACCCAGGAAACACCAAGCAAAAGCTATGTGCAGGAGACCCCAGCCCCAACCCCAGCCAGCTGGATAAAGGTGGTCCCACAAGGCAGTCCATGGGATCATAAACCAACTTCAAGCCCTATTTCCCTCCAAGTGTCCAGGGGCCCATCATGACTCCAGCTTTGATGAGGGGGCAGGACGGAGGTAGCTGTCCGACATGATGATGTCGCTGGTGAGTTGTTGCTCCAGGAATTCTGAGGTCTCCTCAGCGATCTGGCCTGGGATTCGAAAGTCAACGGCAGGTGGTGGCTCCTGCTTGGGGCTGGGTAGGGGCCTGGAAACCCAATTCTCAGAAGGACAGCCAGTCCCCTGAAGGAACTGCAGGAAATTCTCCTCAATGGAGCCTTCCCGACTAGGCAGCCGCAGTTCCTCCTCGGGCGCTGGCTTGAAGAAGCAGACAAACTGCTTACTAAGCTCTCCCCGGATCTGCCGATTGAGACAACCATAGAAGAAGGGGTTGGAAGTGAAACAAAAGTAGCCAATCCAGGTCACCACGCTTTCCACCTGTCCCGTGGAAATGGGCTGAGCACTCAGGGCAACGTAGAGATGGAAAGAGAAGTAGGGCAACCAGCAGAGCAGGAACTGTCCTCCTACCGCCAGGAGGACCACCGCAGCCTTCCCGCCCCCAAACGTCCGGTGTGGAGTGGTCTGGTGGGCCCCGGAGCTGGTAACCATAGTGGATCGGCTACTGAGAGACTCAGAGCGTTGTCGGGGTGTCTCCATCCATGTGGGCAGTGGCCCATGTTGCATGGCAGCCACACGAGCCACTCGGAACATGCTACAGTAGACGACAAAGATGAGGATCAAGGGCAGCAAGAAGTAAAGGACAGCAAAGACCACCACAAAAAGCTGGCAGTAGGCACTATGGCTCCATTGGAGTGAACAGCCGGGCAGAACACTGGGCGCTCCTTCCTCCCGGGAGACCCTTCCCAACACTGGCACAGAAGCCATGGCCAGGGCCTTCACCCACACACCCACCAGCACAGAAGCCACCAGCCCCAGTGTCATGCGCACCTCATAGCGCATGGGGTGGACTACATAATAGTAGCGCTCCACATTAATGGCAGACACTGAGAGAATGGCCAGGCTGACAAAGCACACACTTAGGAACAGGTAAAGGCGGCAGGCCACTTCTCCAAAGAGGGCATGGTCAAAGAGGGCAGAGCTGGAGATCATGGCCAGGGGCATGAGTGTCAGGGCAGCCAGCAGGTCCACCAGGCAGAGGTGGAAGACAAAAACAAATTTTCGGAGGGCAGGTGTCTTGGCAATAACAGCCATCACAGCAGCATTGCCAGCCACAGCCGTGAGGTCCAGCAGGAGCATGAAGAAGAGGGCCACAGATTCTGAAGCCACGTCCTGCAGCCCCAAGTCTGGGACTCCGCTGGCAGTAGAGGGACCTGGGGTTTGAAGGGCCCTTCCCAAAATAGAGGAATTCCCTGATGACTGGGGGATGGGTGAGGACTCCATGGGGCCGAAAGAGGACACCCAGGGCACCTCCTATCACAAGCCCATCCCCCATCCTAGTCCGCCACCCTGGGATGGTAAGCCCAGGCCCAGGCTTCCCAGTTTTATTGGGGGCTTCCTGACGGAGCCTTTTGGTCAGGCTCCGATCACCAGCCTTCAAGGCTAGGCTCTTCTGCGGACTGAGTGCCAAGCCAGGCAGCGGCGGGATCAGGAGCTCATGTCCATCTCCTGTCAGGTGCTAGTTCCAGAGTCAGCTCCGTGACGGGAAGAAGCAGACGATGTGTTCGGAACGGATCCTCACACACTCAGTAGTACTCCGCCTTCCGGGTGGCCTCCGGTACCTGTTTCCATTTTCTTTTCAGGTCCTCCATGCCCTTCTTTCCTTTCCAGGGAAATTCTCAATCCTCTGTCTCCCTTCTTCAGAGTCCTACCAGGCTCTAGGACAGTGCCATGGTCTCCTGATTTCTGGTCTCCTTAGAACGGGGAGCAGAATGAGCTCAAGATTCAGCTTCTAAGTCCAGGTCTGGCCATCTCTAACTCTGCAATTCTTCTGGACTGTGGTTTCCTCATAAAGTCATCTGTAAAATGAAGACGATAATACCTATTTTACAAGGTGTTTGCAGCCTCTGGGGTGGTTGGTTAACAGCAGTAGTAATCACAAGCAGTAATGTTTACTTGATGCTTTCCACGTGTCAGACCTGACCTAAGCACTGGATATATATCAGCTCATCTTAACTTGTCACGTGATCCTGTGAGATAGACAATAGGATCTCCATTTTTCTAGAGATAGACCTATGACCTAGAGAGGTTAAAGAACTTAACCCAGACCATACAGCTAGTAAGAAAGTGAGGTAGTCTGGCCCCAGGGCCAGTTCTTTTGCCCACTCTGCCATGCTGTATGGGAAGATAGCCTCCACATCCAATGGAACCTAGTAGGCTTCCACTAAGTCACTGTTGAACTGTCCCTAAAAATGTCTCACAACTCTAAGGCTATCACCTGGAAAGGAGAGCTGTGCTTTAGTCTCTTCTGCCATCATCTCTCCCAAAACAAAGAGCTGCCAGTTTTGGGATGTTGAGATGCTGCAGTGAAAACAAAGCTCTAGCTGCAAGGAAAGCCACTCGGATGGCCTCCTGCGCTTCCAAGGCCAGAGGGCAGAAGCCACTTGAAAGCTGCCCTTCCTTGCCACTCTTTAGCTTTTCACGGCTACTGGGCCCCAGCTGGTGGAAGAAGAGCTGCTCCTTACCCCCAGGTCTCCTTCTTCCCTGTATCTCAGATCACTGAAGCTCACCCTCGGGAGGTCATTGGCCCAAAGCCCTCTTGGTTCTGGCCTCCTCCCTCCCACCATCAAGAACAAGGAGCAAAAGTAGGTGCCCATGTACAAATGGTGAAGGTGTTGGGGTGAGGGATATGGGTAGAGGACTATGATTGTGGAAGTGGGTGCACACAAAAAAGAAAACTGGAAGAAATCAGCACCTTCAGTATCTCCTGATAAAATGACAGGCTGCATCTATTTTATGTGTCGTTATCCATATCGAATGTACATATAATGGAAATAGGTTGCCCTAAGTAATTAAAATCTTTTTTTTTTTTTTTTTGGCCTTTTCGAGACAGGGTCTCCCTGTAGCCCCAGCTGTCCTGGAACTCGCTCTGTAGACCAGGCTGGCCTTGGACTCACAAAGATCCAAAATCTTTTTTCAATTCCATATACCATTCTTGCAGATTCCCCTGATATAGTAAGCTGAGTTACATCCTCATAGGCAAACCACAGACATGCCAAATCTATAGATGAGTTACAAGTTTCCTGGGCTTCATCTGTGGAATGGGAAAGTTGGACTTTCTAGTCTACCAAGGGTCCTACACGTAACTTATTTTTTAATTTTTTAAATTTTATTTATTTTTGTACGTGTATGAATGTACTGTCTGCATGTTGGTTTGTGCGCCCGTGTCATGCAATGCTGCGGAGGTCAGAAGAGAGTGTCAGATTCCCCTGGAACTGGAGTTAAAGACGTTCTCAGCCACCATGTGGGCACTGGGGATCGAACTCGGGTCCTCTGCAAGAGTGGTCGGCGTTCTTAACCGCTAGGCCAGCTCTCCAGCCCCACGCATAATGTTTTATTACTCTGTAGTGGGTAGCCCAGTCTCTGGGATGGAGAGGACCTGATGACTGCTCCACTTAAATTCCTATTATTTTTATAACTTGCATGGAGAGGACCATATAGCCTGCCACTGCCATGGCTTGCTCTTCTCAAAATTATCTTGCAATCACCATGGGGGTTCAGTGCTTCTATAAACCTTATATTTCTAACTTGTAATGTGCCATGCATGCAGGAGGTGTTCTGACTTGAATCAGACTCGAATTGACTAATTGAATCCCTGCCCCCAAGTACAAACTCCAAAAATATTTCAGTCAGACATCTGTGTGCCAGCCAGGGGATTCTCCTCTGGAAAGGATAGCCCAGGCTCCTGGATTTGAAGCTTCCCTAACTTTGGACAACTGCCTAGAGATTTGCCTCTCTCCAGGGAGATGTCAGTTTCTCCTAAGATAGTCTACCAGGAAAAAAAAATGCCTGAAAGAAATCCTAGAGACTGCGTCCTTACCCTTTTATTTGCCACACTATAATGTGCCCATGCATTCTACCTGGAGTGGGGCTCAGATGTATCTGAGTTTCTGGCAGCTAAAGGAGGAAGGGTCCACCATGTGTGATGGACAGCAGGAGTCCAATCTAGCAAGGCCTAGCTAGGATCCCAGACTGAGGAAAATGGACACGGTTTCCATATGGACACATTGACACAGAAGGGTGCTGTGTATCCATGATGGAGCCCTAGACAGGAAGGCATTGGGCATTTTGCTTTCTTATAACTCCCTCAGTCTTGTCAGCATTTCTACAATGTCTCCAAATTCCAGGATTGCACTTACCTCCCAACAGATAGACCAATATACCTGGCTACTTAGCATTTCCTCATTGATGGGCAGGTTATGGAGGGCTGTCGTATAATAGCTTCACATGGGAAACCCAGGGTGTCTGACTCCACTCCAAGCTCATGTCATCACACCTTCCACCTCAACAGACACTCTCACCCTCCCACTGCTTCCTTTAACACCACCTCTTCATCTCCAGGACCTTTTAGTACCTAGAAGGCTTTGACTATAGTCTTCGGTCTAGGCTCTAGCAGGCCATGACCAAGTGACAGATATCCTCATTTCAGGATCCAGGATGCACACACGTGCCCAGCCCAAGGCCTCATAGGCAGTGTTGGGATTCACATGCACCTGTTTCTCACACGTAGAGCTTCTATCCTGAGGATTTGAGCCTGGCCTGCCTTCACACAAGAACATGCCCTTCCAAGCCAGGGGAGATTTCCAGGGACCTTCATCACTGCTCCCCAGCAGAGTTGCCCACGCCCAGGACTCAGATGCCCATCAGCCTGGATGCCGAAGGACCCATTCCTAGGATGTGGGAGACTCATCTCTATGATACAGAGCAAGGCAGAGAATGTTGTCTGTTGTAGGATGTGGCTACTCTTGCCAAAAGGAGATGATCACCCACCCCATCTCTAGGTTTCAGAGATGCTCACATCCTAGTACTGCCTTTGGGACACCTGGGAGCCCCATCTCCTGACAAAATTGCCCACCATAGGAAAGGTTGGCTGCTCCTTGGATGCTAGTGTTCTGTAGGGTGAGGCAGCACTCAGCACCAGGCCCTGGGTCTGGTTCCCATTCCTGGCCTAGTCGGCAACTCCTACCTTTGCTGAGCAGCTCCCGGCTCCCATGTGATAGCTCCTCTCAGCTGATGCTTCTCCAAGGCTGCTGAAGCCTGAACCACTGCAGTAAGCTGCGAGAGACAGCCAGCAGAGCAGGATGCTCAGAGAGCTTCTGGGTCCTAGTGGCCTCCCTCTTTCTACCAGGCCCTTGGAACCACTTCTAGAGCAACCAGCTGGGTCTGGGCACCCAGCAAAAGTGGTCAGGAGTGAGCCCAGTTCCTTATACCACTCTCAAGATTCTAGACTACATCTGAAAGCTTTCTGGAGATAGCTGATGACAGGCAGGGGAATCCCTCCCAATCACCTTGGTAAAGAAAAAGAGCCTATGGCACTTAATAGGAGTATTACCTTGGGCAAGTCATTTCCATTTTGGGGACTTTGCTTCTTATCTGTTCAGTAGGATTATAGGTAGATGATCCCTAAGGTTTCTGGCAGCCTTGTTATTTCATTGGTTTGTGTGACACCAGAATCAAGGTGCTTCTGTAGCAAGCAGATTAATGCATACCCAGGGCTCCAAGATCAGACCTGGGAATAGCTGAGGCTCCAATAGTTCCAAGGGTTGACTCCTTTGGAAAGTAACAAATTTGTATAGCAGACAGAAGAAGCAGGTTTGAAAAGGAGCCAAAGGCCTTGTCTTGACCTAGCACTTGTCCCCAAGAGTACATCATTATTATTTGCTTAGACTATATGTTTATTTGGCGTGAAGCTGTGATGGCTTGTGCAAATGGAGGGATCTAACACCCCCTGAGCTATCCTGTGCACTTCCACATCAAACTGAAAGCAGAGTGAAATCCAGGCTCTCAGGAAGACTCAGATTGGTTTGCATTTATGGGCAGGACAGAGCTAGGAGTGTCATTCACAGATCATCACCACTGTGTGATGAACCTTTGGAGGGGAGCTCGGGGCCTGACTTCCCACTAGCTATAAAGACCATGAACAGTTCCCTAGGTCATGACTGATACTGAGGATAGGTTCCTAACATGGCAGAGCTGTTAGAATTCCTTTTTTAATGGCTTTCAGATTTTTTTAAATTATTTTTTATGTGTATGAATGTACTGTCTGCATGTAGGTTGGTGCACCCGTGTCATGCAATGCCTCGGAGGTCAAAACAGGATGTTGGATTCCCATGGAACTGGAGTTAAAGACGGTGCTTAGCCGCCATGTGGGTGCTGGGAATCGAACCCGGGTCCTCTGCAAGAGCAGGCAGCGCTCTCAACTGCTGAGCCATCCCTCCAGCCCCTGTTAGAATTTCTCCATAACAAAGATTGTTTAAAGTCCACATCTCTGCAAGATAGAGCTATGAGTCTAACAGTGAACTCTGATTAGATATGATTCTTACTCTAGAGCCTTATGCCCTGTCATTTGTCTATTCAACTCCTGTTTCCAAAATGAAAAAAAATTCTAGAATTGTTTACTATATCTAGCCAAAGAGCCATAAAATCAGTGACTTACCCAGGGTACTCAAAATTACAGGTTAACTTTCTTTGTCCCTGAGCCAAGAAAAAAGAGCCAACTGGCCACTCGGGCTGATAAGTGATTTCCACTACCACCGTTCACCATTTCTGAGTTCTTAAGGAACATCAGACCCTTAGCATACAGCATCTTCAGTCCTCACACCAGTCTTTGAGGCAATTACCCTGCTTTACTGGTAAGGAAAAGAAGGCACAGGGTGAGGTGATTTTCTCCCAACTAAAAACAACCAGAGCCAATATTCAAATCCTGATCTGTTTGAAAGCAGAGTGTTTGCTCCATCTCTCCTGGCCCATGGTGCCTCTGAGTCCTGATGTGACTGACATTCAAGACAGAAGAGCAGATGGATACGGGCCCAGAGCCCCTTCCAGGGGCTTCAGAGAGAACCAGAGCACACATAGAATATTTTGCAATGGAATTATAGAAAAAAGCAGATGGGGGACTGGAGAGATAGCCTAGCGGTTAAGAGCACCGACGCTCTTGCAGAGGACCCGGGTTCGATCCCCAGCACCCACATGGCGGCTAAGAACCGTCTGTAACTCCAATTCCAGGAGAACTCAAGTCCTGCGCACACCTGAGGACCCTATTCTGACTCCGTTGGGCCAATTGCTAGCGATACGGTCGCTTGCACAGATCCTTCCGAGCATGTAGACCAGTATCGATCTTCATACAATAACAAAAGTATTCACCAAATAAAAAAAATCACAAAAAAATAAAAAGACTCTCCTTGTGTCGCGACGTTATTGTCCTCCTATTTTTTAAAAAAAAAAAAAAAAATTTAAAGCAAAAAAATGATAATAAAATGGCAGATGGCCGCGTTCAGAAGAAAAACTTCTTGGTTATATATGCAAGTTTGGCTCGACTTTACTGGCAAGATCTCAGCTTCTGAGATGCCTGTGTTTTTTTCCTCTTCGCACCAAAGAAAAGGATCAAAATCCATCTACCACTTTCCCAGTGTCTATAAAAAGATTTGGGAGACGCTAATAATGATGGGACGAGCCTGCTTCTCACGACGTAGGAGGACTACTGAGAGTTCCGAACTATGTGTCTGCGCGGCAAATGTCAGTCCTTGAGGTTGTGTTATGGGTGCATCACAAAGGTCAATTCATATACTACCCTTTTTCTCCCTTAGTGAAAGTTCTGGGAGCGAGGATGTTTGTGCCATATAAGTCTACACGTCAAGATAGTGCGTCTGGAGACCTCCTAGCTCGGTTCAGAATGGTCGAGGCACCGCGTGTACCGTCCCTCTATGCCACGAGGCTAACCGGTGTTTCGATCCCCAGCACCCACATGGCGGCCGAGAACCGTCTGAAACTCCAATTCCAGGAGAACTCCAGTTCCAGGGGAATCAGAGACCGTCTTCTGACCTCCGCGGCATTGCACGACACGGGTGCACAAACTTGCATGCAGATAGTACATTCATACACATACAGAAATAAATAAAATTAATAAAAAAAATTAAAAAAAGAAGAAGATAGTGAGTTCTAGAGAATTTTTCCAGATACTGGAAGCCACCTTCACTCAGGGGAGAGAGAAGAGGACAGCTAGGTGGCCAGGGAAGAAGCTTTTTGTCTAAGCCCGGGGGCAACTAATAGAGCAATGCCCCTAAATAACTGTGCTGAGGTGCCATGTTGCTGCTACCCCTTGAGGCTCATTCAGGGAGGTCTGAGTAGCTGTTGATGTCATATACCCCACTCTAAGCCATTTGTATTTATTTAGATTTTTTTTTTTTTGAGACAGAGTCTGGCTCTGTAGCCCAGGCTAACCTTGCATTTGTGATCTTCCTGCTTCTGTTTTCTGAATGTCGTATTGTAGGTAAGAGCCACTATGCCCAACAATCCTTCCTTTTCAAGTTTAGTACAATGGAGGGGAGCTGAGCAAGGTAGAGAAACTGGGAGTGGTTGCCGAATCCCATCAGCAATCCATGGTCCAGGGTGCACACCTGGGGCCCCGTTACAGGATGGAGACAGATCCCTTCCTGTTACAGGATGGAGACAGATCCCTTCCTGTTACAGGATGGAGACAGATCCCTTCCTGTTACAGGATGGAGACAGATCCCTTCCCGCTAGTGGCGTCTCTCAGGTGCTGCATCCTATACTTAGGCGCTGCTCCACCCTTGCCCGCCACACCTCTTGAAGTGTTCATCTATCCTGTCCTCCTTTTCCTGCACAGGATGAAACCTTGAAGCCAGCTGAGTTGACTTTTGTGCATCCTTGACCTAGTGAATATCCGATGACTTTGGAGGTGCTTTTGGCCCCTCCCTAAAGTGCCCCATCTGCTTAATTGCACCTCTGCTCCTCTGCTTTCTGTTAAAGCCTAATCTCAGGAAAGAGCTTGATATATCCATTCACACTGTGAGAAGCTTCATGTGTTCTCTCTTCCAGGAATATTAACAATTTAACAGGGAACAAAGGAAAGAAGCAAAATGTTGGGATTCCAGCATGGACCACGGGTGTCCCTGAGATCCCACAACCGACCGCCTATTCAGCTCCCTATTTTCCTGTCGGACCTCATCCCACCATGCCAGCCCTGGATCCTCTCTGCATGCAGCCCCATCCCCTGGCATCCCCGTTCACACACACAAACACACTCAGAAAGCAGGTCCTTAGCTGAGGCCTCTCCACTCTGGCTTAGACCCAGCTGTCCAGAGCCCCTGCACCAATACCAGGGGTACAGGTTCCCCAGGCATCCAGCTCCCCTGCCCCCATCTGAGTGGGCTGGGCTGAGGGGCTGGGGGAGAGGAGAGGAAGGCAGAGGTGAGAGCCTTTCCGTTCCTTTTATTCCCCCACAGTCTGGCCCACACCCCCTGCCAGGAGCCGAGATCCAACAGTATATTCAGCCTGCAGCTGCCACTGGTCATGTGAGCCCATTGCTAGGTTACAGGGACCCAAAAATAAATCCTTCCCAACCAGATTAGAAACTGGGGGCCTTGGATGAACCAGGCTCAAAGAGTGGCAGGAACATCCATGGTGAATGAGCAGGGCCAGGCCATACTGCCTGCTTCCTGTCCATCAGCTAGCCTCACCCCTGGACCCTCAAAGAAAAATTGCAGACAGCTTCTAGTTCCATCACAGCACAATAAATAGATTTACAGGCTGAGTGGCCATCTCGCTGGCACTCAGGGACAGCTTAAGCCATGCTTCTCTGTCTGGAGGTCCCATCAAATACCCTTAGCACCCTGCTCCTCCACAGATCACATGGGCATCCCTGCGAAATAGCACTGACCATTTGCCTGAGACCTGGGGCACGGGGTGGGGGCAATAAGTACCAGTTGTCTTTTCCAGACCTAGAAAGAGAAGTTTAGCAATACGCACAATGTTGGGTCTTTCATATAAGCAGTTTCCTTACCTAATCTAGGTTAGTTTTCAATCACTCCGTTTACAAATGTAGAAACCTAGGCTTAGAGAGGTTCAGTGACATTCTCTGAGCCACACAATTGAGTAACCTGGATTCAAACTCATTCTGGCAGGAGGTGGAGCACGGAGGGGAGAAGCACAGTAGAGGAAAGGGGAGGGGTCACTCCCTGGGCCTGTGGAATTGCCCTTTTCTTTGCTCTGTAGCAGGGTGTGGTCTCCACCTGCCATCCCCCTGCCTCCTCTAAGCCAGGTCACAGCTCATCCAGGCCACTGGGAAACACAGTCCAAGTGCTGGGTGGGAACATTTCTGCTACTGAGGCCTAGGGAGCAAACTGACGTGGGCTGAGGATAGTGGCACAGAAAGAGCTCTCACAAGTCAGGGGCCCAGTCCTTATCTTGCAGTTGAATCAGTCCAAAGAGGGACATCATTTGCCCCGGGGTTACACAGCTAGAGAGTGAAGGCTGGCCAGCAAGACCCCAAGCCTCAACCCTTTTGTCTGTCTCTAGCGATGCAGATCTGGCTCAGGGGAACCTGGAGTCCCTCCCAACACTTGAACCCACCCTTGGCTCCACTTCCTTCCCAGTTGCTGTTCTGTTCAGCAAAGGGCTTCTCCTCCCTGGTCAGGTTGTCTCTCGCCCTCGCTGTCCGGGCCCTGACTCCCCATTCTGCACGCTCCTGTCGTCTGCTGAAGTCTCATGGCGCCCCTTCCCCACCTTTGCTGCTCCCAACAGCCTGAGCTACAGGTCCCAGCTCATTCCAGTGGAGATAAACACATCAGTCCCCTGCTCCATGAGGAATAGAAATACAAAGAGGAAATGAACCAGACCTTGCCTCTTGCTGCTTACATTTCAGGATAGGAAAAGCAGGTTATGAGCTGCCAGGGAGAGTCAAACTGCTGTACAGATTCAGAGGAAGAAGCAGTTCTCCCTCGGGAAATCGACAAGGGTTTCATGAAGGAAACACCATGACTTTTAAAGGAGGGATAGAATTTTATTTTTTTCTAAAAACTTAAATTTTATCATTATTGGTGTGCTGGATAGCTTTAGTGTCAACTTGACACACCCAGGTTGAGGGAGCCTCAGTTGGGGAATTGGCTCCATTGGACTGACCTGCTGCCACATCTGTGGATTATTGTCTTGATTGTTGGGAGGGCCCAGCCCACTATGGGTGGTCCTACCCAGGGCAGGTCATTATGTACAGTATAAGAAGGCAGGCCGAGTATGGGCCTGGGGAGCAAGCCAGTAAGCAGCGTTCCTCCATGGCCTGTGCTTCAGCTCCTGCCTCCAGGTTCCTGCCCTGAGTTCCTGTAGTGGGCTCCCTCAGTGATGAACTGTGACCCAGGAGATGTGAGCCAAATAAACCCTTTCCTCCCCAAGTTGGAATTGGTCAGAGTGTTTTGTCACAGCAATTGAGAGGAAACCAGAACAATTGGACTAGGGATATAGGTCCGTTGGGGAAGTACTCGCCTAACATGCACATGAAGACCTGGGGTCAATCCTTAGCACGACATAAACTAGGCATCATGGCTCATATCTATAATCACAGCACTAAGAAGGTAGAGGCAAGAGAATCAGAGCTCAGGGCCATCCGTGGCTACATAGCAAGTTTTAGGCTAGACTGGGTTACAGGAGACCCTGTCTCCTTCCCAAGTTTTTTTTTAATCATTATTAGTTTCTCTTTTGTATGTATGATGTACAGATACTTGTGCATGTTCACACATATGCTCCTGCACATGGAAGCCGGAAGTCAACCTTGAGTGTGGTTGCTCAGGAGCCATCTAGTTTTGTTGCTATTGTTGTTGTTGAAATTATTACTGTGAGCCAGGCATGGTGGCCCCCACTTTTAATCCCAGAGTTTGGGAGACAAAGGCAGACTAATCTCTGTAAGTAGGAGGCCTGCCTGGTCTACATAATGAGATCTTGTCTAAAAAAAAAAAATCACATGTGTGTTTGGGGGGTGGTATGTGTATGTATTTGTATTTGTGGGCACACAAATGCCACACTGAACATGCCACGGTTAGAGGACAATTTTGGGGACTCAGCTCTCTACTACATTTATGTGGATTCTGGGGATCACAGTGATTATGTAGCAAGTGCTTTACCTGCTAAGCCATCTCACTGGCTACACTTTGTTTTTAGCTATTGTTTTTTTTTTAATTTTTATTTATTTCTGTATGTGTATGAATGTACTGTCTGCTTGTAGGTTCATGCACCCGTGTCATGCAATGCCAATTATTTGTGTGTGTGTGTGTGTGTGTGTGTGTGTGTGTGTTAGTTTGCTTTCAATTGCTGTGACAGAATACCCTGACCAATACCAACCTGGGGAGGAACAGGTTTATTCATCTTACATCTCCCAGGTCACAGTTTATTACGTAGGGATCCCAAGGTAGGTACTTAGGGCAGGAATCTGGAAGCAGGAGCTGAAGCACAGGCCAAGGAAGAATACTGTTTACTGGCTTGCTCTCCTGGCCCCTGCTTTCTTATACAATACAGAACAACCTGGCCAGGGGTGGTACCATCCACAGTGAGGTAGACCTTCCCATATCACTCAGCAATCAAGAAAATACCCCTACAGACATGACCATAGCCAGTCCAATGGAAGCAATTCCCCGAGGCTCCCTCAACCCAGATGTATCAGTATGTATGTATGTATGTACGTACGTACGTACGTATCTATCTATCTATCTATCTATCTATCTATCTATCTATCATCTATCTAGCCTGTGTGTATATATGTGTATATATGTGTGTATGTGTATATGTGTGTATGTGTGTATATGTATGCATGTATGTATGTATGTACATGGAGGTCAAAGGCCAACTTGCAAATTGATTCTCTCTTTCTACCATGTGGGCCCCAGGGACTGACATGAGTTCAATTCCATTTTGGGGGGGGGCAGGATCTCTCACTGGGACCTGAGACTGTCTGCTAGTCTGGCTTGGGGGGCGGGGCAGGGTCTCTCACTGGGACCGGAGACTGTCTGCTAGTCTGGCTGGCCAGTGCACCCACGTGTCTTAGTCTCCCCAGTGCTGGGATTACAAACACACACCACCATGCCTGGATTCTTTATTTATTTTTTATTTTATTTATTTTTTTATGAATGTATAGTCTGGATGTAGGTTTGTGTACCTGTTTTGTGCAATGCCGCGGAGGTCAGAAGAGGGTGTCGGATTCCCCTGGAACTGGAGTTAATGATGGTTCTCAGCCACCATGTGAGTGCTGGGGATCGAACCCGGGTCCTCTGCAAGAGCAGTCAGCGCTCTTAACCACTAGGCCATCTCTCCAGCCCCCATGGATTCTTTTTTTAAACAAAGGCTCTAGGAATCAAACTCAGTTCCTCAAGCTTGCCCAGCAAGCTCTTTACCAACAGAGCCATCTCCCCACCTTCAATTTACATATTAACACATAGTAATTCTACATACTTATGAGGCACAGTGTAGTATTTTGAAACATGTACACAATGTGTTATTAGATCAGAGTAATTGGCACGCCACACACACTTATAATTGCTTTATGCTGTAAACATTCAGACCCCTCTCTAGTAGGACATAAACTAGGCACCATGGTTCACATCTATAATCCCAGCACTGAGAAGGTGGAGGTAGGAGAATCAGAAGTTCAAGGTCATCCTTGGCTACATAGCTAGTTCTCAAAACAGTTACATACAAGCTCTCTAGTGGCTGTTTTTGTTTTCTGTTTTGTATTTGAGACAGGCTGACCTTGAACTCCCAATTCTCCTGCCTCTGCCTCTAAAGCACTGAGATGTGTGCCTCCATGCCCCATTCTATAACCTATTTTGAAAGATTCCATTAATTGTTGTGCACAGTTGCCCGACTGTGCAATATATATATATATATATATATATATATATATATATATATAAACATTTGTATCTCTACAAGTAAGTCTGTGTCTGTCTATCTAAACAAAACAGAGAGAGA
>VZQC01004746.1:2709-98256 GCA_009823505.1 Rhizomys pruinosus | reverse complement strand
TGGACAAACTGCGCATGACTACTACTCTCTGGGCCCGCGCCTTGGGCATGCTAATGAGGCATCAGACGGTGCACCAATCCAGAGCATACCCGAACCCTCTGGACTGCTATATAAGCGGTGCTTCTGCCCCATTTCGGGGTCCTTCTCACAAAAGAGCTGTGCACAATAAATATTACCACAGAAGAATCCTGTTGTCCTCGTGAAGTTCTTGCCGGCGAGACTACAGAGCGTAGGACAAAGGAAGGAAAGAAAGGAAGGAAGAAAGAAAGAAAGAAAGAAAGAAAGAAAGAAAGAAAGAAAGAAAGAAAGAAAGAGAAAGAAAGAAAGAAAGAAAGAAAGAGAAAGAAAGAAAGGAAGGAAGAAAGAAAAGAAAAGAAAAAAGAAAGGAAGGAAGAAAGAAAAGAAAGAAAGAAAGAAAGAAAGAAAGAAAGAAAGAAAGAAAGAAAGAAAGAACAGATCTGAGGAGTTAGCTTATTTGGTAACATGCTTGCTGTGCACACACAGAATCTGTATTTGATCCCTGAAGCCCATGTACAAATAGCAGGAGTAGGGCTGGAGAGATAACCTAGCAGTTAAGAGTGCTGACTGCTCTTGCAGAGGACCCGGGTTCGATCCCCAGCACCCACATGGCGGTTGAGAACCATCTGTAACTCCAATTCCAGGAGAGCTCCAGTTCCAGAGGAATCCCTCTTCTGACCTCCAAGGCATTGCATGACACGGGTGCACAAACCTACATGCAGACAGTACATTCATACACATAGAAAATAAATAAAATTTTTTAAAAATGGCAGGAGTAATAGTATATGCAAGTGATCCCAGTGCTGGGGAAGTAGAGACCCCTAGGGCCTGTTGGAATAACCAATCTAGCCTAATTGGTGATTTCCCACCCGATGAGAGACCCTGTCCTAGAGGAGATGGAAGGCATTTCTGAGGATGACACCTGATAGTGCCCTCTGATTTTCACATGTGCACCCTTTCCATGACCACTCACATCTTCAGGAACATGCACATACACACATATACACCCACACCCACACATGAACATGCACCCAGTCATGCATATACATATTTGCATAGAAAGAGAGAGGGAAAGGAAGGAAGGAAGGAAGGAAGAGAAGGGAAGGAGGAAAAGAGAAGGCTTGAGAAGGGAAAAGAAAAAAGATATCGGGATGCTCTGCACTGTCCACTTGATGAAGAATAATCTGCACGTAGGAAAGCAAGAACAGCAAACAGCTCTACAGGACTGCAGGAGGCTGAGAATCCATCTGGAAATCAACAGAGAAACTGCGATCCGGGAAACATGAGGCCACAGATGTGGCCATCTTCCGTGATTTTGTGAGTGAAGTATTTATTGAGTCCACAAGTTCCAGAGCAAAAGGGGGCCAGGCTAGACCCTGGGAATTTTCCTTGTGGTTCAGGTCCAGCCAAAGGAGCACAAAGGCGTCTGTGTGGGGAAGGAGCTTGGGCCTGTGATCCTAAGCAAAGGGTAGAACAGAGTGAACCCAGAGGAAAGGGCAGGTCAGAGGGGAGATGTGGAGATCATCTGATACTCAGGTTTCTGTGGGGCTCTCAGAACATTGGCCCAGATACCTATGCACAATCTGCATATCCATTCTTTGGGGAGGAGGTGAAAAGGGGCGGAGCAGCAATTTGATACCTGGAAACTGTCTGTGTAGATTCCTAGTGTCCTAAGAAGCTGCCTAGCCTGATCTCTAGGGATATGGCACACTGAGAATCCCAGCCCAAAACATCCCACTCAAGACCAACTTCCTTAGCTCTGGCCTAAGATCAAAGATCTGGGCTGGGTTTTCCACTGAGGGAAATATGAACATTCTCAAGTACCTGGTCTGTCTGTCTCAGGGGTGCCTCTGCTCTATATCTCTAAGGCAGCTGCCCTCAGCCAAGCTAGGCCCCACTGAACCTTACAGAAGCCCGACCTCTCCTCTCCAGGCTGGTCACCACCTTGTGGTTTTTTCATCGGCCACTGTCCTTCTCACTGCAGTTCTCTCCCTATACCTTGAACTACCTAAAAACAGTACCAATCGTTACTCAACTCCCATATCCATGTGACTACATTCCCAGACTTAGAACTCTCAAGGGCTTCTTGAGGATGGAGAAATAGATGGCTTATGAATCATCCCTCAGAGATGGGTGATGGTGAGCCCTCTCCTGCCTTCTGGTGGAAAGTGGCACATAGAAGCTGTCTCACTTGCAGTCTAACGTGCAGGAATAATCTTGGAGACTCTAAATCAGCCCCTCACTGAGGACAGGGGTCCCTCCCTGGATAGGAATAGTATAGATGGGCAGAAAGACCCAGAGGCTTTCAGTGCCCCCTAGGCTGCACTAGAAAGCTCTAGCCACAAGGGGGCAGTGTTGGCCACAGAGCTGTGAAGTGTCATCACAGCCGACAGTGACAGCCCAAACTCCTACCTGCTTTCTTCATCCTGGAGACTTCTGGTCCTGTGGGTCCTGACCTTTTTACACCATGGCAGTCTCAGCTGGAAGGGCCAGACAGGAGGGCCATGGCACCCAAGAGAAAAATCCCACACCTAGAAGTTGTGAGGTAGGTCTAATGGACTAGGGCGGAAGTGGCAGGCCGGTGTAGACAGTGCAGAGGACCTGCCTGAAAATGATGGTGCCCTTGAGGCCCCTCTTCTAGACTCTCTGAGTCCTAGCTTCTTTTTTTTTTTTTAATTTACTTATTTCTGTATGTGTATGAATGTACTGTCTGCATGCAGGTTTGTGCACCTGTGTCGTGCAATGCCGCGGAGGTCAGAAGAGGGTCTTGGATTCCCCTGGAACTAGAGTTCTCCTAGAATTGGAGTTATGGACGGTTCTTAGCCACCAAGTGGGTGCTGGGGATTGAACCCGGGTCCTCTGCAAGAGCAGTCGGTACTCTTAACCGCTAGGCTATCTCTCCAGCCCCGAGTCCTAGCTTCTAATGAAAATTTGAACTAGGATTCCTGACCTTCTTGAAGGTCCATTTCTCTTTGGCTTTTGAGAGACTGAGTCAGTAGCGGTCTGAGAGGCTCCTCTCTCCAGGGCCTTGACAGCTTTAGAGGCTCAGAGTCTGGGCAGGTGGGATAGAACAGGAATGAGAGTGGGCATTTTCATTTGCTCCACACCAGCCATTCTTCTGGGAATCACAGTCAGGCAGAAATTTGGTCCAAGAACTAGGAACAGGTAAAGAAAGGGATGACCACAGTCAGTGGGGTCCTAGAAAGACCCACTAAAGGGCTATATCAGATGGGTTTGTGTTAGAAGGTATAAATGGTAGAGGGGCTGGAACCTGGCTGAACTGGGTACTCTCCCCAGGCATATTGGGCTGCTCTGAATTAGACTGTAGAAAGCCTGGACCCCTCCCTCCCTCCCAGCCTCCTCATTCTCAGATGCCTACAATCACCTACTCTTTATTGCTCTTATTCTTGCCCTCAGCTCCCTTGCTACCCCCTCACCCACAGTGCACAGCCCACATCCTTAGCTTTAGGGGAGAGTCCCTGTCTGACCTGCCTTTCTTACACCCCATGGTCCTTGCCCCGTGTCCCTCTGACTCCAGATATTCTCTCCTGGTTCCTGAAATTTCACACCATGCCCTAGGACACTCTTGACCTGTCGCCTCGGCTTCCCTGGTGGGGCATCTGATCCGACACCTGCGGCCTGACCCTCCAAGCACAAGGGTGCCCTGGTCCTGTGTTCTTAGCTCCTCTTTCTTCTTCGATGTCCCATTTTCTCACTTTTTTCTGCCTCTCTTACTTGTTTTCCTTCCTTTCAAGGCTCCCCTTTGCTCTCTGGATTCCTGTTCTCAGACCATTCCAAGTCTCCAGAAGCTCTTGGCTCCTCACCGCACTCATTGCCTTGGTGTACACCTTTTTGCTTGCTGTCTCTCTGCCGCCCTCATTTCCTCCTCTGTAGTGAATACAGGCAAAGCTGATCCAGCCCTCCTTGGACTGAGCGAATAAATAGTGGAGGGAGGCTGGGCTAGGAGCCAAACTTGCCTCCAACCCCAGGCTTGAGCATCTGGGACCTGTGTCTGTGAGGGTCCTGGGTAGGGCCTCAGGCTCAGGATCTGGGGAGGGGATCAGGTTGAAGGATCAGAGCAGAGTGACTGAAAGCAGAAAAAAAAGGGCGTGACAGCAAGCCAGAGGCCAGAGGGAGGCTGTCGGGTCCCAAGGGCCACTAGAGGGCCCCGCCCACTCCCCCAAGATGCAGATTCAGGGGTGGGGGCAGGTGGCTGCCAGCAGACAGCAGCTGGAGACTGGAGTGGAAGCTGCCGCCCTCAGGAAACAGGCCACACTTTCACCCCAGCCAGTTCCCCCGGCCTAATTAGAGACCTGAACGGCATTGATCGTCCCTGAGCTCATTATGTCACAGCTGGGGAACAGCTGGCCAGTCTTTTCCAGGCCATTAGCTGCACCATGAAGTGGAGAAAAGGAGGGGGTGAGCAAGCAGGATCAATACCCTGTCTGTGTGTGGGGGAAGCAGCTGGGTGGCTGTGTCCCTGGGCACTCTGGGCTGTGCTTCCCTCCAAGGCTGCCTGCAGAGGTCCTTTGAGTTTGTACATGAGAGCTCAGCTCTGACCATCCTGGAATCTGGAGAGATAGAGTTGGGGCCAGTGGTGGCCTGGAACTTCCTGGGGACCTTCTGAGTCTTCTCTCTCAGGACATTATGAAGGGAAAGGCTCACATTACATACTTTGTCTCAAAGGGGACCTTAAAAGTCCAGCTTCTCTCCACCCCCACAGCAAGATGACACCTTAGGCAGCTGTTTCTCTTGGCCCTCCACCACTTCAGTGTGCCCTGGGCTCAGCCGGGTTTGGTTTCCTGTGGGGTGGGGAAATGGCAGAAGATCTTCTGATCCTCGGAGAATAGGGGTGCTGGAAGAAGGGAGAGAAGAGATGACAGTTTATACTAGCTCCCCGTCCTGGCCTGGGCAAGCAGAGGCCACCAGATGCAGGCATCTATGCCGCCTGACCCCAGGAATCCCTCTGAGGGAGCCCAGCATTACTTAGTAAACTGGCTATTTATGGGGTTATGAAGGGTCCGACTTGGAAAGGCCCTCCAAAATATTGCTGAGAACTCTCATTTGATGGAGGGGGAGAGACCGATCAATTAAGCCTTTGGATTCTACCATGCCTGTTCTGCTACCGAGTGCTCATTTCATTCTCTCTTGCCTCTTGCAAATATTCCATATTCAATTTTAATGTGGCCTAGAGGTCTCTCAGGCATGTGCCGTTGGGTTATTGGCAGAGCCCAGGTGAGGAGTGGGCCTGCCAGCTCTGGTCCATCCCACTCAACACCACCATCAGAAATAGCACCAGTTGCTGGATCCTTCGTGGTTCCAGCTGCTGCATTGCCAGGAACTAACACTGCCCCACTGAACAGAGGCCAGGTTGTGGATAAAATCCTCTGCTCCCCAGACTCCTATGGTGGCCTCTGTTTCCAGAATCAGTAGTGAATGAAACATAGGCAGTGGTCTGAATTCCAGACTTGAGCTCCATCTGGGCCCAGCTCCAGGCCTTAGGAGCCAGCACATGGCTTTAACTAGAAGCATGGGAAAGGAAGAAAGGCACTTAGAATTATTTGTGTTACAGAGGAGGAGGTTGTGTCCCACCGAAGAGAGGCTTTGCTCAAGGACAGCCACAGGCTGACTAGAGTTCGGGGTTTCCAACTCAGTGTTGGTCCATTTCCCCACAGGGCCTAACTCTGAGATATTCCCTAACAGACTTGCAAAACAACCCCCTTCTCAGGGCTTTGAGGAAACCTAGGTCTGTCAGAAGCTCATTACATCACACCACCACCACCAGTCATCTATCAGGTGAGCTTCAGTCAGTTGAAGAGAAGCTGCTACCCAAGAGGTAGAGAAAGACCACTGGGTTCTGCTGTGTCTGATGCGGAGCCATCTGCCTGTCTGGAGCAAAGCAGCACTCAGGGAGGACAGAGACGTGATAACCTGGCCTCCCTCCAGCCTGGCACACAGGAATGGAAGTTGGGAGACTAGAAACTCTTCCTTCCAGTGTTGGGAGGGAAGGAACTTCTGCAGGAGCTAGAACAGTAACAACAGGAGCAGGAATCAGGGAGGGCACACAAGTGAGTAGTGGGCCAGCTTCCTGAGGCCACTGGCAGGCGCCTCAATCTCATTGTCTATTCCTGGTTCCAGAACAAGGAGTGACAGCCTCAAGCAGCAGGGACTAAGATGTTGAAATTCTGTGCTTCCGGCTGTAATGTGGGGCTGGGGGAAGGGATTGCTAGACAAGCTGGAGGGAGACCCCCAGTATTGGGAATTTCAGGCTCAGAGATCTGGAAGTGGAGGCCTGTGATGAGAAAGGAAGGCTCTGACAAGCCGAAGACCCCAGAAACAGAACAGAAAAGGGGCCCAGGAAAGGGAGCAGAGCGAGATCCGAATGTCTCTGGTTTGGGGGTAGGGAGGTTGCTGAAGTCCTCGCATTATGTTCCAGTGGGTGCCATTTATTAGCTCTGTGGCCTGCAGCAAATCCCAGGTCTGATCTGTATGAAATGGCAATGAACAGCATTTGCCTCCCAGGTTGCTGTTGCTCCAAGGTTTACATGAGGGAATGTGGAGGAAAGGGTTCAGGAAACGTTGAGACCTCAGTGATGACTTTCATTACCCCATGCTGCTGTCTGCCCGCTCCTCTGTGGGCGGGAAGCACTAGGGCCCTGCTTCCCAAGCTGTCAGAATAGCTTGCATCATGACGCTGTGTGCACAAGTACTTCTGTCACTCATGACAGAAGCAAAGGGCTTTCCTTCTAGAAGGGATTATTCAGGCCACACAAGCAGATGTTTATGAATCTATAACAGCATGCATCCATCCCCACAGGGTCTCTGCTCACCGAGAAAGCACCAGAAACCAAGGCTTCTAAAATATGAGCACTCACGCACCTGCACACATGAACACAAACACACGCACCACTGCCAAACCCTGGCAGTAGTGCCTCATTCTAGGAGCCTGGTGTCCTTAGTTCTCAGGTCATAAGAAAAGTCATCTCTGAGAATGACGAAATCAAGGTGGTAACTGGGTGATGAACTGGGAGACATGGGGGCTGAACAGGCAGCTCTGCACTCACTGGTTGTAGTTTCCAGAGAAAAAGAAGACACTATTTTTTTAAATTTTATTTATTTTATGTGTATGAATGTACTGTCTGCATGTAGGTTTGTGCACCTGTGTCGTGCAATGCCACGGAGGTCAGAAGAGGGTCTCGTATTCCCCTGGAACAGGAGTTCTCCTGGAATTGGAGTTACAGACGGTTCTCAACCACCATGTGGGTGCTGGGGATTGAACCCTGGTCCTCTGCAAGAGCAGTTGGTGCTCTTAACCGCTAGGCTATCTCTCCAGCCCCAAGAAGACACTATTATGACTTATGTTTGCTGCCATGTTTTATGACTTACAAATTCTGTCTCATATATCATTGTTGTTATTATTTACATTATTATTTATATTTAAAGCTACATGGCACTTGGGGGATCCGTACTGTTAGCTGAGGCTCAGGGAAAGAGGTGAAATGGCTTTTTTTTTCCTTTACTTTTGTTGAGACAGGGTCTCCCTATAGCTATACCTGGCTTGGAACTTAGTATGTAGACCAAGCTGACTTTGATCTTACAGAGATCTGCCTGCCTCTGTCTCCTAAGTGCTGGGATTAAAGGCATGCACCACCATGCCTGGCTGAAATGCTTCTTATAAATCATCTAACTGGTAGGTGACTACTAGATCGGAAGCCAATCTAGGTCACTGATCCCAAATCCTGTTCGGCATCTGTGACACAGTGTTTCTTTCTTGATGCTCTTTGTCTCTCCTGGCAGAGTCCAAAAGCATCTGGTTCACTCTGTGTGGTCTTTAACTTTCTATTTTGAAATAGTTTTGAATTTATAGAAATGTTTCAAAGAACTCCTACATATCTTTTACCCAGTTTCCTCTGTTTGTTTTAGGTCTCAATTTTTCCATTTTTGTTCCAATCTATTTGTCCCTCTCTTTCTCTCTCTCCCCATCTCTCTCTTTCTCTCTCTCTCTCTCTCTATATATATGTGTGTGTGTGTGTGTGTATAATTCTATATATATGGCATACAAAAAATATATATACATATATATTTCTTGTCCACTGGAGAGTAAATTGCAGATGTAGTGCCCCTGAATATTTCAGCATGTGTTTAATAAAAACAAAGACATTCTCCTCTATAGCTATAGTATATTACAGTCAGGAATGTAACCTTAACACAAAACAGTCTTCTAACTTAAAAATCATTTGCATTTCATTGATTGTTCTAAGGACATGTTTAAAAGTCCAGATGTCAACCAGGTCTAGAATCATGTGTTGTATTCAGGTGTCTTTTCAGTCTCCTTCAATGTGGGACAGTCTTCCTTGTCTCCCATTTTATATATATATATATATAAATTTATATATATTTATATATATATGTGTGTGTATTCATATACATATGTATATATTGTATATATATATATATATATATATATATATACACACACACATATGAATACCTCTCAACTGCTCTATAGAATGTCCCTCAATTTGGGATTGCCTGATGTTGCCTTAGTGAGTGGATTCAGGTTATACAGTTTTGACAGGGATTTTACAGAAGTGAAGCTGTTCATTGGTGTTTTCAATTTCTTTCAACCAGAGGCACACAATGTTATTTCTCCCATTACTGGGATGGTTGCTTTTGTCACTTGGTTACATAGATGTCCCTCAAGCTTTTCCACGATACTTATAAATTCATATTTGTGGGGAGACACTTTGAGGCTATGTAAATCTTTTTTTCCTCATCAAATTTTCACCCACTGTTTTTTTTATTTGATTTTTTAACAATAAGTAAAAAGTAATGAATATAAGCATCCTTCATGTAAAACCAATTCGCAGGCAGCTATGCTCAAATCCACACAGCCCAAGGCTCCCACCATCCAGCTGGAGAGGCTTATATACACAATCAAGTTGATCAAATAAGTGTCCAGTCTATATTGCTGTAGTTTCACCATTCACCCCAATCGCAGCCCTTACATTCTTCACCCACTGGTTTTAACATTCACTCATGACTCTTGCTTAAATTATTCATTACTATGATGGTTGCCAAACTTTTTATATTTATCAATTAGGATTCTATTGTAAAATAAGCACTTTCCTCTCCCTTTTATTTATTTATGGATGTACCAGTCCATTCATATCTTACGCAAAGGATTATAACCTATTATAAAAATAATATGTTTAGATGTCTGACTTGGCCCAGATTTGACCTGTGAGTATCTCTTCAAGCTGAGTTTTCTATCCTTTTGACAAGCTTTTATCATTCTTTGAGATTCCTTACTTTCTAGCACAAGATGTTTCAGGCTTGTGTAGAAATGTCTAGGCTGATCAGTCCTGAGTCAGTCTCTCTCTCTCTCTCTCTCTCTCTCCCCCTCTCGTATGTGTGTAAAATGATAGATCTGGGTGATCGGTGTGCTTGCTGCTATTGCTTTACATATCTTTGAGGAAAGACACATAAATAAGTTCCCACATTGTGGTAGAAATATATATTAAAGATTTATTTTTATTATTTTTAAATTATGTGAATATTTATGTGTCTGAGTGTGGGTATATACACATGAGCGCAGGTGTCCACATAAGTCTAGAAGAGAGGGGTTGGATCTCCCAGAACTGGAGTTACAGGCAGTTGTAAGCCACACAACAAGTGTGCTGGGAATCAAACTCAGCTCCTTTGTAAGAGTAGTACACGCTCTGGGGGCTGGAGAGATGGCTCAGCGTTTAAGAGCACTGACTGCTCTTGCAGAGGACCTGGGTTTGATTCCCAGCACCCACATGGCAGCTAAGAACCATCTTTAACTGCAGTTCCAGGGGAATCCGATGCCCTCTTCAGACCTCTGCAGCATTGCGTGACATGGGTGCACCAACTTTCATCCAGACAGTACACTCATACACATTAAAAGAAAAAAAAAGAAAGAGTAGTACACGCTCTTAAGTGCTGTACCCACACTTCCAGGCCCCACTACAGAAATAGATCTATACAGAGGCTGGGATGTGACTCAATCCACACAAGTTTAAGGGCCTGAGTTTGGATCTTCAGCACCCACATAAAAACCAGTCTTGTGGTATGTATGTGCCTGTAATCCCAGTACTGGGGGAAGCAGAGACTGGAGCTCCAGCAGCCTAGCCAGATCAATGAGCTCCAGTTTCAGTGAGAGAGTTTGTCTTAAAACATAAGGTGCCGGGTGTGGTGGTGCACGCCTTTAATCCTAGCACTTGGGAGGCAGAGGCAGGCGGATCCTTGTGAGTTCAAGACCAGCCTGGTCTACAGAGCTAGTTCCAGGACAGCTGGGGCTACAGGGAGACCCTGTCTTGAAAAAAGACCAAAAAAAAAAAAAAAAAAAAAACGAACCCCGTAAGGTGGTTAGCTGGGTGTAGTGTTGCACGCCTTTAGTCCCACTCGGGAGGTAGAAGCAGATGGATCTCTGTGAGTTCAAGGCCAGTGTGGTCTACATTCCAGTTTTAGGCCATCTGCTATAGGGAGACCCTGTCTCAAAAAAGATAATAATAATAATAATAATAATAATAATGCGGTAAAAGCTGGGCATGTTGTGCATGCTTTTAACCCCAGCATTCAGGAGACAGAAGCAGGCATACTTCTGCAAGAAGCCAGCCTAGTTTACGTAGTGAGTTCCAAGCCAGCCAGATCCCCCCCCCAAAAAAAGGTGGTGAGCAACTGATGTTAACCTTTGGTCTCCATACATGTTCACACATGTGTACACAAACATACACATACACACCACATCTACACTGTACACAAAAAGATATATTTGCATACATGCACATATCTATAATTATATTGTAAACATGAAGCTGATATCAATTAACTAATTCTTTTGTGTGTGTGTGTGTGTGTGTGTGTGTGTGTGTGTGTGTTTTTTGAGACAAGGTCTCTCCAGCTGGCCGGGAACTCAGTCTGCAGACCAGCTAGCCTTGAACTCACGAAATAGCCTGCTCTGCCTCCAGAAGCGGGATTAAAGGCATGTACCCACACACCCCAGCTAATTTACCTACTCTTTCTTTTTTTTTTTTTTTTTTGTCTTTTCTGAGCAGCAACAGGTTCTCCCTGTTGCCCCAAGCTGTCCCTGGAACTCACTCGTTAAGCCACTGGCCTTGAACTGACAAAGATCTGCCTGCCTCGCCTCCGGATTAAAAGGCGTGGGCCACCATGCCCGGCTTATAGTGATTACCTACTTCTTAATGCCCCATACATGCTCCCTTTCAACACATATACATCCTATTACTTCCCAGAAGAAACTGCTCTTAACCTCAAACTTATCAAAAAAAATGTTTGTTCAATCTCTTTAGTTATAATCAGTCTACTTACCACACAAGGTTACCATCTCTGCCCCCAGCTCATCCAAACAGGTTGGGGCAGCCAAACCAGGATCTCAGCCAGACTGACCAAACCAGCTATGCTGGCTGAATCCTCCATCCAGATCAAAGGTGAGAGGAGAGGAAAGACATGCTCTCCAATTTTAAGGATTCAATTTATTCGAGTTCATTTTCCTCACAGTTTGAAATTGGATCCCCGTCATTCCAACACTTGTCATATTATGTAAATATAGTTATTCCACTATTTTACAGGGTACTTCATTGTTTCTGAAATAGAGCAACAGAACCAGCATTTTTTGAAGTCAATGGTAGATTACTTAATTTTTTTTTTTTTTGAGACAAATTCTCACTGTAGCCCTGGGTAGCCTGTAACTCCACTGTAGACCAGGCCCTGGCTTGAATTCCACAGAGTCCTTCTTGATTCCTGCCTCCCAAGTACTGGGATTAGGATGTATTACCCCACACACTGTTTTATTGAAGATAATATGAGAAGCTCATGTCTGTATACTAATTCTGCATTTGTAAAGCAGATTTGGAATCTGTTATACCTTATATTATGCCAATTTAGGTGACAAAAGTATAGGTTTTTTCTCATTTAATAATAAATTTCAGAAACAAAATTTCTAGCAATTGTATGTCAGCGACAGAATGGTTGTTTACTAAGATATTTCCTTTTATCTTCTGTGTGGATAGCTCTACTACATTTCCCCACGCCTATCCTCAGTCAGATGTGATCATATGACCAAATATGGACCAGTGGGATGTGGCAGAAATGAGGAATGCACTTTCCAGACTCGATCATAAAACCTTCCTATCTCAGAAAAAGCCTTTGACAAAACCAGCATCCCTTCATCTTAAAGTCCCTCAAGGAAATTGGATTGGAGGGATCATTCCTCAATGTAATCAAAGCCATATACACGAGAACCCAACCCAGTATCATCTCTAAATAGGGAAATGACAGAAAACATCCTTTAAAGGTAGGAACCAGGCAAGGCGGCCCCCCTGTCAACACCGATCGCTTCAATATAGTGCTTGAAACAATGGTAGAGCAATAAACAAGAAAAGGAAATTTAAAGGGAGTACTAATGTGGAAAAGAGGAAGTCACAGCTATCCCTATTTTGCTGATAGATATGATTGTTTACTTAAGGGATGCTAAAAACATCCACCAGAAAACTCCTAGAAAATACATTAACAGCTTCAGCAAAGTGGTCAGGTATAAAAATTAAACCTAACAAAAATCCGTAACCTTCTTTATCAACACACAACAAGCAATCTGAAGAAGGAATTCAAGGAGACCTCCACTCACAATAGCCTCAAAAACATGTAAAAGCCTAGGAACAAACACTAAACCAAGTACACCAAAGATCTCTACCTACAAAAATTTTAAACCCTAAAGTAAAGAAATTGAAGAAGACATCAGAAGATGGAAAAAACCCCCTGCTCATTGGATTGGGAAAAAGTAACATGGTAAAATGTCCATTCTAACCCAAACTCTTGTACAGATTTCACGAAAACCCAATTTAAAAAATCCCCAAGAGTTCTTCACAGGTGTGATGGTTAATTCTGGGTGTTCAATTGAACTGGACTAAGGAAAATAAGAGAAAAAGGATCTTCGTATGGACTACTCAACCCGGAGGCCCACCCCAAATGTGGCGTTTACCTCCTGCTGGCAGATATTAAAGGCCATGCAGAGGGATCGGTCCCTTTCTTCCTGTGGCGTGCCTCTTCTCACTGTGAGTTTGTCTTGCGCTGGGTGATCAACCTATGGATCCCAGCATTGATAAACCTGAGACGGCAGATTCTGGAATCCATCGAACCTTCAGCACCATCAACATCGGGACTACTGAGACATCCAGTCCTTGTTGGGCTGAGAATTTCCCTGGTTTCTCGGCCTTTCTCAGTGTGGCGGAGTCTACTTTGGACTCCTTGAACTCTGTCATGAGCAAATCAATAAATTGTATACAGCTATTATTCGTCCTGTTGCGTTGTTCTACTTACAACCCCTAATACCGCATTAAAAAAAAGGAAAAAAGGCCTTAAAATTCATTTGGAAAAACAAAAGACCCCCAAAGCCAAAACACCCTGGGTGAAACAGAGTACAATATAGGGGGGAATCTCTATAACCAGACCTTCAAACTATACTACACAGGCTATAGTCATAAAAACGCCTGGTATGGGCACAAAACAGACCTGTTGACCATGGAACAAAACTGAAGATCCAAACCTGAGCACCTACAATTTTCAGCCATCTTCATATTTGACAGGGGCCAGAAGACACAATGGAGAATAAGACAGCATCTTCACAAGTGGTGTTGGCAAAACTGGAATCACCACTTGTAGAAGAATGAAATTAAAACCCCTACTCTCGCCCTGTAAAAGTCAACTCCCCAGGTGGGGATTAAAGACTATCAACATGAAAACTCCAACTCTGAACAGGATCAAAGAAGAAAAAGTTTGGCAGCAGACCTTTTTACAAGACATAGGAATAGGAAAAGACTTCCTAATCAGACAGCAGCTGCACAAGANGCCGGGATTAAAGGCATGTACCACCACACCCAGCTAATTACCTACTTCTTTTTTTTTTTTTTTTTTGTCTTTTCTGAGACAGGGTCTCCCTGTAGCCCCAGCTGTCCTGGAACTCACTCTGTAGACCAGGCTGGCCTTGAACTGACAAAGATCTGCCTGCCTCTGCCTCCGGATTAAAGGCGTGGGCCACCATGCCCGGCTATAGTGATTACCTACTTCTTAATGTGCCCATACATGCTCCCTTTCCACACATATACATCCTATTACTTCCCAGAAGAAACTTGCTCTTAACCTCAATAACATTATCTGTTTGTTCAATCTCTTTAGTTATAATCAGTCTACTTACCACACAGGTTACCATCTCTGCCCCCAGGCTCATCCAAACAGGTTGGGGCAGCCAAACCAGGATCTCAGCCAGACTGACCAAACCAGCTATGCTGGCTGAATCCTCCATCCAGATCAAAGGTGAGAGGAGAGGAAAGACATGCTCTCCAATTTTAAGGATTCAATTTATTCGAGTTCATTTTCCTCACAGTTTGAAATTGGATCCCCGTCATTCCAACACTTGTCATATTATGTAAATATAGTTATTCCACTATTTTACAGGGTACTTCATTGTTTCTAATAGAGCAACAGAACCAGCATTTTTTGAAGTCAATGCTAGATTACTTAATTTTTTTTTTTTTGAGACAAATTCTCACTGTGCAGCCCTGGGTAGCCTGGAACTCACTATGTAGACCAGGCTGGCTTGGAATTCACAGAGATCTTCTTGATTCTGCCTCCCAAGTACTGGGATTAAAGTCATGTACCACCACACCTGTTTATTGAAGATTAATATGAGAAGCTCATGTCTGTATACTAATTCTGCATTTGTAAAGCAGATTTGGAATCTGTTATACCTTATATTATGCCAATTTAGGTGACAAAAGTATAGGTTTTTTCTCATACTAATAAATTCAGAAACAAAATTTCTAAGCAATGTATGTCAGAGACAGAATGGTTGTTTACTAAGATATTTCCTTTTATCTTCTGTGTGGATAGCTTGACTACATTTCCCAGCCTATCCTCAGTCAGATGTGATCATATGACCAAATATGGACCAGTGGGATGTGGCAGAAATGAGGAATGCACTTTCCAGACTCGATCATAAAACCTTCCATATCTCAGAAAAAGCCTTTGACAAAATCCAGCATCCCTTCATGCTTAAAGCCCTCAAGGAAATTGGATTGGAGGGATCATTCCTCAATGTAATCAAAGCCATATACAGGAAACCCACAGCCAATATCATCCTAAATAGGGAAATGACAGAAACATTCCCTTTAAAGGTAGGAACTCAGCAAGGCTGCCCCCGGTCACCACTCCTCTTCAATAAAATGCTTTGGAAACAAATGGCTGAGGCAATAAAGCAAGAAAAGGAAAATTAAAGGAGTACTAAATTTGGAAAAAGAGGAAGTCAAGCTATCCCTATTGTGCTGATGATATGGATTGTTTACTTAGAAGGATGCTAAAAACTCAGCCAGAAAACTCCTAGAAATGATTATTAAGAGTTTCAGTAATTTGTAATTTGGCAGGATACAAAATTAAACCTAAAAAAATCAGTAGCCGTTCTTTATACCAACAACAACAACTGAAGGAAGGAAGCAAGGAGACCAGCTTCCCCACATCACAATCGCCTCAAAAAACGTAAAATACACCTAGGAACAAACTTAAACAAAGCCACCAAAGATCTCGACAACAAAATTTTAAACCCTTAAAGATTGAAGAAGAACAGAAGATGGAAAAACCTCCCATGCTCATGGATTTGGGAAATTAGACATTGTAAAAAGGTCCATTCTAACCCAACTCCTTGTAAGCAGATTTACATTCAACGAAATCCCAATTAAAATCCCAAAGAATTTCTTCACAGGTGTGATGGTTAATCCGGGGTGGCAACTTAACTGGACTAAGGAACAAATAAGAGAAAAAGGATCTTCCGGATTGGACTACCTCAACCGGATGGCCCACCACAAATATGGACGGTAACCGTCCTGCTGGCAGGCATTATTAAAGGCCAGGCCAGAGGGATCTGGTCCCTTTTTTCCTTGGCTGTGCCGCTCTCTCACGGGTGAGTTTGTCTTGCTGCGGTGATCAACCCTATGGATCCCAGCATGTTCTGAGACTGAGACTGGCAGATCTCCGGGAATCCATCCAACTTCACACCAGATTGGGACTACTGAGACATCCAGCCTTGTGGACTGAGCAGTTCCCTAGATGCTCAGCCTCTCCAGTGTGGCGCAGGGCTACTGTTGGACTCCTGAACTCTGTCACACATGAGCAAATCAATAAATTGTATACAGCTATATATTCGTCCTGTGTTCTCTGTTTTCTTTAGAGAACCCTGACAATACAACAGGCTTGGAAAAAAAAGTCCTAAATTGCATTTGGAAAACAAAGACCCCCAAATAGCCAAACAACCACTGAGTGAAAAGAGTACACAGGGGGGATCTCTATAACAGACTTCAAACGATACTACAAGGCTATAGTCAAAAACGCCTTGTAAACTGCAAAAAACAGACGCTGTTGACCAAATGGACAAACTTAAGAGCCAAACCTGAGCACATACATTTCACAGCCATCTTCATATTTGACAGGGGCCAAAGAGACACAATGGAGGAAAAAGAACAGCATCTTTCAGCAAGTGGTGTTGGCAAAACTGGATCACCCACTTGGAAGAAGAATGAAATTAAACCCCTAACCAACCTCTCGCCCTGTATAAAAGGCAACTCCAGGTGGATAAAGACCCATCAACATGAAACTCCAAACTCTGAACAGGATAAAAGAAAAAGTTTGGCAGCAGACTACAAGACATAGGCATATGAAAAAGACTCTAAATCAGACGCAGCTGCGCAAGAATAAAGGTCGACAGTTGACAAATGGGGGACCTCATTAAACTCAAAAAAGCTTCTGTACATCAAAAGAAACAATCAAGGAGTGAAGAGAAATCCCACAAAATTGGAGGAAACCTTCACCTGCAGATACATCTGCAAAGCATTGATTTCCAGAATATATAAACTACTCAAAAAACAAAGAAGAAAGAAACAAATGAAACCACTCAATAGAAGGGAGCAAAGGCTGAACAGAGATTTCACAAAAGTGAGGAATTAGAGATGGGCTGAGAAACACTTAAGAAGTGTTCAACATCACTAAGTCATTAAGGAATGCAATCAAAACCACTTTAAGAATTCATCTTACTCCCATAGGACTGGTTAGGATCAAGAAACAAATATACCAAGTGCTTGAGAGGCTGGTGGGGAAAGGGGAACACTCGTCCACGGCTGGTGGGAAGTAAACAAAGCGTACAGCACTAATGGAAAGCAGTGTGGAGAACCCTTGAAGAACTTGGAATGAACGTGCCACCCTACCCAGCCATAACACTCCTGGGCAAGTACCCTCAAGACTCACCCACCAAGAGATACTGCATGGCCAATGTTTGATTTCAGCTCTCTTCACAATAGAAGGAGCTGGAACCAGCCAAACGCCCCTCAACTGACGAGTGGATATAGAAAATGTGGTACAGCACACAATGGAGTTCTATGCAAGCAGTAAAAGAAAAGATGACATCATGAGCTTTGCAGGAAAATGGCTGGAGCTAGAGGACATCATGCTGAGTGAAGTAACACAGTCCCAGAAAAACAAACGACGAATGGTATCCCTCATCTGTGGATGCTAGTGCCAATTACCTAGTTGTAAGTATTTCTTGTGCACGATCCCTTGAGCGTTTGTCCAAGCAGTTGGGAGTGATGCATATTGGAAACAACAACAACAACAGAAAGGAATGAATCAAAGAACTGACTGAAGCAGTGAACTTTTGCTCAAAACAGTCAACTTCCTCATGGAGAATTTTGAAAAAGACCATAAAAGAGATGAAAAGCATGTTTGACTGAATGCATGAGCTCTGATGGGGTGGGGGGATAGGGTGGGGGACACAGGTCTAGATTTGATAATCTTGTACAAAATATATATAAAAAATATTTAAAAAACAGAAAAAAACCTTCCATATAATCCTGCATGTTTCCTGTCTCTCTCTCCATCTGCTGACTGAATACAGAGGATCCAGTATTGAATTCTAAAGTCTGCTCACTATCTGAGCCTGTAGCAGATAGTGCTGGTTCCCAGAATCACCAAGAAGGTCATTAACATTAAACTATTATGCACCTTCAATTGAGATAAGCCAGTGAGATTTGAGAGGTATTGATTAGCTTACCCTAACCACTGCAGAACGTAAACAAATTATCCAAATACAGCGGTTAGAAGTGCTAAAGCATAATCCTGTCAGATCAGAACATGTAGTACAGACTTGGTACCTGGAGAGGCTCTAACCCAACCTTTCGATATCTAAAAACATTTTTCTTTTTAGTACAAGTATAACATACTCCTTTATCCTTACTCTTGAAGGAGTCTGTGACCCAGATGTTCCTCATTTCTCTTGGGTTTGTTTTTCATGAATTTGTGTTCAGCAAATGAAAGCGTTGGTTTGTCTAGTACCCACCCTCCAGTAGAGGGAGGCTTAACCCATCCCATAAGCTCCTCAGCAACTTGGACAACCCTTCGGTTTCTTGGTTTTTGGTACAAAAGAGCCTACAACCAAGGATGGGCCAAAATATCTGGCAGGCAAACTGATTTCTTCTTCTGCCAACAACATGCCAGCAGAAGTTCTGCTCTGGTAGAAAGCCACCAACACAACCTGGCTGATACACTGTGGTTCTGCAAAGTTGGTGTAGTCTAGGTTGCTGGGAAAGAGCTCTTCCTAAGAGGATGCTCCTTGTCCTCTTCACCCTTGGTTTTCAAGACCAAGAGAATAAAAATGCCATGTAACGTGAGAGGGAGGTGAGGAAAAATATACCAACCCAGAGGAAAAGAAAATTCATTCTGGAGACCAATCATAAGAGACATAGGCAACTTTCCTAGCCTGGGACTCCAAAAGAGCACCATAGGTTTCAGAGTTACCGTCACAGTATTGTGTTTCTAAAATGGGTAAGGCTCCAAAGTCATCATGCCAAATTGGATAAAGAGAAAATGGGGACCAGAATGATTAAGGAGAACATCCAAGGTCAGAAAAACAATCGCAGTAGGACTAGAGTCCAGACCAACATTCTTTGCACTTTTCTTCTCTTGCCTTCTAGTCCAATGGAAACTACTCAGTTTAAGGAGTTGGAATAGCAGATGTAATTAGGATACTAAGTGCTGGAGTGCTTGGTCCCTAAGGACCCACATCTCCATGCCCTTGGCCAACCCCTAGCCTCCCTGAAAGCCTTCGCCTGCTTCTTTGAGAAGCCACCTCCCCTCATCCACTAGGGAATGACATACACTGTCTGGGGCGAGTCTCTCAATTCCAAGGTGAAAAGAAGAGTGAACATTTCCACTTAGAACTCCAGAGCATCTGGGAAGGGAGAGCATCTCCAGACTGGAAGGGCATGGAAATTTCCCTGAGCCCAGAAGCATGCTTGGAATAGTATCAACTGCTGCATCACCACTCCAGCCCAGTCTTGTTAGCGAGGCAAGCCGCAATCAGGGAGATAATTAGCTTGCTGTTATTTATTTCCCACACTAATCAGCAGCCCACTGCTTGCACAGTGGAGAGGGCTCCCGCCCCCAGAGCTCTGGGGGGTTCTTGGGGACCTCTAGTTACCAGTGAGGAGACAAGCAACAGAAGACACAGGATGGGGAAAGGACCAAGGGAAGAAGAGAGCGGACCCCAGGCTCCTCTGTAAGGCTTCTGCCCAGCACACAGTCCCTGAGGAAGGGTAGTCCAAGGCTCACCAGGAGCCCAGGGCCACACTACACTCTTCATTTTGTTCTTGGGCTGGGCTCTGGTCGATAAAGGGCGGCTGGTGTTCAGCTCCCTGTTCTGCCTCACTGCAGTCAAATTGCCTTTTTCCAAGGCGACTTTCAAAAAAAGATGACATTTATCAAAGCCTGCTGAGTGGTGACCTTGGTGGGAGGGAGAAAGGGCGGGTGTACTGTCTGTGGAAGCAGGCACAGAAAATGAGGAAAACCTGCAGGGAAGGAAATGCTTTCAAACATCAGAGTTTTTGGAACAATTATGGAGAGCTAGACCTGGTTTGGGGACAGCCACTTTGTGCTCCAGTATACTCCTCCCATGCTCCGGTACGCTCCTCCCGTGCTCCGGTACGCTCCTCCCGTGCTCCGGTACGCTCCTCCCGTGCTCCGGTACGCTCCTCCCGTGCTCCGGTACACTCCTCCTGTGCTCCAGTACACTCCTCCCGTCCTACTTCAGTATCCTCGTCAGAATATTCTCAGTGGCTTCCACCTCAACATCAGACTGTTGCTCCATTCCAATAATAATCTCTGGGATGGGCTTAGGCCCGTGATTTGATAACTTCACAAAGTACAGGATGAGTGACTCTGTTCCATGATTTCCATGTAGGACAGATTACGATATTGCCATGTGATTTAAAGGCACAAGGTGGGAGTGGAGACTGAAAGATGTGTCCTGAAGTTGTATTTGTACAGCAAGTGCACTGTTGTTTACTATCTCTGCATGTGTTTGGGAGGACACAGCTTGGGCCCCTTCCTTTTGCCCTTGCCAGCCCTTGGCCCTGCTACTACACAGGACATCAGAGTTGGAAGAGGAACAGAGGGCATCTGGTCACTCTCTGGTGTTGTCCAGGACCCATCCACAGATCTGTTCCTTTCTCTTCTCTGACCTCCCGAGCCCTTTCACACATGAGCTTTGCTGTTGCCAGCCATCGCAACCAGCCATATCTTGTTTTCCTTTAAGAAAGGGTGATATTTGTGAACAGAGACAGTGTCTCATGTGCCTCTTTGTATTTAGTTTTTCTGCTCCTAAACACTCACAAAAGTTTCTGCCATGATAGAATGAATGAAAACAAAAAAATGAATGGGCATCTGTACAAACTGGCCATGCATGTGATTGCTTCCTCTGATGGGATGTTCACTACCTTAAGATGGAGAAGATTCATCACAGGAAAACTGAAATGCCAGAGGATATTTCTGAACATGGAGTAGAAATCTGTTTCTCTGACTCTTTGCTACCCTGCAGTACAGTTCTGTCATTTAAAGGCCCAAGAGAATAGTCATTCTCATCCTAGTAATCCATGAAGTCTACGCCTCTCAAGAAATGTATATGAAATTGCATGCATTTGTGCATCCTTGTGCTTAGCAGGAAATAATCTGCTAATTTCAGGAAGAGGACACAATTACCAATTCTCTGAGACACAATTCAAGTCTTTCTTCCCCTTTTCTCATAAACATCTCCACAAGACAAACCAATAGACCTCCACATGCTTTCTTTTAAGATTTTATTATTTATTGTTACTTATTTTTAATTTACTTATCTTTCATGAGTATGAGTGTTTTGCCTGCATGTATGTAAGTGCACCCCTGCTCTGCTGTGCAGTGACTGAAGAGGTCAGAAGAGAGCACTGGCTCACCTTGACCTGAAATTAAGGATGCTCGTTAGTTCCCATGTGGGTGCTGGGAACCCAAACCTGGTCCTCTGCAAGAGCAGCCAGGGCTTTTAACCACTTGGCCATCTCTGCAGCCTCTTATTATTTTTAGTTATGTGTATACATGTGTGTCTGTGTAGATTTGTACATTTGACTGCCATGACCACAGAGGCCAGAAGAGGGCACTGGATCTCCTAGAGCTGGAGTCACAGGTGGTTGTAAGCTGCCTCATACGGGTGCTGGGAACAGAACTCAGGTCCTCTCCAAGAGCATAACGAGCTGTTAACCACTGACCCAGCTCTCAGCCCTATGCTTACTTCTTTAGATTTTCCATATTTTCTTTCCTGAATAAAGAAGACTCCTAGTTTAAATACCTTGAATAAAACTAACTCTGTTCCTCTAACCACAAATAATTGGATGGTAATTAGTCAATCTACTAAAATTAACCATGAATAGTTGGGACACACAGAGACCAAAGGAAAACACTTGATTTAAAAAAAAAAAAAAGCCTACCCAAAGGAGTTCTTAGCATTGGGTGGTAGCAATTGGATACATTCAAGACATCTTTGGCAGCAGCTGGGGACCATAAATATCCTTGTTAAAAATAAAAAATGCAGGTGACTTTCAGTTGTGAATCTTTTTTTTTTTTTGAGACAGGGTCTCCCTGTAGCTCTGACTATCCTGGAACTCACTCTGTAGACCAGGCTGGCCTCCCAAGTGCTAGGATTAAAGGCATGCGCCACCACGTCCCACTTCTTTCTGCTATTTTTAAAACATTTAAATTCTTCAAGTTGTAGAAACTCTGGGCCCATGGTGACTACGGCTACCATGTGGGGTTCTGCATCAAACCTCTCTTCCCACAGCCTGTTTAATAAGACTTTGTGCGGCTCTGAAGGTCTGAGTAAACACATCATTCTTGTCTTTCAGAAATGCTTATGGTGATGTCTTCCCATGCTCAGTACACTCTTGTGCTTAACCTATTAATCCCCCTCAAATTCTGTAATAGGGGTTCTTAAATTTAGGGGTACATGCCAGGCATGGTGGCACATGCCTTTAATCCAGGCACTCAGGAGGCAGAGGCAGACAGATCTCTGTGAGTTCAAGGCCAGCCTGATTTACATAGTGAGTTCCAGGGCAGCTGGGGCTACAGGGAGACCCTGTCCCAAAAAGACTAAAAAAAAAAAAAGAAAGAAAAAAGATTTACAGCATTCTAAGCAAGTCTGGGGTGGGACTTGGAACCAATGTAGGTGGTTTGAAGCCCATACCCAGAGAATGTTGTCTTCAAGGGTAGTGTTTCCAACTTTCCTGATGATGAAAATGCTCTTCCTTATGAACATTCTGATTTATTAGATCTGGAGCACTGCGATTTGTACTTTTGATAAAGAAGCTATCACTTTTGCTTTATATGTGAGAAGACTGAGACCCAGAGTAAGTTCTCCATAGTCACACAGCTAGGTGACAGGAGAACTAGAGTCTAGCTGTTTTCAAGTCAATCAAGTTGTCTTTTTATTGGACCTCAGAAGCCAAACCAAATTACACGGAATTCTGAATTTAACAGACAATTGATAGGTACTTGCTAAATTGAATAGAATCCATATATCATACTTTCTAGGCCCCAAAGGGGGAAAACAACTATTTCCAAAACTTATTTGCATCCTACTCTACCTAGCCTCACCCTGAGGCATGTAACATAGTGCTCTGCCCTAGGGACTCGACAGATGTTTGTGAGCAAATGCGTAAGATATGATTACTGGACTGTGCTCTGCTCCATCAACGACCTCTGGCTGTGCTCCAGACTGTAAATGAGCTTCCCAGAACTGATCTGGATACTGCAGCTATGGTCTGACCCAGAGTACAGCAGGAGCTTTGCCTGAAGTCTTAAAGGAACTGCTTTATGTTCTGGGGAGCTGGACCTCTGGGAATGGCATGAGCCCTCTTAACAGGGAGGGGGCTGGAGAGATGGCTCAGTGGTTAAGAGCACCAACAGCTCTTGCAGAGAGAGGACCCAGGTACAATTCCCAGCACCCACATGGCGGCTAAGAACAGTCTTTTTAAAAAAATAATTTAATTAATTAATTAATTTATTTATTTGTATGAATGTACTCTCTGCATGTAGTTTGTGCACCGGTGTCATGCAATGCCGCGGAGGTCAGAAGAGGGTGTTGGATTCCCCTGGAATTGGAGTTCTCCTGGAATTGGTTACAGACGGTTCTCAGCCACCATGTGGGTGCTGGGGATCGAACCCGGGTCCTCTGTAAGAGCAGTCGGCGCTCTTAACCGCTAGACCATCTCTCCAGCCCCAGAACAGTCTTTTTAGTGCCAATTACCTAGTTGTAAGTATTTCTTGTTGCACAGCCACTTGAGCTTTTGTCCAAGTAGTTGGGAGTAATGCATATTGGAAACAACAATAACAACAGAAAGGACTGCATCAAAGAACTAAGTGAAACTGTGAAATTCTGCTCAAAACAGTCAACTTCCACATGGAGAATTTTGAGAAAGACTGAGAAAGAGATGAAAAGCATGTTTGGCAGAATGCATGAGCTCTGGTGGGGTGGGGGGATAGGGTGGGGGACACGGGTCTAGATTTGATTAGTAACATAATCTTGTACAAAAAATATATAATAAAAAAAAAGAACCGTCTTTAACTCCAGTTCCTGGGGAATCCAACGCCCTCTTCTGACCTCCGCAACATTGCACGACACGGTGCACCAACCTACATGCAGACAGTACAGTCCTACACATAAAAAAAAAAAAAAGAACTGGGAGGACCGGCTGAGGACTCGAGGTCCCTCTCAGTTCAAGCCTGTACTGTAACTTCCTCAGGGCTTCCCAATCTTCAATTCCTAGACCTTTGTTCTGCCCATAAGCTGCACCAGAACCACGGGGCATGAGGCCCTGGAGAGCGGGCCATGGAGCCCAGATTTCCCTTTATTCTCTGTTTGGGATTGTCCCTAAAAAGTCTTGTAGTACATTGGGAGTCATTGAACTTGTGGTTAAGCACTTGAGTACCACCTCTCCTTGAGGGACTACCGACAGTTAACGGTGGCTGGGGGAAGGAGGGTCACTTTCTTCAGTGTTGTGGCCTCTCATGAGTTGCCCATGCTCTAGTAAATAATCTCCCACCTATGCTCATGCAGGCAACTCCGTGGGTCACACATACAAAGACATAAAAGCAGGAGGAGGGCTTATTAGGAAGAAGAAGGGTTTTCATGGGAGGAGGGAGGAATGAGAGAGAGAGTAATGGGTGGGTATGTAGAAATGACTATAATCCATTAAACACATGTATGAAACTGTTGAAAATTTTAAAAAATTAAACACCCCAACAAAAGATGCATAGACATCCTAGTCCTACCTACCTCTTCATTTATGAAGTAGGTACTGCCTCCTGTTAGAGACTGCTGGAATGTATGGACTTGTTCAGGTCTACAATCCCAGAAAGCATGTTGTTCTAGTTTGTCTTTCCATTGCTGTGACAAAACACTCTGACCAACACCAACTTGGGGAGGAAAGGGTTTATTCAGCTTACAATCTCCCAGGTCACAGATATCACTTTTAGGGAGTCAAAGGCAGGAACTCAGGGCAGGAACCTGGAGGCAAGGAGCTGAAGCACAGGCCCATGGAGGGATGCTGTTCACTGCCTTGCTTCTCTGGCCCATGCACAGCCTGCCTTCTTATACTGTAACTGCTCAACAATCAAGACAATACAACACAGAATGTGGCCACAGGCCAATCAAACGGAGCCAATTCCCCAACGAGGCTCCCTCAACCCAGGTGTGTAAGTTGACCAACAAAAGCTAATCCAGCAATCAATTGACCCCTTGTCACTTGACACACAAACACATCACTATTAAACCACCACCTTTCCAGTTCTTATCCCAAAGTATGTGTTAACACTAATCAAACCTAAAGCAGTACATCCTAAAAAGCCCCACAGTCCTTAAAATGTCCAAACACTTAAAAGTCCAGCCTATTAAAAGTCTCTTAACTGTGGGCTGCCTGTAAAATCCAAAACAAATCCTGTCTTATTTCAAAGGGAAAAGAATCAGGCACTTTTAAACAAAACCTAAGTCCAGGAAATAGCTCAAGGCTGGACACTGGGATTCACTCACGATCTTTTCGGCTCCAAAGGGTTTCAGCGTCCCTCCTCTTCTCTGACTCTGCAGTCTGTGGCACACACGGGTCATCTCGCAGGCCCAGGCCGACTCCATTCTACAACTACCACTGCTCCTTGGTGGTCGTCCCAGGGTACCGGCAATCTCCAAAAAGCTGGGTCACTAACTGAAACTGAGGCCGCACCTTCACCAAATGGTCTCTTCTGACCTCTCGTGGTGCCAAGCCTCAGCTTCTCTCCATGACCCTGCAATCCTGGGGTCTTCAACCAAGGTGCACTTCCACCAATGGTATTCCCTGACCTCTCACAGTGCCAAGCCCCGGCTGCTCACTGTGACCCCCCTCAAATTTAAACACCGGATAACCATAAAGGAGACTCTTACACGTTACCAAGTCCGGCTTCTGGCTGGAGATGGAGGCCCAGGCCCCCCCCGGGTCACAGCTTCTGTGTGCAGACCCTGTGAAGATGTTCTCCCCAGAAGATTTCTCCTCAGTGATGCTGGTCCTCTTGTTACTTACAGCTGATTCTTCAGCCCCAGCTACCAGCATCAATTGTCCCAGACAACAAAACTTTCCCTTCAGGTTCTGGTCTCTTGTTACTTATAGCTGACTCTTCAGCCCCAGCTGACCAGAAACCCACAGATTACACAGTCCTGAATGATCTCCTGCTTCCCTTTGAAACTTCCACAAGCCAGCCTCCATCTTCTACAAATTCCTTCAGCAAAACCTGCTCCAAGCCTCCACAGCAACAATTTTAGGCATTCAATGATCTTCCCCAGCCCAAAGTTCCAAACGCCTCCACATCCTTCCCCAAAACACCAAAGGTCAGTTCTGTCACAGCAATACCCATCATTGTGAAACCAATTTCTGTTCTAGTTTGTCTTTCATTGTGTGACAAAACACCTGACCAACCCAACTTAGGGGAGGAAAGGGTTTATTCAGCTTTACATCTCCCAGGTCACAGATTCATCACTTAGGGAACTCAAGGCAGGAAACTCAGGGCAGAAACCTGGAGGCAGGACTGAAGCACAGGGCCATGGAGGAGTGGATGTTCACTGCTTGCTCTCTACTGGCTTGCTCAGCCTGCCTTCTTATATCATGCACCTGCCTCAAAACAATCAAAACAATACACCACAGATGTGGCCACAGGCCCAATCCAATGGAGCCCAATTCCCAACCGAGGCTCCCCTCAACCAGGTGTGTCAAGTTGACACCAGCTATCCAGCACACATGTGTTCTTATTTTTTTCTATATTATACGATAACTAGCTAATTCAAATCATACAGTGAGGAGCAGAGCCAGTTTCCAATCCCAAGAAGCCTGGCTGCAGAGACTGAATGCTAAACCATAAAGTGACCCTTCCTCTCTTTAGGCTCTTACCTCTATCACTGAATTCTAACATTCATGTAACATAGATAGTCTAAAATTCTCTTACTAGATAGGTAAGGGCCAGATGAGCCAGTATTATTAATTAATATGATAATCACTTAAGAACAGTGGTTGAAATACCTCCAACATAAATGAGTTGGACTCAGGAAGTATGGCTAAAGGAGAAAGATCTAATCATCCAAAGAATTAAATGGCCACAAGTCAAGGAGAAAAATCTTTAACTATCCAGTTAACAAATATCTCTCATCAAGTTATAATAGCATCAACTTCCTAAACTAGAATATTAATTTTCTAAATACAACACAAACTAGTCAAGGATTTATATGATGTGACAATCAGCCAAGACATCCCAACATTAGCTTGGATTTAATATTAGACTTAAAAGTCTTTAGAAATAGCTGGGCGTCTTGGAAGACTTGGAATAAACTTGCCCCCCGACCCAGCCACACCACTACTAGGCATGTACTCATGAACTCACGCCCACTGCAGAGTATGTGCACGGCCATGTTTATTTAAGTTCTCTTCACAATAGCAGGAAGCTGGAACCAACCCAAATGCCCCTCAACTGAATAGTAGATAGAGAAAATGTGTACATCTACACATGGAGTTTTCTATGCACAGTAAAGAAAGATGACATCAATGAGCCTTTGCAGGAAAATGCTGGAGCTAGAGGACATCATGTGAGTGAAGTAACACAGTCCCAGAAAACAAAGGAAGAATGAATGGTATACCTATTCATCTGGGATGCTAGTGCACAAAATTACCTAGTTGTAAGTATTTCCTGTGCATGGCCCCTTGAGCTTTTGTTCCAAGCAGTTGGGAGTTATGCATATTGGAAACAACAACAACAGAAAGGACGCGCATCGAAGAACTAACTGAAACAGTGAACTTTCTGCTCAAAACAGTCACTTCCTCATGGAGAATATTGAAAGACTGAAAAAGAGAATGAAAAGCATGTTGGCAGAATGAATGAGCTCTTGGTGGTGGGGGATAGGGTGGGGGGAGCCAACGGGTTCCTAGATTTGATTAAAAAATTAATTTAATTAAATTTAAAAAAAAGAAATAGCCGGGCGTGGTGGCGCAAAAAAAAAAAAAAAAAAACAACTTGGGAGGCAGAGGCAAGGCGATCTTTGTGGAGTTCAAGGCCAGCCCTGGTCTTCAGAGTGAGTTCCAAGGCAGCCTAGGGCTACAGGGAGACCTTGTCTCGAAAAGGAAAAATTAAAAAAGACTTTTTATTTCTAAAGTTGCATGAACAGGAAAAGAAAATACTTTCAGGTTTATGACAAAAATCCTTAATAAAAAAAAAAGCCAAACCCCTTTCAAAGGACTGTGTGGATGAAGTTCTAGGGATTGTTTGTAATGATGCCCTGGTACCAATCGTCCAACTCTAGGATGTCTGGCCACATGCAGGGAGACTGTGATAGTAGAATCCTGCCCTTCAAGGATGAGTGTGTGTGTGTGTGTGTGTGTGTGTGTGTGTGTAATGTGTTTAAGACAGGGTCTTCCTTTAGCCCCAGTTGACCTGGTGAGATAAAATTTTGAACCATGAAACTTTCAGATATATATTTCCAAGAACTATCTAGCTAATGATTAAGTTCATGACTATTTTGAGATCTCCATATGTGTCAAAAGTTAAGAAAGTCTTCATAACTTAGCCATCTGGAACAATCACTCATGAAAGCAGGACAGCCCTGACTCTAAGAGCTATAGATTAAACAAAGTACCATTAAACAAAGTACCATTAGATTGGGTTGACAAACCTGAAGGGCCCAGAACTGTGGAAGATGTCTCTGGTGCCTGTCTGACCCTCAGCAGTGATCCTCTTCAGCCCCCAGTTAATCCTAGCACTTGGGAGGCAGAGGCAGGCAGATCTTTGTGAGTTCAAAGGCAACCTGGTCTACAGAGTGAGTTCCAGGACAGCTGGGGCTACAGGGAGACCCTGTCTCAAAAAGACCAAAAAAAAAAAAAAAGTGTACATCCTTCTGGTTTCTGCAGACCACCAGAGTGTCCAAGAAGTGTGCACAGTTGAAGTTACAAAGGTAAGGAGTGACAAAAAGGGGATGTGACATCAACCATTTAAAAGGAGGAAATATGTGTCCCTAGGATGGCAAAATACATGTTATGGGCATGCTCAGGGCCAAGTTAAAAAGTTAAAAGGGACAAGGAAATGAGTGGTAATTTATAAGGTGGGAAGGTAGCCACAAGAATTCCCCAGAAAGGGAAGGGGGACAATACAAAAGTGTAAGTACAGCTGAACTTTTTTTTTTTTTAAGACAGGGTCTCCCTATAGCCCCAGCTGATTTGGAACTCACTCTGTAGAACGGACTGGCCTTGAACTCACAGAGATCTGCCTGCCTCTGCCTCTGCCTCCCAAGGGCTACCACGCTGGCTTAAAGACAGTTCTTAGCCATCATATGGGTGCTGGGAATCGAACACGGGTCCTCTGCAAGAGCAGTCGAAGCTCTTAACCACTGAGCCACCTCTCCAGCCCCTGAACTTCTTGATATAGGAAGGGCTCCACCCCAATGATGAGGGCTAAAATTTTAGGCCTTTAAGCAGTTTTTTTTTTTTTTTTTTTTTTTGGTCTTTTCGAGACAGGGTCTCCCTGTAGCCCCAACTGACCTGGAACTTCGCTATGTAGACCACGCTGGCCTTGAACTCACAAAGATCCACCTGCCTCTGCCTCCCAAGTGCTAGGATTAAAGGTGTGCACCACCATGCCCGGCTAAGCAATTCTTAACACTACCCTCATCTTTTTTTGCTAACAACTCCACGATAGCCTCGTTTTATAGACCCCTCTTTTGGAGATGCTCCAAGAATACAAAAATTGCCATTATTACTACAACCCCTCAGGCTCACCACAAAATATTAAAAAAAAAACAACAAAACACTTAAAATAATTTAAGTTTGGGGGCTGAAGAGATGGCTCAGCAGTTAAGAGTACTTGCTGCTGGGGCTGGAGAGATGGCCTAGCGGTTAAGAGCGCCAACTGCTTCTCGCAGAGGACCCGGGTTCGATTCCCAGCACCACATGGCGGCCGAGAACCGTCTGAAACTCCAATCCCAGGAGAATCCAGTTCCAGGGGAATCCGAGACCCTCTTCTGACCCCGCGGCATGCACGACTCGGGGTTGCACAGACTTGCATGCAGACAGTACATTCATACACATAAATAATAAAATTTAAAAAATTAAAAAATATAAATAAATAAAAAAGAGTACTGCTGCTCTTGCATGAGGACCTGGGTTTGGTTCTCAGCACCCACATCAGATGGCTGGCAATCACCCGTAACTCCAGTTGCAGGGAAATCTGTCCCTAGTTTGTCTTCCATTGCTGTGACAAAACACTCTGACCAACACACAACTTGGGAGGAAAGGGTTATTTCAGCTTACATCTCCTGGTTCATAGTTCATCACTCAGGGAGCACAAGGCAGGAACTCAGGGCAGGAACCTGGAGGCCAGGAGCTGAAGCACAGCCAATAGAGGAATGCTGTTACTGGCTTGCTCGCTCTGGCTCATGCCCAGCCTGCCTTCTTATACCATACATAACTTACCTGCCCAGGTGCACCACTCATTGTGGGCTGGGCCCTTCCACACTGCTGACCATCAAGACAATACTCCACAGATGTGGCCACAGGCCAATCCAATGGAGTCAATCCCCAGTTGCGGCTCCCTCAACCATGTGTGTCAAGTTGACACTAAAGCTATCCCACACAATTGACCCCTTGTCAACTTGACACACAAAACATCACTATTAAACCACCACTTTTCCAGTTCTTATCCCCAAAGTATGATGTTAACATTAATCACAACCTAAGACAGTACATCCTTAAAAGCCCCACAGTCTTAAAATGTCATACGCTTAAAAGTCACAGTCTATTTAAAACTCTCTTAACTGTGGGCTGCTTGTAAAATCCAAAAGTTACTGTCTTTATTTCAAAGGGAAGACATCAGGCAACTCTCAAAAAAACCTAAGTCCAGCAAAGTAGCTCAAGGCTGGACACCTGGATTCCCTCACGATCTTCTGGCTCCAAAGGGTCTCACAGCTCCCCTCTCCAACTCTAGCCGTCCTGGCCACACTCATCTCGCAAGGCCCACAGGCCCGACTCCATTCTACACCTACCGCTGCTCTTGGTGGTCGTCCCAGGGTACCGGCATCTCCAAAAAGCTGGGGTTCGCACTGAAACTGAGGCAGCACCTTCACCAATGGTCTCTCTGACCTCTCGTGGTGCAAAGCCTCAGCTTCTCTCCATGACCCCTGCAATCCTGGGGTCTTCACAGCACCCGAGGTGCCTTCCACCAATGGTCTTTCCTGACCTCTCACAGTGCCAAGCCTCGCTGCTCTCTTGGCCCCCTCAAATTTCAACACCGAACCATATAAGGAGACTCTTACACTTACCAAGTCTGCTTCTGCTGGAGATGGAGGCTCAGGCCCTTTTGGGTCACGCTTCTGTGTGCTGACCTTGAAATGGAAATTCTCCCCAGAAGATTTCACTCAGTGATGCTGGTCTCTTGTTACTCACAGCTGATTTTTCAAGCCCCAGCTAACCAGCATCAATTGCCCCAGTACCATAAAAAATTTCACTTCAGGTTCTGGTCTCTTGTTATCTTAACTGATTCTTCAGCCCCAGCTGACCAAGAACCCACAGATTACAACAGTCCTGATGATCTCTGCTCCCTTGAAACTAGAAACTATCAAAGCCAGGCCTCCTTCTTACAATCCTTCAGCAAAACTGTTCCAAGTTCCACAGCCAAACATCTTTAGGCATTCAATGATCTTCCCAGCCCAAAGTTCCAAACGCTTCCACAATCCTTCCCAAAACCAAGGTCAGGTCTGTCACAGCAATACCCCATTCTTCTGGTACCAATTTCTGTTCTAGTTTGTCTTTGTCTTCCATTGCTGTGACAAAACACTCTGACCAACACCAACTTGGGGAAGAAAGGGTTTATTCAGCTTACAACTCCTGGGTCACAGTTCATCACTTAGGGAGATCAAGACAGGAACTCAGGGCAGGAACCTGGAGGCAGGAGCTGAAGCACAAGCCATAGAGGAATGCTGTTCACTGGCTTGCTCTCCTGGCTCATGCCCAGCCTTCCTTCTTATACAGTACACCACAACCTGCCCAGAGTGGCACTACTCACTGTGGGCTGGGCTCTCCCACATTGCCGGACAATCAAGACAATACTCTACAGATGTGGCCACAGGCCAATCCAATGGAGCCAGTTCCCCAACTGAGGCTCCCTCAACCCAGGTGTGTCAAGTTGACACTAAAGCTATCCAGCACAGAATCCAAAGCCTTTTCTAGCCTCTGTGAGCACCCGCATGCACACGGTGCACATACACACACTCAGGCACACACACATATACATAAAATAAAAATAATCCTTCAAATATTAAATTTCTACTTAAATTTTGCATTTTAAAACTGGAAAAACTGGTTGATGGGGGAGAGAGAGAGAGAGAGAGAGAGAGAGAGATCGAGCTTGAGCAAATGTCCCCAACTCACAACACCAACGATGTAAGAACAAGACGGAAGACAAATGTGCCAAGTAATCTGTACATATGTTGCCATGGAAACAAGAGTACCTCCAATTGTCATTGAGAAAAACTATGTTTTTTTTTGTTTTTTTTTTTTGAGACAGAGTCTCCCTATAGCCCCAGCTGTCCTGGAACTCACTCTGTAGACCAGGTTGACGCCCAGCTTAAAGATAGTTCTTATCTGCCATGTGGGTGCTGGGAACTGAACCCAGGTCCTCTGCAAGAGCAGTCGGCACTCTTAACCGCTGAGCCATCTCTCCAGCCTCCCCCATCCAAAAAAAAACCCCTAGGATTTTAAAAAAAGTAAGCTGGGTATGGTGGCATACACCTTTAATCCCAGCACTTGGAAGGCAGAGGCAGGGAGATCACTGTGAGTTTAAGGCCAGCTTGGTCTACATAGTAAGTTCCAGGCCAACTGGGTCTCGAAAAGACCAAAAAATAAAAATAAAAGTGATAAAGCATTTTCACAGCTGTTAGCTCATTTGATCTTTAGAATACTATGTAAGTTCAGATAAAATGTACTATTGCATTGTATAGAAAGATAATGGAGTAAGATTTAGTAGAACAAAGTGAAATACCTACAGTCATATCTACAAACCAGGTCTAATTCATCAAGTCCAAGCTCATGTTACATCCCTAGCCCCATATAGGCATTGTGGAAAAATACATAATAAATATGTTAATTTGATACTATTATCAATTAATTGATCACTTCAATGAACACTTGGAACCCTAATGGGAACTCAGGAGGCAGAGGCAGGTGGATCTCTGTGAGATTGGGCCAGCCTGATCTATGTAGGGAGTTCTAGGCCAGCTGGGGCTACAGGGAGACCCCGTCTCAAAAAGACTCCCCCTGCCCCCCAAAAAAGCAGCATATTAAAGTTTCATAGGCAGCCAAGAATGGTGTTATATGGCTTTAATTCCAGCACTAGGGCGGCAGAGGTAGGTAGATCTCTGTGAATTGAGGCCAGCCTGATCTACATAGCAAGTGCCAGGTCACCTGGGGTACAAGGAGACTCTGTCTCAAAAGACTAACATACTTGCTAGAAAGATGGCTCAGTGGTTAAGAGCACTGGCTGCTTTTCCAGAGGGCCCAGGTTCAGTTCCCAGCACCCACATGGAGGCTAAAAACCTCTGTTATTTATTTATTTATTTATTTATTTATTTATTTATTTATTTAATTTATTGTCTTTTAGAGACAAGGTCTCCCTGTAGCCCCCAGCGGTCATGGAACTCACTCTGTAAACCAAACTAGCCTTGAACTCACAGAGATCCGCCAGCCTCTGCCTCCCAAGTGCTAGGATTAAAGGCGTGTGCCACCACACCCGGCTAGCCTCCATCCATAATTCTTGTCCAGAGGCTCTGATGCCCTCTTCTGCCCTCTGTGGGCACTGTGTGATGTGGGTGCCCATACATACATACATACATACATACATGACACTCATACACATAAAATAATTTTTTAAAAATAATTTATTTTTATTTTATAAAATTTTAAATTAATTTTTAATTAAAATTTTTAAATTTTTATGTGTATGAGTATATTGCCTGCAGGTAGGTAGGTGTGCCCATATCATGCAGTATCCACGGAGGTCAGAAGAAGGCGTCAGATCTCCTGGAACTGGAGTCACAGATGGTTATTAGCTCCCACATGGGTGCTGGGAGCCAAACCTGGTCCTCTGCAAGAGGATGCAGTGCTCTTAACCAATAAGCCATCTCTCCAGCCCCATAAATGCATAGTTTTTTGGTCTTTTTGAAACAGGGTCTCCCTGTAGCCCCAGCTGGCCTGGCACTCACTTATGTAGACCAGGCTGGCCTCCATCTCACAGAAATCTGCCTGCCTCTGCTTCCCAAGTCCTGGGACTATTGCGCATGTGCCACCATGCCCAATAAATACAGTTTTAGAAATTTATTTGTTACTTTTATTTTATGTGTATGAGTGTTATGCCTGCATGTGTGTAAGTGCACTGTGTTGTGCAGTTTCCTCTGAGGGCAGAAAAGGGCATTGAATCCCCTGGAACTGGAGTTACCTATGGTTGTTAGCCTCCATGTGGGTACTGGGATTAGAATTGGGGTCTTCTGCATGAATAACCAATGCTCTTAATCACTAAGCCATCTCTCCAACCCCAATAAAATACTTTTTAAAATGAAAACAACATTTAAAACTTTTTAAAAATTTCATAAGCACATATTTCTAACATGAAATGGAATACCTAAGTATGCCCAGCAAACTAAGCTATACTGTTCTAAAAGAAGTGTGGTTATGGGCTGGAGAGATAGCCTAGCGGTTAAGAGCACTGACTGCTCTTGCAGAGGACCCGGGTTCAATCCCCAGCACCCACATGGTGGCTAAGAACCATCTGTAACTCCAGTTCCAGGAGAACTCCAGTTCCAGGGGAATCCAAGACCCTCTTCTGACCTCCGCGGCATTGCATGTCATGGGTGCACAAACCTACATGCAGACAGTACATTCATATACATACAAAAAAAAGAAAAAAGCGTAGTTAACCTTATGGAGGCCTTTAAAATGAGCTGATGGGGCTGGGGATATAGCTCAGTTGGTAGAGTGTTTGCCTAGCATGCAGGAAATCCTGGGTTGGATGGAGGCTAGCATAGGATACATGAGGCCTTGTTTCAAAAATAAAAGAGTGGGGATGGTGGCACACATCTTTCACCACAACACTGGAAGGCAGAGGCAGGTAGATCCCTGTAAAGATCAAGGTTAGCCTGGTCTACATAGTAAGTTCCAGGTCAGCTGGGGCTAAAGGAGACCCTATCTCAGAAAAAATAAAAAATAAAAATACACAAATAAATATAAAAAGGAGCCCAAAGGTAGCTTCTTAATAGGGTGTCCTCCCCCACCATTCTTTGCTTTGATTTTTATGTTATCAACCAGTCCAAAAGAAAAAAAACAAACTTCTAGTAGGAGGAAGGCAGCGCATCTAGACTCCTAACCTGGTAGATACATCCAACATCTGTTGCTCCAGTCCTGAGCTAACCAAGTACCCTTTCAAGTTGTATGGGAAAACTGGGTTGATCTAGTTCAGCAAAGGAAATAAAGACTCCCTATAAATAACCTGTTGCTATTTATCCTGCACAGGTTCTCTTTTGTTGTGAATTAATAGATAGTTGTTCTGGTCTAAAAAGCAGCTGTGGGAGAGGTATTATGAGTCTACTCTCTATACCAGGACCATCCAAATGACTTTGTGACAATGCCTTGTTCAAATGGCAGCTAGCCACCTGTCACTACGGAGCATTTTCAGTGTTCCTAGGAATACTGAAGATGTAATTTAATCATAATTAATTCAAATAGCCATGTGTGATTAATGGCTACCCATTTGAATAGCACATCTCTGGGCCTCGCTACCTAGTGATTCAGAAGGTTTGTGTTAACAAGATCGTCTGGTGATTTCTATTAACAATAAAAAAACTTAAAGGCAGATGAGATGGAAAAAGAAAGTGACTGAGGATCATATCTGGGGGTGACACTGATGTTTCATAAAGGGGCCTTTTGCCTTCTTTCTGTCTCTCCCCTATCTTTCAAACACAGTAGAAAGAGGAAAAGGAGAGAAAGAGAGAGGAGTAAGAGGAGGAGGAAGAGGAGGAGGAGGAGGAGAAGGAGGAGGGAGAGAGGGAGGGAGGGGGAGAGGGAGAGGGAGAGGGAGAAGAGAGAGGGAGAGATGAGAGGGTGAAGAGAGAGAGGAGAGGGAGAGGAGAGAGGAGAGGGGGAGAGAGAGAGAGAGAGAGCAGGAGGGAGGAGAGAGGGAGCGAGAGAGGAGAGAGAGGAGAGACTAGATGTTCTCTGGAGGTTTCCTGCCAATGGCCAGCCATGAGAGATCTACGTGAGCCATTGTGGAAGTTGACCTTCTAGTCCCAGTGAAGTCATTCCAAAGATCAGCTTTATCTGACATATGCCCATAACTGCCCCAGAAACCTCCAGGCCAGGGCTGCCAAGCATACTTCTCCAGAATCAGTGGGTTATGTGGTGATGCAATTGATTTCAGGATCCTTCTTTCCCTGCCATCTAAAAAGGAACACTGTCCTGCCTTCATCCAAGCCTGGAATGAAGTGGGGGTAAAAAGAAGCAAACTTTTCAAACTCTGCATAAAATTAACATATTAATGCTGGGCATAGTGGCAGATGTCTTTAATCCTAGCTCTAAGGAGGCAGAGACAGGCAGATCTCTGTAAATTCCAGGCCAGCCTAGTCTACAAAACAATTTCCAGGACAGCTGGGCAAAAGACCAACAAACAAAAAAAAAAAAAAATTAACGTATTAATACCAGTTGAAGAGATAAAACATTCACTTAAGTTCCTCAGTGGTACCCCACTTAACCTCGCCAACACCCCCCCCACCCCTTATTTTTATGACACCACCGGGGCTGGAGAGATAGCCTTAGCGGTTTAAGAGCACCCCTACTTCTTGCAGGCAGGACCCGGGTTTGTGCCCCAGCACCCACATGGCCAGGGCGTAAGAACCGTCTGTACTTAACTAGAATCTAAGAATCTCTGTCTCCGATTATCTTTTTTGTCGTCCCCCCCCCCCCCCCCCCCCCCCCCCCCCCGCACCCCCCGCCCCACCCTCTACCCTTAGCGTGTGTGCACGATTTTGTCTTTCACACCCCGCGGCGCTATAACCCCACTCCTCGACGACTCTTCACACTAAGTTCGGAACCCTCTTCGATTCCGCCCCTTCGACAGATCCACCGCAGCGAGCCTCGCCCCCCCCTTCCCTCCCTCTCCTCTTTCTCATTTTCCCCCCTCTTTTTTTTTCTTTTTTTTTCTTTTCTATCCTCCCTTCTTCCCCTCTCTCTTTTAATTAGACTTTCACTACGTCCCTCCACCCCACCGGTGACCTACTATCACGACCCCTCACTCTGCGCGGCCCTCTTTCCTCGTGCACAATCTACATGCAGACAGTACCATTCATTAACATACAAAAATAAATAAACTTGAAAAGAAAACATATATAGACAGTATCATAAATTCTATATCTCTTAAAAATTTTTTTTTTTTTTTTTTTTACGTAGGCTGGGGCTGCGGAGATGGCTCAGGGTTACGAGCACCGAACTGCTCTCTTGCAGAGCATTCAGGTTCGATCCGGCACCCACATGGCCGGCTAGAACCGTCCTGCTACTCCTAAATCAGAGAAACTCCCCATTCCAGCGGAGGGAACCGACACCCTCTATCTACCTCCGGAACCCCTTGAAGACTACGGTGCACACAATACCTACTGTGCAACAGTACATTATATACACATAAACAAATAAATAAAAAATTAAAAAAAATTTTTTCCACCAGGGCTGAAAAAAAAAAAAAAAAAAAGCCGGGCGTTGTGGCGCACGCCTTTTGTCCTAGCACTCTGAAGGCAGAGGCAGGCGGATCTTTGTGAGTTCAAGGCCAGCCTGGTCCACATCTACAGAGTGAGCTCCAGGTCAGCTGGGGCTACAGGAACACCCTGTCTCGAAAAGACAAAAAAAAAAAATTTTTTTTTAACCAGGCTGATCTATCCAGCTATTAATTTCAGTCTTGATCTTGCTATTGTATATAAGGGACTAGAAAAAAAAATGATAATTTCCCCTTCACCGTCCACAATCTCAAGAATAAACTCTTCAATTATACGGTCTTGGCTCTTCCTACACCCCGCCGCCAACCACCAATAACATAATACTGGTGAATAGCTTCTCTGTGTTTGAGCGGTCATCCTAGAGAAGACACCACCACTGGCCTTCATTTTGAGACTTAATAGAGAAACTACTAGAATTGCTCCCCAAACAGAAAGTGCTGGTTCAGGAAGAAAGTGGGAAAGCGGCAGTGGATTGTCTACAGAAGGCTCTCGGAGGCGGAGTCTGTAGACCCAACAGACACACCTCCCCACTCACGTCCGTCCAGCAGGTTTGCAAGCTAGGACTGTGCTCTTCTGTGGGACCCCAAAGCGTACGGGCTAGTGGAATCAAGACTGGAGAGAAACAAAACAGAACAAAGCTCTTTATCAAACTTGGGGGACTTACTGCCCCCGAGGGCAAACAGGAAGAACCTCAAAAAATGTGACTAATGAATTTCCCGCCAACACTGTAATGCGGGAGTTGAGCCAGATTTCTTTAATTTGGAAAAGTCACGTGAGCCTTCTTGCTGCGGAGTCAGTTTACTAGCTCCAGCAAATTCACTCCATCTGGGCTTTTCTGACCCAAGGTTTGGGTGGGAACAAGGGTACCAGTGGGGGGCAAGGGGGACGTAGGGGAGAGATGAGGGCGATGGGGGAAGGTGAACGGAGTAGGAGAGCGCTTAAGGGGCCCGTGTCCCCTTTCTGACACCTTTCATCACCAGCTCAGAGCCCAGGACCGATGGGCTGAGAAGATGACCCGGCTCTCTGGCGGGGAGACCAGCGACCCCGCGCGTCCGCCGGGAGCGCCGGGAAACAAACACACGCACGTGCGCCCCGCCCCCGCCGCGCACGCGCCCCGAGGCTCCGGCGGCGGTGACGAGCGCGCGCGCGGTGCTTGCTGCCCCCACGCTGCGCCCTCGGCTCCGTTCGCCGCGGCTCCCGCTCGCCGCACTGCTCCACGCCCGGACCCGGGGATCCGGAGGCGGCAGCCGTGCTCGGTGGGCTCCGGCGGGCGCAGGGGTCGAGGCACGGGCGCGGTGAGCAGCGCCGAGCCTCGCAAGTTCCCTGGAGGCGATGTCTCCCGGCGCGGGCCCCTGCGTAAGACCGGCGCCGTGACAGGCCGGCCAGTGAGGCGCAGACGGGGGAGGCCGGGACGGAGCTCCGGGACTGGCCATGGGCTGAGACGCATCCTTGCGGAACAGGTGCAGTGACCCGAGGTTCCGGGGAGGGAGCCCACGCCACAGGCCCCGGGAACCTTCAGCCCCATCAGGACGCGCCCTACCCACCCTGGTACCCGGTTGACCTTCCCTCCGCTCCTCGGGAAAGGCCTTGCTGACCCCGCCTCCAAACCTAGCCTGTGACACCTCCCTCCCTTGCACGGGACAGGTTGTTTATATCCTCATCCTACATCTGCGACCCCACATTATGCCACCTTTCCTAATGCCCCAGGATTTTGAGCCCACTGCCTCCCTGCACGTTTCCTGGGAACTACCTGGGAACACTTCCTTTCTCTCTGCGCCCAGGGGGTGGGGGAAGGGGTGGGAGGGGAAAGTTGGAGTGGTGGTCATTCCCTCCTGAGTCCTGGGTGACTACAAACACATTCTTTCTCCAAAGCCTGTAGTGAAAGTGACCCTTCCATCCTCCACCAGAACATGCCGGGGTGACTCCCTCCCAGATCTTCTTGTGGCCTTCCTCGCCCTCTCTAGTGACACTATGCAACCCCAGCGTGACCTGAGAGGCCTCTGGCTCCTGCTGCTGTCTCTGTTCCTGCTCCTCTTTGAGGTAGCAAGAGCTGGCCGTGTCGTTAGCTGTCCCACCAACTGCCTGTGCGCCAGCAACATCCTCAGCTGCTCCAAACAGCAACTGCTCAATGTGCCCCACTCCTTGCCCAGCTACACAGCATTACTGGACCTCAGCCATAACAACCTGAGCCGTCTACGGGCTGAGTGGACCCCAACCCACCTGACCAGCCTACACACCTTGCTGCTGAGCCACAACCACCTGACCTTCATCTCCTCTGAGGCCTTTGTCCCGGTACCCAAGCTGCGCTACCTGGACCTCTCCTCCAACCAGCTTCACACGCTGGATGAGTCCCTATTCAGCGACCTGCAAGCCCTGGAAGTGCTGCTGCTCTACAATAACCACATCGCGGTGGTGGACCGATACGCTTTCGAGAACATGGCCCAGCTGCAGAAACTCTACTTGAGCCAGAACCAGATCGCCCGTTTCCCTCTGGAACTGATCAAGGAAAGAAACAAATTACCCAAACTCATGCTCCTGGATCTCTCCTCCAACAGGCTGAAGAAGTTGCCTCTGACTGACCTGCAGAAGCTGCCAGCATGGGTCAAGAATGGGCTGTACTTGCATAACAACCCCCTGGAATGCGACTGCAAGCTCTACGAGCTCTTTTCACACTGGCAGTACAGGCAGCTGAGTTCTGTGATGGACTTCCAAGAGGACCTCTACTGCATGCATTCCAAGAAACTACATAATGTCTTCAATCTGGATTTCTTCAATTGCAGCGAGTACAAGGAGAGTGCCTGGGAGGCTCACCTGGGGGACAACTTGACCATCACATGTGACACCAAGCAGCAAGGGATGACCAAAGTGTGGGTGACACCAAGTAATGAACGGGTGCTAAATCAGGGGGCCAATGGCACAGTGACAGTGTCTACGGATGGCAGTCTTCATTTTAAAGAGGTGCAGGTTGAGGATGGGGGTGTGTATACTTGCTATGCCATGGGGGAGACTTTCAATGAGACACTGTCTGTGGAGTTGAAAGTGTACAACTTCACTTTGCACGGACACCATGACACCCTCAACACAGCCTATACCACCCTGGTGGGTTGTATTCTCAGTGTGGTCCTGGTCCTCATTTACCTGTATCTCACTCCCTGTCGCTGTTGGTGCCGGGGTGTAGAGAAGCCTTCCAGCCACCAAGGAGATAGCCTCAGCTCTTCTATGCTTAGTACCACACCCAACCACGATCCTATGGCTGGTGGGGACAAAGATGATGGTTTTGATCGGCGGGTGGCCTTCCTGGAACCTGCTGGACCTGGGCAGGGTCAAAATGGCAAACTCAAGCCAGGCAACACTCTGCCGGTGCCTGAGGCAACAGGCAAGGGCCAGCGGAGGATGTCAGATCCAGAGTCCGTCAGCTCGGTCTTCTCCGATACACCCATTGTGGTGTGAGCAGGATAGGCTGGTGGGGAGGTTCTGCCCCAGGAGCAGTAGTGCACCCTTGAAGGATAAGAGGGGATGGAAGAGAGGGCTGGCTGCCCAAGGGAGTGGGTTCCTCCTGACCACCAGGGAATTGGTCATGGGCACAATAGCAGGCAAGACCCCAAGGAGGGTGTGGATGCTGTGAATTTTGCTTATGGATATATTAATCCTCAGGCAGATGCCACACCCCTACCCGGAGCCTTGGCAATTCTCAATGTGGTAGAGGAGGAGGAGGAGGAACGCGTCTGAGTTGGATGAGAATGAGGAAAGGGGTGAGGGGAAGAGAAGATTCCCTAAACTTTTTTTGAGGTCATCCCTAGCTCCTTAAGAGAAAAACCATTTGAAAAACAAATTTGTTCTGTCTCTGCCCACCCACACCTGTGAAGTTGTGTGTGTTGGGGGAGCCTCCACAGGAGCCGTGTTGGGAAGCTGCAGTACTTTCTTTGGTCAGGAAGTCACAGCCAGGGAATTGGAAACCTTCGGAAAATGAGTCAGGGAAAGACTGAGACCAGGATCAATAATACTCCTCAAAGCTGCTGGGAGACTTCCCGCTGAGGCCTCCTCCTCTCCCCAGGAGCCCTGAGTAGGTGGATCTTTGCAGGAGCCTGGCCTCTTGCCTGTTAGTTATGGCAGCAATGTAGGCTGGGGTTTCTGTGCCTTGTCCTGGGACAAGTGGCACAGATAGGTACGCAGTGAACTGAGGGGTCTCTGTCACAGCACAAAACTTGTAGATGGAGGATGAACTCCAGGTAGGCTAATTCTCTGGCTGGGGAAAACCTTTGGTTAGTATTTGACTCCCAGGGTCTGGGTGTCAGAACAGGCTAGGGGCTGCTGAAGGCAGAGCTTGTGTGGATGCCTACTACAGACACAGCCGGAGGGCCACTCTCACCAGAAGGATGAGGAAAAGCCAGTTCTTTGATGTAGCAGCCGGCTGGACCTACCTGATTTTCTGTGTCTGCCATCTCTTCAGTCATCAGTCTGCTAATCAACTTAGGTGGGGTTTTGAGTTTTCCATATTATGCTTCTCTGCAAAGGGAGGAGTTTCAAGAAAGCCTGGTCTTGCTCATTAGACCAGGTCTGGAGATAGCCCAGACCCAACATTTAAACTCTCTATGCTGCCAAGGCTGCCCTGCTCCTGTTGCAAAGCCACACATGGGATCTTGGCATCTGAGGGGTTGGAACTGAGTGATCTTTTAAAATGGCATTTCAGAGTGTGGCTTAGGGCTCTGCCCTAACCGCCAGGCTCCAGGCAGTCTTATGATAGAGGTATCAGTGTCACTAAACTTTCAGAAGGAAAGTTCTACCACCAGAGGACTGTGCAGTTGTGGTTATCAGAGAGGAGGAACTTACAACAAACCAGCCGTAGTTTCCACCCAAGCCTGCACACTGCTTTGTGTGGAGATGACTGCCCAGTAGGCCTGGGGGCAGTTGCTCTGAGCTTTGGTGGCGGCATGGGGCGGGGGAAGGGGCAGGGCAAAGGCAAACATGTTCCCTGATGTTGGTCTTTTCAGTGTCTTTTTTTCCCTTGTTTCCTGTCTGTTGGAAGTTGTCCAGATCTTCTAGTTTCCTGACCTGCTTTTTAGGTTCTAAGAGGTGTTGTTTACCTGTGGGTGAGGACTGCTTGCTAGGAAGACCTGTTAAGCTGCCTACCAAGATTGGGGACGAGGACTTGAAGTTAACATTTTCCTTTTGTCTGCTCCTGGGATCTCAAGGCTGCTGTCCATTCTTAATTAGTAACCTAGTGCTGTCAAGAGAGAGGTGCAGCAATTTCCCTCAAGTAGTTGCATGCTCATAGGTATGCATGCTCATAAGTATGCATGCACACCAGCGCCTTGACCTCCACCAGGACAGTGAATCTGTAGCCCCCCCTCCTGTGTGTGCACAACTTCTCACATACAATTTTCTTGCACTGTAGGAGAGACAGTGACTATGCCAGGCTCCTCAAATGCACAATCTCTTGTACTTTCATTTCTGAATACCCTGAACCTTCACCCATTATCTCCATGGCTCTGAATCACTTCTCTACAGAGGCTGGAGTTACAGGGGGGCATAGGTTAAAGACGTAAGAGAAGGGCTGCTGAGGCACTGTTTTTTTCAGACTCCCAAGAATCCTTCCTTAAACACTACATAAATAAGAAATGGAACTAGAACCAGACCAATGAACGACTCCTCCCCCCCCCAAAGGATACTGGCAAAGAGCTAAGCAGCTGTGAGTTGCTCTTCTTGTGCCAGTTGTCCTGCTATACAAGGGTTGGAGAGAAATGTCGTCTGGTTGTATTCCAAATACTTCTGAGGATTTTGTCACTAGAGCTTTAGGAATAGAAGCCCCACCCTCAAACCCATCAGGAAATGGGACAGTCTCTTCCATGTGGCAGTTTCCTCTCTTGACACCATCCAGGGCTGTGACACTCTTTCAAGTAAAAGTCAAATGAAGCTAGCCTTCTGGGGCATTCTAGCTGAGCTCCTGAGGACCAGAAGCACCATTTTTTTCATAAGTCTTACCTCTCCCTCCTGTATCCACTAACTTGGGCCCAAGTTTGAGACACCTGGAGAATGCACCTTGTCCCACCAAGAGATTTCACCGATTAGTCTCTTCCTATGGTTGCAGTTCATATAACCCAAAGGTAGCTTTCTCCTTGCAGGAAGGGTGCGTGTCAGTGTTGCACATGAATAATCCACTAGAACCTTGGGAGAAAACTGCCGGGTGTGGACATAAGAAAAGGCCGAGTGATCACCTCGCCCCTCCTTGCACCCATAAACCATGTCTCCCAGAAAGCAGGTATCTCTGGACACAGAATGTGAGAGGGCTCTATAGTCTAAGTAATTATTTGTGATATTTTTTCTTTGCTGTATTTATGGGGCTCCCTGGAAGAGGCCCAGAGAAGGTAGACCCCATCCGGAGAGAACAAAGTCAATTTTCTAGTTTCGTGTGTGTTCTTACCTCTGTACTTCCTTCTCCTGTGTCTAGGACTCTTCCCCCCAACTGTGTATACCCAGGCTGGCAAACCTCAGAGCCAGTGGGTTCTGAAACTAGACAATGACCATTAAACCTGGCTTGAGTCTCTGTTCTGGCACAGTTTGTGGCTGGTTTATTTATCTTTTCAGCCTGCGGGTGGGTTCAGTGTATCTCAAAAGGATGTGACTTACCTAAAGAATCTTTTAAAGTGTTGTTATAATGTAAAATCCCTATCATCTGGGCATTAAGATAGACTAGAAAATGGCAAACTTTTTCTTTTACAAACCAGACAGTAAACATTTGGGGTAGTATAGGCTGTACCATCTAGAAAACCTCAGCTGTGCTGCTATAGCAGAAAAAATGTACACAGACAGTATATAAATGAAGGACTGTTACTCGATCCCAGTGGATTAGCTCATTTGCTCTAACAAAATGTCCAAGGCAATGTATTTGTCTAACGAAAAAGGTTTACTTAGCTTACAGATTGGGAAGATGAAAGACTAGGATCACGTGAGCCCACTTGGTTGGCATCTGGTGAGGGCCTTTTGGTAGATGTAATTGGAAGGACATACAGAAGAGATCACATGGTGACAGAAGAAGCCAGAGAAATTCAGGGATCTTGCTTGTTCTTTTTATAACAACTTGTTCTTATGGGAACTAACCAGGGATCCATGGGAACTACATTAGTGTCTTCTAAGGATGATACCCCACTTACCTCCTCTAACCAGGGATCCATGGGAACTACATTAGTGTCTTCTAAGGATGGTACCCCACTTACCTCCTCTAACCAGGGATCCATGGGAACTACATTAGTGTCTTCTAAGGATGGTATCTCACTTACCTCCTCTAACCAGGGATCCATGGGAACTACATTAATGTCTTCTAAGGATGATACCCCACTTACCTCCCATTATGCCTTACCTTACCACCTTTCAACCACACCATGCTGGAGACTGGGCTTCAAATTCAGGAATTTTTGATGCATTTAATCAAATCACAGCCAAAACATAGCATCCATTGAAATTTTATTTATGGATGTTGACATTTTAGTATACCTTTTGAGTTTTTTCAGCCATTCAAAAATGTAAAAGCCAGGGGCTAGAGAGATGGCTCAGTGGTTAACAGCACTGGCTGCTCTTGCAGAGGACCCAGATTCAAGTCCCAGCACCTACCTAGAGGCTTACAACCATCCATAATTCCAGTTCCAGGGGAATCCAAGGACCTCTTCTGACTTCAGTGGGCACTGCATAACACAAGTGCACTTACGTGAAGCCAATACACTCATACATAAAAATATTTTTAAAATGTAAAAGCTATCGCAGGGCGTGGTGGTGCACGCCTTTAATCCTAGCACTCGGGAGGCAGAGGCAGTCAGATCTTTGTTAGTTCAAGGCCAGCCTGGTCTACAGAGTGAGTTTCAGGACAGCTGGGGCTACAGGGAGACCCTGTCTTGAAAAGACAAAAAAAAAAAAAATGTAAAAGCTATTATTAGCTTACGTACCACACAAAATCAGACACTGGGCTGGTCTGACCAGCAGACCATAGTTTTCTTTTTTTTGGTCTTTTTGAGACAGGGTCTCTCTGTAGTTCCAGCTGTCCTGAACTCACTAAGTAGACCAGGCTGGCCTTGAACCCAGAGGTCCACCTGACTCTTGCTGCCCAAGTGTTGGGATTAAAGGCATGCACCACCACACCCAGACCAGACCATAGTTTTCTAACCTCAGAGACAGATTCTCAAAAGAAGTATTACAGAGCCTTTAGCAGGCAAGAGTTTAGAATTCCATAACCTGGGCTAAGGCTTGCAGATAATGATTATTTCGAGTCCTGGAGGAGAGATGCCTTCTTACAGGGTTCTCTTAAAATGCTAGATAAAGCTTACTAATGGGGGACTGGAGAGATGGCTCAGAAGTTAGGAGCACCGACTGCTCTTGCAGAGGACCCAGGTTCAATTCCCAGCACCCACATGGCGGCTAAGAACCGTCTTTAACTCCAATTTCAGGGGAATCCGACACCCTCTTCTGACCTCCGAGGCACTGCATGACACGGGTGCACCAACCTACATGCAGACAGTACATTCATGCAAAAAAAAAAAAAAAGCTTACTAATGGTACTATGGGAAAGTGCTTGGGCTGGAGGGCTTTGTTTAAATGGTGGGAAACAGCTGACTTTCATAAAAGTGGTTATTACTAGCATATTTTCATCTTGGGCTAAAAGCATATTCATCTAATGGGTAGGTTAATATTCATTGACTGTTTCATGTATGCTAAGTATTCTGCATGGTAGAATAATCCTTGCTGTTTTATATAGACATATTCTACCAGAAACTGGACTACATTCTGAACTCTGATCAGGCACAGCCTTTGGCAACTCTTCCTGGTGCTACTGGAAGGAGACTGTTCTGGTAGATTCCAAAGAGGGAGGGGTCTACATTCATACCAGCCTGAGTGCACCAGATCTCATCTGATATCTGAAGCTAAGCAGGGTCTGGCCTGGTTAGTACCTGGATAAGATACCAAGAGGAGGGAACATGTTCTAAGGAAAAGATGAGATGAAAAGCAATCTGCACTTTTATAATTAGCCTAATCTCTTAGGTGCATGAAATCTCAGCCAAGTGCAGCCCCCCTGTCTGGTAAGTTGACTTTCTCACTTTAAGAGGGACAGCAGAGACCTCAACAGCCACATCAAGTCAGTGAGTGAAATACAGATGTTGAGGTCACAGCTTTCCCATAGTCCACATCTGTATATTTTCTCATCCTTGCAAAGCAGCTCTTGCTGTGGCTGACAGCCTGTGTGAGAGGATGATGCTGATAAAGAGGACAGGCTGGGAAGACAAGCCAGAGTTCTCCCCGTGTGTGGTCTGAGCTTGAGCCGTGGTTCTCATCTCTTCACCTTCTGTAGGAAGTCGATGGCATGTCTCTTGTGCTCTTCCTGCCTGTCCCACCCTTAAGCCACAGGGCCCCAGGTCTTGATGAAGATGCATGGTTTGGGTCTGCTTAGGTCATGCAACACTTTATCATCATTCCTCTTATGGAGCACTTCAAGGGGAGCTGGGAAGGCTGATGTGATAGTTGCCTTTTAGAACAGAAAAATGAGTGTTCTGTCCATGGGCTAGCCTACTCTTTCTTTCCCTTTGCCTCTCGACTCCTCCCCTTTCTGTATTTGTACCACTATCTTGTCTCCCAGGCAACCAGTGGTGAAGCTGCACTTTCCCCACCCACATGGCAAAAAAAGCTCTGGACCTGCAGTAAGGACAGCTGGCTTTTTAGTCAGGCTGCAGTGAGCCTCTGCTGTCTGTTTCCTCTCCTAGGGCTTGAAAGACAAGGTTAAAGCTGCCAATCAAGCAAGTCCATCAGGCTTAGACACGGACAGGTGGAAGATATCAAATGGCAAAGATTCTTAGACCCACCCTGAGGCCTTCCAGTCTGTAGCAGCCTGATTACTGTCCCTGGAGCACAAAGAGCATAGAACCATGCTCTGAGACAGCTACCCTTCAGTGAGCCAGGACACGGCAAGCCTACTGGAGGACTTCCGGGTGCCCTTCAGCACTGCCATATGTAAGGTGAACACGTGTACAGGCTGGGGAGGACGGGAGCCAGAAGTATGTTGTGCTGCTTTCCCCTCCCACTGTCCTACTTGGTTGTAGTTTGCTTTTAGTGTGTGCCTAAGCATTACTGCCTTAGGACACAGTGTGAGATGACCAAAATCCACCTTAAAGGTAGTACTGGGGCCATTCATGTCATCAGTGACACAACGTTTTAACCCCTCAGTTACCACAGATTAGACTGAAATGGTTCCTTCATCTGCTTGACAGGTTAAAAAACTTATCTGGGAAATTCTGACAATAGAAGGTAGATTAAAATTGGACTGTATTCTCTGACCACACTTGTGACTAGATAATCCATCTGAAGTGGCATTGTCCCAGTAGAGGTCATTTTTGTTTGTATTAAGCCCTGACCAGTGCTGAGACCATCGACTTCCAAGCCCTCTTCAGGGCAGTTCTGGGGCATTGTCTTTCCAGCTTTCAGCTTGTCTTCTTTGTGCTCATGCTGCCGAGGATGCCTGATGAGTGTTTTATTCCTGGATCGCAGGACAATTAAGATAAGAAAAACAAATGGTCCAGTCTCTGTGCTGCTGCTGTTCCTGAATCTACTGCTGGCAATGCCCCTGCTCTCAGACAAGTGGAACAGAAAGTACCTTTCCTCTAACTTCAAATTTAATAGCATCTGTTTTCATGGTGTGTGCATGGTTTGTGTGTATGTGTGTGTACATGTGAACATGCTCATATGTGTAATTCCAGTAAAACATTCTTAAGAGGAGACTACAGTCTTACACCAAAGACCCTGAAACAGGACAGGGAACATTAAGCTGTGATTCCTTGGAAGTCAGAAGCCACGTCCCTCTAAGGAGTGTGGCCTTGAGGCTACAGAGGGGAAGCCAAAGGGTCAGGGTGGCCCTGTCATATCGCTATTATTGATCCTCTCTTCCTGTGTGCCCAGCTCTCCCTTTGAAGGGCAGTTAGAGAAGAGAGATTTAGATAAATTGTGAGCAGAAACCCCCAAGACCTAACAACCCTGTAGATTAGAGCTGGAGGAAGGTATACTGACTCTGAGATGTGCACTCCATCCTGTGACTTGAAAGCTCTGGCTAAATAGCACTTTAGGGCAATCCTCAGTAGTTACGATCTTGCTGGCATTTCTGGCAGGAAGTTAAGAGATGACCTTGCATCTAAAAGTGAGAAATGTAACTGTGTTCTCTTATGGCCAGTGCAGCCTCTCTGAGATATGGGTCCCCTTGAGCATCATCATCCACAGTTTATTGCCTCCTTAGGAAGCATAAAGCCCAGAGCTAGGCTTGGTGAGAGAGAGAGAGAGAGAACAGAACATCACTGTTTACATTTGTTTAATGCTTTGAACTCAAAGTGCCTGCTGACATCTGTTTTCTCATCTAATGGTCATAAGCTCAATGAGGTAGGATGAGCAGCAAATGGTTTACCCACGGCCAGACCAGTGTTAGGAACTGAGACTCAGGGGAGTAGCTTTCCCAGCTCGAGGGCCAGTGCACGTTCAGCCTATGATCCCCAGGCTTTTTGTGTCAATCACATACGGGGGCACTAAACCAGAAGCTTCCTTGTTCTTTAAACTTGCTGAAGAGGCACCAGGATCAGGAGCACCACCCCTAGGGGCCAAGGCAGGTACACAGAAGGGCAGGAGTACTAAATGCTGGGGGTCACCAGCCACCACAGCATTCCCAGACTCGGTTGAGTAAACTGTGTTCCCTGTATAGCTTAACCCTTCTCTGGGGCTTGGGCCTATTAGTTTATGGAGAGGATTTTCAGTTCCTCCTCTCAGCATGGCCAGACGGCAAGAATCCTGATACCCTCCTCTCCCACAGTGCTTCCCCATGCTGTTACACTCCAAAGCCCAAGAAGGGGAGGGGGGGTGAGGGCTGGCTGACTCAGCCTGCAAGTGCTTAGAGATCTGGAGCTGAAAGGCCCCAGTACCATTCAACTAATGATTATTATTAACTCTGAACAGGCCTTGGCACAGCAGCCAGCTGGCTCAGGGAGGATGCCTGGATCTCCCACAGTGAGGTTTGAAAAACAAGACCCAGCAGCCATGCATGAGGGTGGAAGGGTGGGGACAATGAGAAGAAAGGGGTTAGCCAGTGTCACTGCGGAAGGGTGGCCTGCCTCGAGGGGGCTGGGGAGAGCAGGCTCGGCTGGCAAGTGATGGCAGCCTGTCTTGGATGGAGATGACAGCAAAGAGGTGAAGCAGGAAGATTTCCTCAGATGTGGAACTGCTGCCATTCAACCCCTGCCCCCCAGCCCCAATGGGACTCAAGGAAAAGAGAGGTTACAGGAACAAAGGGGGCTTGGGAGTAGAATCCACACCTGAACAGTAAGCCCATTATTGTTTGGATTTAATATAAAACCATTTATATTTCTAATGCCATCAAGGTTGAGTTTGGATATAATCAAACTTGGAACACAATCAAATATGGAATCGGGACTTAGCATGATATGGAAATATTTGCAAATGACAGGCAGTTTTTAAAAAATCTTGATCAGTCTGGGTTCTTTTTTTTTTTTAAAGCAAAACAGACTGACTACTAGCAGTTTTCCCTAGTCCGGGAACAAGGGCAAAGGACAGCCATTTGCCTCTCCCCTAAGGCCCCTGCCTTGCCACTGAGAAGCTCAGATTGTACCCGACACCAGGAAATACAAAGAGGAAGGGGGAAGATAGGGTTTGGGGAGGAGAGAGTACACGGCCAGGAAGCATACGCACCCAGCCTCAGAGAGCCCAGCTGGAGGAAGAGCACCCTGGCACTGGGGTCTAATGGCTGTCCAGCTGCTGCCCCAGGATGCGAGGGCAGGTGGTAATGGAAAGCTGGAAAGACAGGAGGGGAGGAACTCCCCCGACAATCTGGACTACCAGGAAGGCGGCTCTCCTGGTGACCTGCTCTCTACACTGCAATCAGACCCACTTAAGCAGGAGACCACTACCTGTGCCCTCTCTGCCCTATGCCACTGCCCTCCAGACTCACTGGTCAGAGATGTGACAGCTGGGTCCTTTCTTCCTGCAGAATATAAATGACTCCCCTTCCTCCCAGGGCTGGGAATAGACATCAGATGGCACAGCCCACGCAAACTGCCGGCTGTCAGCACGCCTGCCTGCCCGCCCACCAGCCCCCGCACCACCTGGGAGGAGGCAACACCTCAGGCAGGCTCAGGCTTTCCGGCATTGCCTGTATCCTCTGAGAACAAGATGCTGAACTCTACCTGGCCCACCCTGTGGAGATAAGATGGAGTCCCTAGATCCAAGTGACCCTAGTGAGAATATCTTCATGAAGCCCAGTAATCATTCCTTCCAAGTTCATAGCACATTGGGTAGCTTGAGAGAGGAGAGTGAGCAATGAAAGAGGCAGGAATTCACTACAGGGACCTCCTGTGGTGTTTAGAGAGCTTCTGGGAGATGCTATCTCCCCAAGGAAAAGCATGGTGAGATCCACTGAGCGGACACTTCCTCTGCCTTTGCTGTTGCCATTTCTGGGCTGAGTCACACCAGTCTTCTTGCTTCTGAGCCACCTGGAAAGGAGGCCTTACTTAAGTCTTCAGAAGACCTGGGGCATCCATGGTTCTGACCAGAGTAACGCCTCTCCCTTGTCTCTGGATCCAGAGCTCCAGCCCCATACTATAGGCCTCCCAGAATTTCTGGTGGGCTCCATGTCCCACAGAGAAAGCTGCAAGGGGCAACTTCCCTGCCTCAGCAGTCTTCAATTATGATCTATGAAAGGCCCATCTCTTAGTCTGAGCCACACTACAGCTAACCAGTTTGGCATCCAGCCCTCACCACTGACTGCAGTCTGGGGAACTTTCAGTGGGATCAAAGAGGGATCTCTTCAGAGAAGATAGCCCAGCTGGTACCAAACATTATCCCACTCTTAGGCCAAGGGGTTGGCAGTGGACAACTAAGCAAGGCTTAAATGACAAGAGGATAAGAGCAACCAGGGAGACTTCGTTTTCCTTGGATCCAAAGAGCCCAACTCCCTGGCCTTGATTTTGTTTTAAAAGCTTCAGAATAGAGCTGGGCATGGTGGCGCACGCCTTTAATCCTAGCACTTGGGAGGCAGAGGCAGGCGGATCTCTGTGAGTTCAAAGCCAGCCTGGTCTACAGAGTGAGTTCAGGACAGCTGGGGCTACAGGGAGACCCTTCAGAATAGTTCCATGAAGCCATGTGCTAAGGTGATACTCTAATCCCTAAGGGCAAAGCATAAGGTGCCCAGGACTATTCTGCCCTGAGAACAGACGCTAGGGGAAGAGTACATCCAGGTTATACAGCCCAGCCCAGAGGTGGGCTAAAGGAAATTCTTAGGTGAGCTGAAGAGCCCAGCCAAGAGTCAAGGGTTTGCTTAAGGCCAATGCCTTTCTGTTCCTCCAAAGAACTTTAAAGTGACTTTAGTGCCCTTACTATCTCAGAGTCCAAGAGACCCTCAACTGGACCTCTTCTTTCTACTGTTCCTGGCCCTGCATCTTGAGGGGCCAAATCTGCCCAGATTTCTGAAGGATGTAAGAACAGATCTATTCCTTCAGGGGAGTAAAGGGAGAATGGATGAAAGAATTACACACTGAGTTTGCTATGCAGTCCACATGGTCGAGAGCCAGGAGGGTACTTGGTGTCATTGATCTATCAGACACTGAATATGACAGATTAAAGGGAGGACTTAGAACTTGTTCAGAAAACATTCACTTCACTTTCAGATGAGAAAACTGAGGTCCTGAGATATGGAATTTACCTAAGGTTGATTGTACAACAGAGCCTCAGAGGACCATAAAACTCATGGGCTCTCCATCCCATCGCTTTCTCAAAAGGGACCCCAATATCCATGGCTGTCATTGATAACCTACAAGAACTCAAATCTTCATCAGGCGTACAGGCAAAAAAATCACCACCACCACCATCACCACCACCACCTAATACGTCTGTCTCCCACCAAGTGTGGAAGCTTCAGGCATAAACAAGTTCACCTTCCATCTGCACCTGCTACATTTCCCCATTTTGGTTCACCAAATAATCCTTCAACAATAGTAGCTTGGGTTTCTGCAGCCATGACGTGCAAAAACTTGTCTACTTCTGAAGTGCGTCTCTTGAAGGTCATCAAGGAACTGCTGACGTCCAGGGCAAGTATCCCAGCTAGACTTCGAGTTCAGATGCACTCACATTTCCACTTTCTTCCTTGGCAAGTAAGAGCTGGAGATCTGGTGCATGATCACCAGGGCTGGGTACAGTGGTAGTGCCAGGCACAGGTACCAAGCTGCACCTTTGATCTGGGCCTGGAACCATACTGAGTACATGCCCAAGAGCACTGTCACTGTAGCCATCAGGTAGACCACCAGTCCACATGTCAGATGGTAGAGCTTAAGACGGGCTACCCTTGAGACTCGGGCTGCCTGGGGACAGAGGAGGCAAAGCCCACACAGTGCCTGTCCACCAGTAGCCAGTAGTGTCAGAACACCTATCCAGCTGTGCCAGGACACCAGATGGGACAGCTCACTGCGGATCTTGCTGGAGATGATGAAGCCCAAGCCTAGGACAGCACAGAGGATGGCCACAGTCTGCCCTGCCCAGTGGAGTCGGATCCGGGCCTTTCGAGAGCAGAAGAGGAACAGGGAGTGCTCAGGTGAGAAGAGAAGGATAGCTTCAGCCATGCAAAGACAGAACTGCAAATACAGGAGAAGGCCAGTGAGCCTCTAGTCTGCATGGAGACCTGAGAAAAAGGTGTTAACAGAGGACAAAGGGGGAAGGCTAAAGGGCTTCCAAGACCTCCCACCTCACGCATGTCCTTTCTGGACTAGTAGAACGAACAGCCAGCATTAAACTTTCTGAGGTAAGGACTTGATAGCACCCTCTTCAGTTTTTCCTTTCAGGGCCCAATGGAGAAGTATCTTCCAAGCTCTCCCAGGCTTCTCAGCCACCTGACACTTTACTCCACTGTCCTGAGTCCCATAGGCTGCAGGTAAAGATGAGGCCCTGTTTCCCCCACCTCTCTGACCCTTAGAAAGGCTGAAAAGCTTCCCCAGGGATTAAAAAAACTATATCCAAACTCACCGCCAAGGCCATGAACACAGGGTGCCAGGAGAAAAGACCTAAGAATCAAAGAGAACAGGCTGATGGCTGAGCACCACTGATACTGCCCCATGATTAGGTGCAACACAAAGAACCTGGCCAGGGGTAAAGGTTCTTCAAGCCTACTCAGGAATTAGGACCTGGGGGCACAGAGGGGAACAACAGGCCTTAGGACAAACAACCAAGAGGTCTGACCTGCAAATATGCTTCACTTTAGCCTCGGTTTGCCGGTTTGCGGCCAGCCTAATCTTAAAGTAGACCTCAGCCTTCCTTGTTCCAAGGGCCCAGCTTCTTGATGAAGTTATCAGTCCCAGCAATACAAAGGTCCACCCACAGAAAGCCCCACCCTCTCAGGACTTCCAGGGCCCCGCCCACTGGAACTTAACAACCTCTCAATGACCCGCCCCTCCACGGCTTGGGAAAGGCGGAGGGAGTTCCCCTTTCTCCGCGCTCCCAAAGCTTCCTCTCCAGCATCTAGGCTCCGCCCCCTAATGGCCCCGCCCCGCCTCGCACACTCACTGGTTCCTGGCCGGGACAGCACAGTCAGAAAGATGGTGAAGCCCAAAGCTACCAGGTGCGCCAAGATCCCACTGCCTCTCCGCAGCCAGCGGGTCAGTCTCGGCTCCCTCGCTGGAGTGAGAACCAGACCTACCTCCAGGGACTGCATGGCAGTGCCCGGCCAGCCCGCACAGTCCAGCTGCCCGTGGCTTCTTCCGGGTTTGCGTTCGCGGAGGCGGCTGCAGGAGAGGCTCCTCCCCCGGGATGGTGCGGACTTTGTGGCGGAGGCGCCCACAGCGCCCTCTGTAGACTGGGGGGGAAGTGCCTTAGCCCCTTGGGGCGGCTCCCGAAAACCTGCATGAAGGGACAGGCTCCCAACACACCTTCATTTGAATCTTAGTGTCTTTCTCAGCCTGCGAAAATTACATCGCTAGCAACTGATTCCAGCGAACCGCAAATCACACACTTGGTTCACTTACACAAGAGCGTGAAACCAGTGTTTTGAGCGCTTCCCAAAAGTACTGGATTCCCTGCAGCTCCCCTCAGCTGCCCATTCTCCTGACATCTCTCTGGCTTGTTCATGAAATAAGGCTCCTCCCTGCCTAAACATGAAAAATAAAACGAAAAGGCAGAGCCAAAACATAGTAACCTGTACCTGATGAATTCAGGTTTGAGGATCAAGAGAGGCAGCAGCCAACTCCTCATCCCTATCTGTGGAGTTGTCCCAGTGAGATAACTCCAAAGACAGGGCACTCTGAGCCCTCGCTACCATGACAGTTCGGCCTTAAGGAACATGAATCCTAGGAACCTGGCCCTCCTACAACCCCAAGTTCTGCATCCTCATTACCTCCAAAAAGCTGTGGTCCAGCCAAGGGAGGGTCCTTCAGAACAAACCCACAGGCCAGGAAGGGATCCAAACAAGCTGTACAGCGGCAGTGAGCCACACCTCTAATACAGTGACCTCTAGCTCAAGGTCCTGTCATGGTGAGAAACAAGGCTGCTTTTAAGAGATGGGAAGGGCAGGGTCAAGTGGAGACTGAGCAAATGCGTAGAGGGACAGAGGCCTAGAGAGGCTGGAAAAACAGAAGTCTCCCACACACCCCCTCAGGACAAAGACCCCAAGAGGAGAGCCAGAGGTGTGTCCTCTGTCCCCTTACCCTTCCCTCCCTGATGGAGCCAGCTGCCTGCAGTCAGGATTCTGAGGTGTCTGGCGCATTCAGAGCCACATGCCTCATCCCACTTGGAAAGAAGAGCCCAGTGATACAAAGTGGATTTTTTTTGTGCATTGTATATGTGCAGGCCGGATCTGGCTGCCTATCCTCTCAGCCTCCCAGAATGGGGTTGGAGACAGTAATAACACTCATTTTGCTACATTGTTTTTCTTCCTTTTCTATGTTTCTGTTTTGTATATATTTTCTTAGCAGCAACAGAACAGGGAGACAGTCTTGAGGTATTTTAAAGAGGTTTTTTTTTCTTAAAAAAAATAATATAAAGTTATAAAAAGCGGCAGTAGCCAGGGGGCCCAGGTCTGGAGGGGAGGAGGTGCTGGCGGCTCCGTCGCGATGGGCAGGCACTTTCCTGTTAATGGGCTTTTGACTGCAGGAAGACAAGAGGTAAGAGACAGGGTCAGGGTCAGGCCTGTCATCCTTCCTGGTGAACATAGGGCTAACCCTTGAATTCCTTCTGCTGCCCTGGTAACAAACTGAGCAAAGGGAAGATGAAGTCCTGCCACGTGGGTAGTGGAGCCAGAGAAGAGACATGGGCACACCTCAATGACTGTCAAACTTTCCCTATAGGTGCCAGGGGGGTTGGCATGCTCCAACCCACCTGCCATAAGTCATATGGATAGCTCAAGGCAAGATCCAGCGGAAAAGGGAAATAACCCTAACTGTAGCTTTACTAGAAACCCTGGAGAACCTGCTGTCATCTACAAAATGCCTTTGGACCTTGGACTGTGTGCTTGCCCTTCAATGTCCTCATGCTAGAAGAATGGAAGACCTAGACCAGCCCATCCACCCAGCTACTCATCTTGCTGGAACCCAAACTCCCTTCCCTTAAGGAAAAATAGCTACAGGTCCTGGAGGGAGGGTCACACCAATTCCGAAGTGGTCCTTTGATTAAAGCAGAAGTAAAGATGGGATGGAGCAGCATGTCCTGAGCCCAGGGAAGAGGACGGGACAGGGAAAGTTCACCTTAGGTAGAGCTGACCTACTTCTCCCTAAGGTCGGTGGTCTCAGAGGTCTGTTTCCCTCCTTCCCATCTCTGTCATCTCCTTAGCACCTTCCCCATCTCACGCACCCACTGTGTTCCCCAGCCTCAGCCCTCCTGACCCTTCTCTGCTCAAGTTCTTCCAGGAGCTGGACTGGTACCTTCAGTGTGGAGCACTTCTCCTCAAAGGCCAGGGCTGGACCTGGCTTCTTGCGACGCACAGAGCAAGCTGCATCAGCAGGAGCACCAGCCTGACAGTGCTTAGCCTTCACTGGCCGGCAGTAAGTAGCCAGGTTTTTCCGCTTCTTGGCTACCTCCTCCTCAGAGAGGCAGTTAGTTGGTAGGGCTTTGGCTGGGTGTGCAGCTGCGCCCCTGTTCTCCAGCTGAGAAGCCTTGACCGGCACAGGGGATGAATGAGGGGACCCCCGACAGTCCAGGGGGCCTGCTCGCTTCACCCTTGGGCCCACTGTCCCATTAAGTCCCATGCCCAGGGCTGTTTTAGTCTTGGCTGAGAGACCCCGGCAGCCAGAGGGTTTCCCTTTTCCAGCAGGCTCCAGGATGCAGGTCCGTTTGAAAGTGGTAGGGCCAGGGGACAGCTTCCGCTTTCTAGAAGGCGCTTCCACCTCTGCTCCATCCTTGCCTTTAGATGACTTGCTGGCCTTGGAAGGTGGTAACTTGCTGAAGGACGGAGACGGTGTATTTGCAGGCAGTGGTGAGGTGATAGCTTGGCTACCGCCCATGCACTCTGCCTGACTACAGGCAGCTGCTACACTGGGGGAGCCTGCAGGGTAGTTAGGGACAAGGCTGTCCTTGGTGGGGGGCGTGGAGGCTGGGCAGGCAGGTCTGGGGGCTGGGCCTGGAAGTCGGGGGCAGCTACCCATAGAGGTTGGGCTTAGGGGATCAGATAAAGGGGAACTGACAAGATGGGATGGAGGTTCAGCCGCTGGCGGGATCTTCCTGCAGCAAAAAGAGAGCCCCGCCGTGATTACCAAGCAAATCCAGGGCCTCCCCTACACACACAGTCTATGCCCTCAGAGAAATAGAAAGCAAAGTCTCAGAGCTGCTGCCACCTGCTGGGAGACGCTGGAACTAAGAGCTGAAGAAGGCACAGAAGGGATGACCTATTGTACTATAAAAATATGAACTAGTGTTTAGGCCCAGTAACAACCTCATTTTCAGTCTCAGTTTGGGCATTTCCCCATCCTACATTACCTGAAAGGTACCGAAAGTGATGGGTAAGAGTCTAGATTCAACCTTACACCAACACTCACACCCTGTCCAGTCTGCTAAATTTCACCCTTTTCATGCCACACCCTGTCTGGGGTCTTTCTGGCAATCAGCCAAAGCACACCAGAGAGTTTGTGTTAAAGGCTGGGGTTTCTGAAGCTCATGTATACGCAGCTTGAGAAAGGAAGTTCTAGGTCCATGAAACTCACTTCCACATGTGTGAGCTGAGGTGCCTTTCTAGCATGGAGCTGAGTGCGGAGCAGAACCGGTCCAGCCGGCGGCTAAACACATAGCATCCTGGGCTCACCAGTCGGCTTCCAAAGGTGCAAAACTGGAGGCAGAAGAGAGGGACATGGTTGATGGGGCCTGAGGTGCAGGAGGGACACTATACATAGACTTGGTCTCCTCCCCACACTCTGGGCCTGGACGGCTGGGTCACCCTGCATCTCAGGGTCCAGTCCCACATCCTTACCGCCTGTGGCTTTGGGGGCCGGGTTGTATAATGGCAGTCAGGGGAGAGGTGGAGATCATCAGATGTTCCCTCCTCTTCGCTCTCCTCGCTGGAAGCCTGAGCCCCACCCCGGGGTAGAGGGAAGGGAAACAGGCCTGGATCTCCATCACCACCACCACAGGCACCTTCATCCTCTAACTCGCTCTCAGAGGAGGCCCTGGACCTGGAAGGGCCAATGGGGAGGTGAGGACAATGTGACAAGAGTGGGGTGAGGGCAGGGGTGTCCTGAACCTAGCGAGCCCACACGTCCAGCTGGGGTGATATGCCCTGCTGGGTAATCAGAGGAAGAGGAAAGGGGGAAGGTCAGGAGGACGTGATAGAGTCCACAGAGTAAAAGATAGGGCCACCGCTCCCAAGGGACTCTCTCCAGCCCTTCACTTCCCAGGCCCTGCCTCTTGGGGCGGGGGGGGGGGGAGATATGTTCCAGATTTGCCTTTTCCAGAAAATCTTTCAAGCTTAACTGCATCCAGGTCTGGTCAGCCCAGTCAACTGTCTCAAGCCTCTTCTTGCATCACAAATTCCTGTGAGCCTGTCTGGGAGCTAAGCTTGTTTCATGTCTGCCCTTATGGTACAGGCAGATATGCATGTGTGTCTTCGTGAGCAAGGCAAGCTCTCCCTATGGTGCAGCACAGCTATGCACATGAAGGGGCTGGTGAATGAATGCACAGTAGCACAGGTCCACCCAGGACTCTAACCCTTTCAACTCCCTGATGACAAGTGTTGACAGATTGGAGTAGCTGGGAAGATATTCATATCACAGGCATTGAATATGCCACATCTCAGAGATGCTGGGGTGCTGTGGTATGCTTGGATATTCCCTGGGGCTGTCTCTAGGGCTCCCTGCTGCCTTAGGGGCTGAGTATCCCCAGGTGAGGTGGGGGTTAGATTCTGGACATACCTAGGAACTGTACAGTATGGGTAGATCTGCTTGGAGCGAGCAGAGGTGGTGTTGGGAGCAGCTGCCGCTGCTATACCCTGGACTACAGGGGGAGGCTCCTGGGAGGGGCGCTCAAGAGCTGGCTCCTTGCGCCCTGGGCTCTTCTCCTTGGGAGACTCTCCTTTTCGAGAGTTGGCCTTCAGTTCTGCCACTAGCACGTCAAAGTCCTTGGCCCGGCCCTGGACTTCCCGGCGCTGGTGCACTGAGTGGATCTAGAACACAGAAGGAAGAGGACTAGGGAAGAGGTGTAAGCTGAGCAGGGTGAGGGGCTCTAACTTGGACAGTGTGTGTGTTGACGCCTTCAGGGGGCCAAAAGTCTTCTCTGGGCTACAGGAATCCAGAAGGTACACCTTGCCTGCTGTTCCCATGTTGTGGCCTCTCCCCTTCCCTCGAGTGAACCTAGCCCTATCCCTTAGACTGGGTTTCCAATAACTTCAACAACTTCTAAGTTCTGCTCTCCAAGATTCTCTATCTATGCTAACTGCTGCCCCACCAACATGCAGTGAGAATGGGGGTTACCTTGCAAGTCAGTAGACGTGTACAGATCTTTTTGGTCTCTGGATTTACGACCCCACACTGCCTGTTAAGGTCAAACTCCTTTCCTGTGGGGAAAGAGGTTCCAATGAATCTTAATGCACTTTTAGAGGACCAAAAATAATCTGGCCTTTTCCCACCAAGGGTCCAAGCAACAGCAGGACCAAGGCAGAAGAGCCTTCCCCTTGGCTCTGGGGCTTCGCCTTCCACACGAATACATCTGGGCATCCACATCTCTGCTGGGTGTAAACCATCCCCCACCCCATTCTCAGCCCATCCACAGCTGGAAGACTATAAGTCCAAAATTGGACAAACTGCTATCAAGAATCAGAAGCAGCCACAGGCATCTGGGATGCCAGGAAAATCAGCTGTAGAATGTGAGAAAAAAATAAAGCTAATAGTTCAAGGTGAGAAAGAATGACTTAGCCTGCTTGGGCACAGGCTCTGTCAGCCTAACTCAGGAAACCAGGAGTAGCGAAGCCTCCTGGGAGCACACAGGACAGGAGGCAGTGACACTTGTACCCAGCACGCTGTAACGGCCAGGCCTGGTCAGGCCCACTCCTCCAACCTTTCTGGACAAAGCAGCCCAATGAAGTCTCCACTCTGCCTTCCTAACCTCCAGGACCATGACTACTCACGAGCCATCTTTCGGTGGGTTTTGGGGGGCATCCTGGCTCCAGTAGGCTCCTTCTCTGGGGGGCTCTCTTCGGCCCGGTGGCCGCAGCCCTCACCAGGGATCAACTCGATGTTCTCTCTGCCAGGAGGGTCTTTAGGAGGAGGAGCCATGGGGGCTTTTCCAGGGGAGTCCTTGGGGAGGCCTCCTGGCTGACTGAGGAAAGTAGAGGGTGGGGCCACCCTGATTCCATGTCCGTCAGGCTTCGGGAGACTGGACATCTTCTCCAGATTCACCACAGGCACGAAAAGGCTACATGTGGAGAGAGGGTATGGGCTGGGAGTGGACAGACGGGCCTGGGGTCTGGACTCTAGCCCAGAGCCATCTCCTCCCTGGCCCAGGAACTTGGGTGGGCTCCAGGAGAGGCGTGGAGAAAAGGGGAGCCCATGTTCCCTGGAATACAGGAAAAGGAGCTGCAGATGGGGCTGGCAATTTCCTGCTATGAGTCGTATCCCTCACCCAGGGCTAAGTGTAAACCCTTCCCTGGGACAGGATCAGGGGGACTCTTGGGAGTCTGCAGCCTCTTCTTACCAGAGGCTGTCCTTCTGAGTCTTGTCAGGAGGCTGGTGGCCACGGCTCCGGGACCCCTGGCCCTTCTCCCTGGAGGAGGTTTTGGTGGAACCTGGGGCTCTACAAGATGGGCCCTGCCCATTCACTACATGGCATTTCTGAGAGCTGGCAGGGGCTGGAGGTGGGGGTGGGGCCCGGGCATAAAGCTTGCTGAGGGGCCCATGTCTTCTTTCTGTCACCAGGAGGTGGAAAGAGTAACTGAGGTGAGTGGTATTGACTGCTTCCTTCCCCAGTCGCCTAACCCGCCTAGCACTTCATAACAACCTGAGCTTCCAGAACTTTGGTTGTGAGTTTGCCTCCTTCCCTTTCAAGATTCAAAATCCAAGACCAAATTTCCTGAACCTCTTAACTCTACTTAAAAGCTAGAAGTTTGTTCGAACAAGAACCCTGAGCCCCGACATCGATCTGAAGCTGCCCCTTGGCTCTATCTTCAGAACCACCTTCCTTTACAAACCCACATGAGCTCCCAACTAACCTTGTCCTCGGCATTCCATGTCCCACCCTCCCTGTCTCCCTTGTCTCCTCCCTTGGGCTCCCCTCACCGCAGTGCTTCTGGAAGGCTTGAGGCTTCACCACCTGGCTGCAGTGGTTACACACAACCAAATAGAAGTCGTCATGGGCAGGGCAGTGCCCAAAGATGGACATGTCTGCAACGACAGAAGCCCTTATCACTGGGGTTGAGGACTCAGGATTTCCCTGGAAGATCAAAGAGCACTTTCATCCCACCACTCAGAAGGCACTTTGCCTCCCAACTGACACACAACATGCTTTCTGCTGGATGTTCCCAGCCTCTACCGTTCAATCTAACCAGACCCAAAGTGTATGGGCTTTCATGTGAGTGGAGCACCAACCACACATGATTAGGATCTCTGACAACAGGTCACAAGAGCCAGGGCAACTGCCTGACTCAGACTATCAAAATGAGGCTCCTCGGCAGGCTTGCTGCTTCAAGCCACATCCTCCAGTGGGAGCCAGGAGGGTGGTCCTGTTTGCCCAAGTCCCAGCACTATGTATGTTGACTCCTACCTTCTTTAATGAGGGTCATGGCATCCAACTTCTTTGTGTTTTTGCTAGTCTCCTCCAGCTCAGTCCCTGGAGGAGAAACATAGCTCAGAAGGCCCACCCCTTCCAAAAGTGCCATCTCCTACCCCAGCAGGGCCTGCAGTCCAGCAGTATGAATCCCACAGTCTCTGACAAGCACTCAAAACCCCTGGAGAAACCTTCAGTGGGTCATTTGCAAGTGCCCATTTTACCTTCACCTGCCCCTCTGAGATGAGCTGACCCCATTAAAAAGAATTGTGAGAACCCTTCACTCTAAGGTACAGTTCAGGGTTCAACTGCTGACTACGTGGGTGACTGTGGTAAATAGCTCTTTTCTGGGGCTTGCTTCCCCATTTAAAAGAGAAATGGTCCTGAAATTTTTCTATAGGTCCCTGAGTCCCTTTGGGAGACTGCTTATGGGTGCTTTCTGCTACTCTGTGGCATCCCAAACAAACACCCTCCCAGACCCCCACCCCCATAAACTCATTTTGCTCCACCCAAGTTACCATAGTATCATCAAAGTTACACTCAGCTTCTCAGGTCCTGCACTGATAGGATGGCCATAGAGTAGAGAAACTGCTGTCTTTGGGCCCTTTGGCATCTTCAAAGTCTCCTTGATCAGCTACGCAAGCCCCTCCCCTTCTTAGGGGGGCTTTGTCCAGGGGTTGCCCTTGTACCTCAGTTTCTGGGTTAATGACAAAAACATCTTAGCTGTGCAAAGCAGCTCTTTCCCCATCCCCCTACCTCACTCCTCGCCCCCCTCCTCTACGCCCCCTCCCTGTCCCTTGGGGAAAAAAAATCAATTCTGAGTCACCAAACCCGTCTGACTCCATTTCCGGTTCTCAAGGCACCTAGACCCTGACAATGGCCCCATCCTAGCCCACTGAGCATGGGGCAGTCCCAGGGTGGCCTGTATTCCCACCTAGGTCTGCTTGCTGATGCTCACTAACAGATTTGCCCCTCTCTGGGATGAGAAGATTATGGACAATCTTATATAATATCCAGACATGAGTGGTGGTGGGTTAGGCATGCAAAAGACAAGGGGCAGCTCCCACTCTTTTGAGTCCCTTAAATGCAAGTGTGGGAAATGATGGACAGAGCTGGAAGTCAGATGTCTCAAAAGAGAACAAGTGCCATTAGAGACTGCTCCATGAGATCTCCAGCTCTTCTCACTTGCAAACTTCTTCAGGGGTGTGATGCCTGCTGTCACCCCCAAAGGCCACGAGGCCAGGTGCTCTCTGGGGCCCAGGAGACAAAGATCAGAAGGGACTTGCAGGCCTGCTCACCCAAGGTACTCAGGGGCCTATGTAAGATAGGGGTCAAAGGGGGGAGAGGGAAGAGGCAGGGCAAGAGGCCCGGGAAAGGACGGAGGGTTAGAGGTATGGATGGATGGGCTGAAGGAGGGAGGAAGGATGGATGGATGGATGGATAGAAGAACTAAAGCGGAGGGGGCGGGGGTCCAAGAGCTTTGCAGCAGGCAGGCAAATGCTGAAAAGAGGCCGAAGGTGCGGGGCAAAAGGCAAAAGATCAAGGGGGTAGGGAAGGGGGCATAGACGTGGGGTGCGTGGGAAACACGTGGAGAGGACTGTTGCAGATGGGGAAAGCTATAGCAGGTGCAGAAGGAGTAAAAGCTGGAGGGCAGCACATAAGGAGAAAGATAAAGGCAAGTAAATGTGGGGGCAGGTACTGGGCACCCTCAGAGACAGAGACGGGCAGGGTGGGCTGAGAGAGATGAGACGGCGCTAGGACCCGGAGGCGCGAAGGTGGCTGAGCGGGCGGGCACTAGGACCCGGCGGGTCCTTTGTTTGGGGGGCCGGGGAGCCGGACGGCGGCTCTAGTCGGCAGCTCCCCTCAGCTGGAGGGGGCCCTGAGGGGGGGGAGGGGAGATAGTGATGGGGTGCCCGACTCTAGTGTGGCTGTACTCACCATCGGCCGCAGGCAGGTCTGCCCGCTCCACCCACGAGCTCCAGCTCTGTCCCGCGAAGTCATCGAGACTCGGCACCCGCCGCTCCAGAGCGGCCATTGCTGCCGCCGCGCGTTCACGCACCGCCATCACCGCCACGGACGCGCGCCCGCCCCGGCGCCGCCGCCGCCGCGCGGCCCCCTCCCCTCCTGCCCCGCCGGGGGCACGCCTCCCTCTCCCCCTACCTTTCCACCTCAGCCTGTGCGCAAGCGCAGCTCAGGTCTCCTGCCACCACCTCCTCACTCCCGCACAGCCTTCTGGGAAGTGTAGTTTCGGAGTGGCGATGATGCCTATGGAGCTGGCTGAGGGATCCCTCCCGAAATGCACAATTGCAGAGCAAAAAGAAGAAATCAAAGCCTCGGAATCTCCTCTTCTAACCCTGAGCACACACTCTTTGTGCCGCATGTGCACCCTCCCAAGCTTACTGCGCACACCCGAGCCCCAAACCGTTCTCTGTCCAAGAGGCCCCTCTAAAGCCGTGCATCCGCCAGCTGGCTGGCGCCCCTTCCTGGGCTGGCGGCCACGAAGCGACTCCGCTCCCCTGTAGATCGAATAGGGTAGGTGCAGGGAGGTGGGCGCAGTGAATCAGAAGGGCAAGGGGAGGAGGTCTGTAGGATGTGTTGAAGGACATAGGGGTTGGAGTGGGGGAGGGCCTCAGCTCCTCTGTCGTTTCTCTGTGGGAAACCCACGCTGCTCTGATGCAGAACAGAGGGTTGGAGTCCCGTTGTCTGGGTTTGGGAGGACCCAACTGAGCTGGCCAAGATCACCTGTCAGGATGACAGAAGACCATCTCTGAGCCAGAACCAGCTCCGGAACTAGGGTGGCCCCGAGGCTGCTGGTGTTTGCAGCGTCTCTGCTGATCCATCTCTCCCCTCCTGAGAACTACGATCGATACCCTGCACCACCTCTTCCCAAACCCTGGCTGGACCCTGACTCCATCCATCATTTTGGCTTCTTTTTCTAATGAATATTTTCGCTACTGGAAGAGCTGCTACCGAAGCCTTGGCATAGGGAGATTTCTCATCAGATGTGTCATTTTTCTTGCTAAGGCCCGGAAAGTACCTTAATCATCCACCTTTTTTCTTCTCAGCTGATAACTTTTCTTTCCACCCTCACACAAGACACAAAAGTCTGCTGCTACCTTCCCCGCAGTCTCAGAGGAAATGAAATACTAATGCTCTTTTCCTCTCCTTGGTATCTCAAACCTCACCCCATATTGCATCCCTTTGGTTAAAAGGAAAAGAAGTTTGGGAGCAAACAGTCAAGGTCTGAGACTTTAAGACCTCAGACTTTCTTCTTTCCATCTAAGAATGGTTTAAGGAAATCAAGGATAATATCTGAGGGCAGAGGTTCAAACCTAAGACCCCTACACAATCCCTAAGAGACCCAGGAACCTGGTGAAATTAAACGTAAAATTGCCCAAGTACATTAGTATAGGGAATGTAAATGTAACTAACATGTGACTGTCTGTCTGAAGGGAATGGAGGTGCAAGTTTGTTCAATAAGAACCTTATTGTAAAGAGAGAGCAGCACATGGACCTCACCTCCTCTTCGGGTCGCAGAGGGCAGGAGAGCAAACAGAGACAGCATCGTGGAAGCCACTGTCTCTCGCCTTTTGAGTTTGATCCAAGTTTGATAATGAGTCTCAGTTACTTTGGACAATTTGGGTGCCACTGAAAGAGGCGATGTCACCAGAGTGGGGCTTGCGAGGAACAACTGCTCAGACAGCAGAATCTGTTGCTTGGGGTGCATAGTGGAGAGGAATGGAATGATGTCTTGGTAGAAATGCTGGGGGGGGGGGGTCCAAGAGCTTAGAGCAAGGGAAAAGAAGAGGATAAAAATAGCCCAGAAGGTCTCCAGTCTTGGCTCCTTAATGGCAAATGCTCACAGCACTGTTTATTCAAATGTGTAATAACAAGCACCAGAAAACAACATGCAACATTCTCACCCACAACTGCCCATGATCTGCAGTCCCAGAAATAGTATGTCCATGACCATGATATTGAAGGGAACTCATATCTAGGAAAGGTCCTAGATGGGCATCCCAGCAGGGTCAGCATCTACCAGGGCAAAAGGCAAATGCCCCGCCTGCTGGCCTCCTGCAACAGCTAAAGGAACTGGATACCTTTTCATACTTCAGGCTTGACCAGGCAGAGCAATGGTGCCAGCCCTGTTTGGAGAAGACAGGAGTCCTCTGAGGACAGCCCTACCTTTGGCACTTGCCTGGGCCCAGCCCCCTGGAGGAAATGACATGAACTGGCCTTTCCTCTTAGAGTGGCCATGGAGAGAGAGAGAGAGGCCATAGTCTAAACCAAGAACTCTTCTGGCCAAGAACCAGATAGCCTGTTGGTGAGGAAGAGCCTTCTGTGCCCAAGCGAGAGCTCTGGGCTGAGAGTGATCAGCAGGCGTAGATATCCCTCTTTCTAAAGTAGCTGATAGGCCAGGTACTAACTTCAGCCCCCAAATGCAGACTCTTTATCCATCATCACATTTCAAATAAACAGATGCAGAATCAAAACAAAGTTCCAGTAGAAGCTGCTCACAGATCCCCACAGGGGTTTGATTGAAAAAAAAATGAAGGCCACCCCTTTGTTTATGTCTCTAAAGCTGTAGGCAAAACTGCCCCCTTGTCCTTAATTAGCCACAGGGGCAACTTGGGACAGAGAGTTTCAGACTTGGGAACGTTATCATCACTCCCATCTCCTTCCCTCTTCCAGTCCCTTCCCTAAAATCTAAAACAGAAAACAAAAACTTACTGATTATTTTACTGAAAGACTCCGGAGTACTTGAAAGTATGAATCATACCTCCCTTGTCAAGTGGGGAATCCTGATCCAAAGAAATGAATGGCCAAACTCAAAGGTCCTAAGCCCTGGGTACCCAGTAATGCACATGTTGCTACAGGTAGCACTGAAGAAGGTGAGAAGAAGGGGGTTGACTGTCCCGAGGACAGGTTGGCACAGGACACAGTCACCTTTGGTATGCTTAAGTAGACCAATTGGCACTAAATTGGGAAATAGCTGGATCCTTCCCTCTTCATCTTTCCCTGAGCAGTTCTATTGCTGGGACAGATTGAAGGCTTTGGAGCTGGGGGTCTACCCAGTGAACACTCTCGGGCCTGGGGGCCCAGAGAGGGACTTGAAGGAGGAAGAGGAGACACACTAAAGACAAATACAGAGGCTGGGTCCCAAAGTGAAGAAGCACCAATAGCATGGGCCTGCCCTGGACTTGGGAGACAATAAAGCCTAGCAGAAGTTAGGAAGCAAGGGAAGACGTGTGGTGGGAGCAAGGGGAGGACACATCCTTTTGTGAAGAGGAGGAAAGAGTAGGAAAGGTGCTGAAGGGAACTGAGCAGACAGCAAGGGAGAAATGGGCCAATCCATCCATTTCCTGGGACTCTGGGGCACCTCAGCTTCATGATGGTTCTCCCAAAGCCCCTAGCTGGCCCCTCAGGAATGAAAGGAAGGCCTGGACAGACTTCAGAAAGGATCTTGAATGCCGCAGATCCAAGAGGTTGGGAAAGGGAGATGGCCGGGAGTAAGCATGGGGCTGAAATGGAAATATTCCTACCTACCCCTCTCATCTTGTCTCAACTGTGAAATAACACCAAGTCTGAGAAGGACAGAGAGGGAAATAAGGTAGAGTTGAAAGTGCTCTAGCCGCCAGCCTAGGGGAGGGAGGATTGAGGGGACAGGAAACTGATTCTGCCAGCAACTTTCCTGATTTTCTTCTGTGAAGCTGTAAGTTGGTTGTACTCTATCTGCTCCCACTGACTCCAGGCCTCATTCAGACCCTTTTTTTTTGGGGGGGGGTGTCTTTTTGAGACAGGGTCTCCCTCTAACCCCAGCTGGCCTGGAACTCTCACTGTAGATCAGGCTGGCCTTGTACTCACAGAGATCCTCCTGCCTCTGCCTCCCAAGCGCTAGGATTAAAGATGGACCATTTTGATAGGCTAGTGGGCCTCCCTGGTCCACACATGGTGGATGCTGTGGCCAGAGAAGAGAGTGGGGGTGGGGCACAATAAGCTCTGGGAGGGCTGGAGACCAGACAGAGACTGCACGACAATGGCGGAGGGTACTGCCAATCCACCGCTGGGCCCTTCACTCAGGGACCAGGGGCACGGCTGCTAGCTGAATTTGCCTTCCCTCATTGTAGTGAGGCTGAGCAGGTGACAGAGGGTGGCCTCTAGGGAACAGTCTCAGGGCTTTAGTTTCCAGCCCTCACCTGCAGCAAGGCAAAGGATCTTTCTCTGAGGCTGGAGGACACAAATAAGACCCCAAGAAAGATGCCTGAGTCCAGACAGTGGACAAGAGCCCTGAGCTCCTGCCCTCCAGAGGCTCCAGCTAGATGAGGGATAGGAAGCCAGCAGCAGGACTGCCCAGGTTACAGACAGCTCAAGCCTACCCGTCCGTCCGTCATCTCAAAGCTCAAAGCCCAGAATGATGGGGGAGGGGAGTTGGAGGAGGAAAAGGAGGTCCTGGAAGCTGGAGGTGTTGAAGAGGTGCTGTCCAGTTCGGGAGTAGCCAGGTGGGGGCCGCTTACTGCTTCTCCACAGCTCCCTGCTCAGCCGCACTCTCCTGGCTGGGGCCCTGACCCTGGTCCTGGTCCTGGCCCTGTCCGTGCCACGGGGTCTCTTTGAACACAAACCAACAGTTTCCAGCCCACAGGAAGAAGTTGATAAAGCCGAAGAGCTACGAAGGAAATCAGGAGAGTTTGTGAGAATGGTAAAGGAAGGACTGCATGAGAACAGGGAGGACAAGGCTCAGAGAACTGGAAAGACCAAAAGGCAGGCTTCGAGGCCCTCGCCTATTAAGGGATTCCTTGGTGAACGTGCCTGAATGCTGTCCAGAGCATTTATCCACAGTGTAGCTAGTCACTAGCTGAATCTGGCCCCTGGAAAGCAAAGTGTAGCGAGGGGCCTGCCTGGTGCACCTTCCAGGACTTGGGGACAGCTGGAGCTGTCCAAGGTACTCCTTCTCTTGGACTAGAGACTCAGCTAGCGCTCTGGTCAAACATTTGTTTTTATTATTTTTGCTGTTAGTTTTCTCTGTGTACTTAGACTGTCCTAGAACTTGAGATCCTCCTGCTTATGTTGCCAAGCCTTTGAGATTACAGGTGTGTGCCACCATACTGACTCTATTCAAATATTTATAATTTTTTTTTTGTATTTTTGAGACAGGGTCTCCCTTTAGTCCCAGCTAGCCTGGAGCACACTCTGTAGACCAGGCTGGCCTTGAACTCACAGAGATCCACCTGCCTCTGCCTCCAGAGTGCTAGGATTAAAGGCATGCGCCACCACGCCCGGCTCAAATATTTATAATATTTTTTTTAAAAAATCTAACAATGTAAAGTATTTGGTGGGAAAGGCACAGAAGTTTGCAATTTACTTTGAAATGCATTTGACAGTAGGTTGACAAGTCATGGTGGTTCACACCTGTAATCCTAGCATTTGCAATTGAAGAAAGAAGATTGTGAGTTTCAGATGAGCTTGGGCCACATAACAGATCCTGTCTCAAATCACAAAACAAAACAAAAGCTAGGTGTGGTGGTACAGTCTGTACTCCAATACTAAAAGGCTGAGGCAAGAGGATCATGAATTTAAAGTCAGCCTAAGCTACATAGTGAGTTCAGTACCAGCCTGTGTAGCATCGCAAGATCTTGTCTCAAAACAAAAACAAAAAACAAGGATTGATAAGGAAAGATGGATAAATGTGGAATAAAGCAGGTATATTGAAATCTTAACAAGTTAGATAGGAAAAGAAACCTATATATAGGATTCCAATAAATTTCAGAAGGCTCCCTCGTGCACTAGCCATTAAATTGTTTGACTGTGGACCTTGAGGAGGTCTGAGACATTTTCAGAGTGGGTCTGAGATGGCTGAGATGACAGGGGCATTTGAGAATCTTAAAGCCTGAGGTATTTACCAGCTGATAGGCACATATTTCAACACTGTAACAAAAGCTTGCCATCTGGACCTACCACTGCCATCAAAGCTCCATTTCGGTGGGAAAGACTAAGTGACAAAATGTCCCTTCTCACACTGCTTTGCTCACAGCTCTGAGCCCAGCCACACCCCCTAAGCTTGCCCTGAACATGCTCCTAGGTGACACACGATGTCATCCAGACAGAAAAGGTAGTAGGTAGTCTCCAGGGCAGTTAAAGGTTGGGGAGAAGAGGTGGTGAAGGGGAGTGACTCTCAGATTCCAAGTATGTCTTCTAGGTCAACATCCAGTTCAGGGGCACTAGCCTAAGTGCAGAAGTCAGCAGTGTGCAGACACCCTGTCTGTTCCTCTCGGGACCCGATAGCTGGGCAGCTGAGCTGGTATGCCTTCCCCAGACCCCTTTATTGACCACAGGTCTCACCACAGAGATGTTAGCCAGCCCCATTGAGGGTGTGGCCCCGGGACTGCACACTGCATCTTCTCCATGGCACACAGACATGGCTGCAGTCAGGCTGGATGGCCGTGTGGCCCCTTTGACGTCAGACAGGCCCTTTCCCCAGGCAGCTGCAGCTACTAGCCAGAAGAAGGTGAAGGAGACAGTCACACAGAAGTCCTAGGAGGGGCAGAGGGAAGGGAGACACACTCAGAAAGGCCCCATGATTTCCTGTTGCTTTTCCTCTTGTCGCCCACTAGAGTCCTGAGGTCCCAAGTCAGATGTCTCTTCCTGTCCTGCCTGATACCCAGAGCTTCAAGGAGCCCAGATAACCTGAGAACTCTGTTCGCTGCCACCAAAAGGATGTTGCCATTCAGGCTGCCTTATCCCTGACCTCAGAACTAAGGTCAGGCAATGAGTTTCCATAGTATCTGAAGGTCAGCCTCCCCCCAACCCCGAGTGACCTAAACTCTCCATGCTCTTCTCCCAGTGTCCTCTTTGATAATCATTGTTCAGCTATAAGTAATGACAGTAAAATTCAGAAGACAGTTTAGGTTCTCTAAAAAAATACCTTCTTCCCTGCATGCCTGGAATATAAAGAAACTAGAGGGGATAATTCTAATAATAGCTACTCCTATTGAGAAGAACTGTGTGCCAGTGCCAGGTACTGTATACCAAGCTCATTTTATCCTTCTAAAATCAGGTTGGCATTATTTCATCCTTGTGGTTTTTTTTTTTTTTGTCTTTTTGAGACAGGGTCTCCCTTTAGTTCCAGCTGGCCTGCTCACTCTGTAGACCAGGCTGGCCTTGAACTCACAGAGATCCACCTGCCTCTGCCTCCCAAGTGCTGGGATTAAAGGCATGAGCCACCATGCTCAGCTTCCTCCTTGTTTTACAGCTGAGGAATTAGAAGTTAAGAGAGACTTAGTTAACTCACATAAGGTTACAGTTACTAAGAGCCAGTGCTGAGATTTGAACCCAGGTGGGCTAACTCCAGTACAATGCTGCTGTGCTTCCTGTGAGCATAAACAAATGATAAGAGGTTGGTAGAGGCAGAGGTGGATTCCCTTCCACACAGAGGTGTCAGGGGCTCAGAGAAGCCATCACTTTTGACCTCCTCTCCATCTCTGACCTCAGCTCCCTAACAAATGTGTCCTCTCGTGTGTGTGTGTGTGTGTGTGTGTGTGTGTGTGTGTGTGTTCTATTTCTTGATCCCATCCCTCTGACCCATGCTCACTCACCACCAGCGGGAAGCGTCTGTTCTCTGTGTAGAGGTTGTGAAAGCGCAAGTAGAGGATTAGGGCAGCCATGGTATAGAAGAAGGAAAAGATGCCAAGGGTCACAAAGAACTCAGCGGGGGCAGAGAAGTCTCCCATTAGATGCATGGTCTTAGAGGTGGATTCATCATCACAGAGAGGCATCTCATACTGGACCCGGTGCAACCTGCAAATGTCAGGGAGACCATTCTGAGCTAGGCCAGCCCCTTCCTCCCTGCCTCAGGATGTCTCCCATGCTAATTCCTACCCTGAAGAAAGGAGTCGTGTAGGGAAGAACTTCCCAGGAAGCCTTGCAGTCAGGACAGGAACTGTCTCAAGAGTCTTTTTCCCCCTCATACTAGCGATTGAACTTGGGGTCTCACATATCCAAGGCAAGTGCTTTACCACTGAGCTATAGCCCCAGCCTATGATTCCATTCAAACCCTATGTCTCTGTCAGCAGCCACTCCATATCCATCCATCTAGACAGAAATGGTCACACTGCATTTCCAAGTATCTCTAGGGCCTTCTAGAACATAACTGTAATGTATAATCACATCTATTTCTAGTGGCTAAACCACTTGGCAAATCAGAGGCATTCTGCCCTGGGGAACACACAGACCCCTTTATGTAGTGGTTAAGTCAAGCTTTGGCCCATCCATTAGCAGACTTCATTTAGGCTCCTTGATATGACCATATTGGACAAAACGAATTTTAAAAAATAGAGTCTGTTATATACAAGAGCTACTTAATCTAAGTTAGAGGCTGATACCAGGCATTTTGAAAAGGTGGATCTCTGCCAGGCGCAGTGGCACACACCTTTAATCCTAGCACTTGGGAGGCAGAGGCAGGCGGATCTTTGTGAGTTCAAGGCCAGCCTGGTCTACAGAGTGAGTTCCAGGACAGCTGGGGCTATAGGGAAACCCTGTCTCAAAAAGACAAAAAAAAAAAAAAAAAAAAGGTGGATCTCTATATTCAACCTCTTCTCAACAAACAGCCCCCTCCCTAAACTGCTAAATACCCAGGAATAAGTATTATCTTTTGATTTTTCTAGTTAAAGTATAGCTTGTATTTTGGTCATATCAGATAAGCATCTTATATCCACTCTTTAATATCTAAGCACTAACAAGCTTCCTTACTTCAAGACATGGAGGAATCTGCAGAGAGTTAGAGAGAGCTGCCAAACTCACCTAGACTCTCAGCACCCTTCCTCCAATGGCTGGATTCTATTTGAACTGTGGTGACTCGTTACTACCTAAATCTGGACTGAACCACCATAACAATGATCTACCCATGTTTTACTCTGGCCAGTGTCTGAAATAGCCAAAGGGCCGAAATGATCCAAGTCTTATCATTCTATTTTGATCTGGAATGGCACATGACAAATGATGCTTAGGTTTCAGGAGGAGGAAGAAAATCTTGCCAATCTAGTCAGAAGGGTATGCTGGATCAGAACCAATTTCTACTTACCTGAAGGGATAGCCGAACGAAACAATGATGGAGCTCACATCCTTGGCTTCGTTGTTGCAGCGAACCAGGGCTCCTGTCTCCCCGCTGTAAGAGCCGCAGGACCGGAAGGCGAAAATAGCAAAGAGCTGAGAGAGAGAGAGAGAGAGAGAGAGAGAGAGAGAGAGAGAGAGAGATGCTTTTGAGGGGGTGAAGGTCTCACCTGTCCAAGGTCAAGAACCACCCCCCCTTGACTCCAGTAGAGGGAGCAGTGATGAGGGTTCTTTTTATCCTGTTCTTCCTGCCAAGGCTGCCATTCTTTTTTTTTTTTTAATTTTTATTTATTTCTTATATGGTTATGAAAGTACATGTCCATGCCTGTAAGTTTGTGCACCTGTGTCGTGCATGCCCAGAGGTCAGAAGAGGGTGTCGGATTCCCCTGGAACTGGAGTTCTCCTGGAATTGGAGTTTCAGACGGTTCTCGGCCGCCATGTGCATGCTGGGGATCGAACCCAGGTCCTCTGTAAGAGCGGTCGGTGCTCTTAACCGCTAGGCCATCTCTCCAGCCCCACCATTCTTCTTTCAACTCTGGGTATTGTGTTCACTGAACCAGGTGTTGAACCAAGTGAATAAGGCAGACTGTGAGTAGGGTCTCAGACAGAGGGGAAGAGAGATTGTTTCTAGATCTCCCCAGTGGGCATGGCACTGGGGATCACACAGAGCCCTTTAAGATGATGACTATCATAAAATCTCTGTAATTCCAGCTTTGGAAACTTCTATCTCAAGGCTGTATTTTTTTTTTTTCTGCAAGTGAGAGATCAGAAATACATCCCCTTTTACCAATGCAAAGCAGGCGTGTCTTACAATGTCTTCTACCAATACAAAGCAGGCATGTCCTACAAATCTTCTACCAATACAAAGCAGGCGTGTCCTACAACTTCTTCTACCAATACAAAGCAGGCGTGTCCTACAATGTCTTCCATTTCATTTCATTTTCATTTCTTCTTTGGACCATCATGGGATCTAGACCTTACCTTGTTGCTAACTTTCAGTGATTTCCTACTTGTTGGAGGCACAGCGGGGGCAAAAACGCCTTCCAAGCCACCCCATGGTTTTGCTAGTTTAACTTCTCTTCCCTGGAGTGTGTTTCCTTCCAGCAATAGCACTGGCTAGGAGAATGCTGACAAGTCTGGCTCAAGCCCAGAGAAAAGTACCTCCACTTGTCTTATCAGCCTCTACTATTTCTCCCTGATGTTTCTCTTTGTAATCTGTTGATGCTGCCATTTCTCAGTGTTAGGAAGTAGAGGTGTTTCAAACCACTTGAATTGTTTTTTTCTCTGCCTTTCATCACATTTGACTACACTTTCTGTCCTGAGTGAAATAAAATGTCCTCATCCTATGATTCTCAAATTTCTTTCAGAGTGAGAAGTAGATGGTTAGAACAGAATGTAAGAAATTGGAATCTCTTATTCTTTCCCACATCATCTGTTCAGCCCTGTTCCTACGTACCTACATTTGGCTTTTACATAAGGCAATTATTCTTATTAAACGGTGAGCTCATTCTGGTAATTGTTCGTTTTCTGTCCACTTCTCTATGATCCAGTGTTTTGGACAGTAATCTATACCCCAGGCCTGCGTCCAGAGTCAAGAAGAGAGCTGTATATTATTTTGCTAATGCTTGTTGGAGTGAAAAGAAAATCTGGATTAGGAATCAGGAAGCCAGGGTCCTAGTCTTGGCCCACTCATTGGCTAGGCAACTTGGCTCTCTTGAGTCTCAGTTTCCCTGTCTGTAAAAGCAGGACTTGGGGATGATCTAAAGGCCGCGTCCAGCACTGGGATTCTTCCACTCTCTGGAGTTAATGTTATCAGCAGAGCTTGCTCTTGGCTGGGTTTATCAACAGCTGTGCTCTGCTCCTGGGTGGTATCTGGTGACACTGCCCTGCCTTGCATGGCCTGGCCTGGCAGAACTCCATGCTGGAGCCATTGAGTGTTCTTTAAAGGTCATATGTGCCTCTGTTTTCAGGTGATTTGTTCCAGACAAATGAGAATTATCTCTATCTGTAAAGACACCCAGGAAAAAAATAGTGCAACCTGCCTGCAATGCCTACATAACCTCCACCTCTGAATTAAACTCTGTATGTTGAAATAGGGCACTGTTGGCTTACCTTCCTGACAGAGCCAGAGAGAAGTCACTGGAAACCTCAGCATCATCACCTCCACACACTCAAAGCTGGCCTCTCAGCATCATCACCTCCACACACTCAAAGCTGGCCTCTCAGGGAAAACAAATGAACTTCCTTAGCATTTCTTCAGGGGAATTTTCTTATCTTGGTTCACTCTGTGACTGTCTGATTCCTCCTAAAAGTTTCTTTATTCTTTTAGTTTCTGATACTTAGAACAAGGCACAATTAGGGTGTCATAGTCTAGAAAGGGCAGCAATGTTGGGTAGATATATTTTTCCTTACTGGCAATTAGTCAGTAAGGGGCTCCTTCTAGTTGTCCTAAGAAGTAAGAAGTGGGAGCTGGAGAGATGGCTCAGCAGTTAAGAGCACTGGCTTTTCTTGCAGAAGACCTGGGTTTGAATTCCAGCACCCACATAGCTGCTAACAACCATCCATAACTCCAGTTCCAGGGAAACCAATGCCCTCTCTGTCTTCCTCAGGCTTTGCATGACACGAGTGCACTTTCACACATGCAGGCATAACACTTATGCACATAAAATAAAAATAAATAATAAAAAGAATATACATATATATATTCCTAACTTTGGGCAGTCAACATCCAGGTATGGAGGAGCTTTCTCTCCACCAGATTCTGCTGCACATTTGCAGAAAGATAGCATTTCTTTTTTTTTTTTAATTTTATTTACTTTTGTATGTGTATGAATGTACTGTCTGCATGTTTGTGCACCCATGTCGTGCAATGCCACAAAGGTCAGAAGAAGGTGTCGGATTCCCCTGGAACTGGAGTTACAGACAGTTCTCAGCCGCCATGTGGGTGCCGGGGATCGAACCCAGGTCCTCTGCAAGAGCAGTTGGCACTCTTAACCACTAGGCCATCTCTCCAGCCCTGATGGGATTTCTTTTTTTGTTTTTGGTCTTTTCAAGACAGGGTCTCCCTGTAGCCCCAGCTGTCCTGGAACTCACTCTGCAGACCAGGCTGGCCTTGAACTCACAAAGTTCCACCTGCCTCTGCCTCCCAAGTGCTAGGATTAAAGGCATGCACCACCACGCCGGGCTCAGATTTCTTAAGTAACAAGTCCTACCAAGCACTGTTCTAAGGACTTTAGCACTGAACGATAAAGAGAAAGAGATGCAGGCATACACACACAAACACACACACACACACACACACACACACACACACACACACCATACAGACAGAGACAGAGAAACAGGGAGAATGGCACGCATGCTCTAGAGATGCTATATTCATATAGATACCTACTGTCCAACTACTTAAGTAGAATAAAACAAGATTTAAGATTCAGCTGCTCAGTCATATCAGCCACCAGCCACATGTCAAGTGCTCACTAGACACAGGTGGCTAACAAAAACTCTACTGGTCAGCATGCCTTGTTAGAAATTTTCCATCATCTATAAAAACTCCGTCTATGGGGCTAGAGAGATGGCTCAGCAGTTAAGAGCACTAACTGCTCTTGTAGAGGACCGAGGTTCAGTTCCCAGCACCCACATGGCAGTTAACAACCGTCTGTGACTCCAGTTCAAAGGATCCAATGCCCTCTTCTGGCCTCCACAGGCATTGCATTAAGGCAATGTACTTATATGCATATAGGCAAAACACTCATATGCATAAAAAATAAAAATAAGTAAAAAATAATTTTAATATTTCATTTATTTTTATTTTTTTATGTATAAGTGTATTGCCTGAATGTATATAAGTGCGCCCATGTCATGTAATAACTGCAGAGGTCAGAAAAGGGTGTTGGATTTCCCCAGAACTGGGGTTATGGATAGTTGTTAACTGCCATATGGGTGCTGGGAATAAAACCCAGGTCCTCGGGGCTGGAGAGATAGCCTAGCGGTTAAGAGCACCGACTGCTCTTGCAGAGGACCCAGGTTCGATCCCCAGCACCCACATGGTGGCTGAGAACCATCTGTAACTCCAATCCCAGGAGAACTCCAGTTCCAGGGGAATCTGACACCCCCTTCTGACCTCCACAGCATTGCATGACATGGGTGCACAAACCTACATGCAGACAGTACATTCATACACATAAAAAATAAATAAAATTAAAAAAAAACACCAGGTCCTCTTCAAGAGATGCCAATGCTCTTAACTGATGAGACATCTCTCTAGCTCCTCAAGGAAGAATTTAAAAAATTTTTTATTTATCATTTTTTTATGTGTATGAGTGTACTGTCTGCATGTAGGTTGGTGCACCTCTTAACCGCTGAGCCATCTCTTCAGCCCCAGAAAAAAAAGATTTTTGAAAATTCTGTCTAGGGGCTGGAGAGATGGCCTAGCGGTTGGGAGTGCCGACTGCTCTTACAGAGGACCTGGGTTCGATCCCCAGCACCCACATGGCGGCTAAGAACCGTCTGAAACTCCAATTCCAGGAGAACTCCAGTTCCAGGGGAATCCGAGACCCTCTTCTGACCTCTCACATCAAGGCACAAGGTAGACACTCAATAAGTGTCAAATAATTGAATGAAGCAGGATGAACGGGGAGTCAGGAGATGGGAATTTGAAGCCGAGCTCTCACTTAGTTAAATGTGACTTTGAGAAAATTACTTAATGGGGGAGAGGTGGGGATTCAGTTTCCAGAAGTGAAATGACCACTGGGCTTGATGATCTCAGCTCTTTTTTGTTCTGCTGCTCTGAGAACCTGTGAGAACCTCCTCAGGTTTTCCTGTTAACTACTAACTGCTATCTGGCACCACAGATTTAAACGCATGTTCTGGAGTTGGTGATATGGATTGATGGCAAAGCACTTGCCTACCATGCTTAAGACCGTGTTCAATAACCAGCACCATCAAATAAATAAACAAACATATATTCTGACAAATAAAACACATTAACGGGGCTGGAGAGAAACAATCTCTCTTCCCCTCTGTCTGAGACCCTACTCACAGTCTGCCTTATTCACTTGGTTCAACACCTGGTTCAGTGAACACAATACCCAGAGTTGAAAGAAGAATGGCCTTGATGTGAGAGATCTGAAGATGAGTAAAACCAGACTCTTACTTTCAGGAATTCTCACTGAGAGAGAAGTATCATATTAAAGTAACATATCAAGCCAGGCGTGGTGGTGTACGCCTTTAATCCTAGCACTTGGGAGGCAGAGGCAGGAGGATCTTTGTGAGTTCGAGGCCAGCCTGGTCTACAGAGTGAGTTCCAGGACAGCTGGGGCTACAGGGAGACCTTGTCTCAAAAAAAAAAAAAAAAAAAAAGGAACATATCAAAAGACAAACAAGGAGCCTTGCACCATAGAGTTCTAAGGCTGAAGAAGAGTTTCTTCTGTGTGCAGTGTGTAGTTCAAGGAGGAAGGCACTAGTCCTGCCCTGGGCTTCAGGAGTAGGTACCTGCCTAACTGCTTCACATCTCTACCTTTCTGTTTCAGATTTGCTTCCTGACATAGGTAGGAACTAAGCCCCAAAGAAAAAACTGAAACCACTCCTGTCACCATAGCAAAGCTCTGAGATGACACACTGATCATAAACAACAGCAGCAAAGATAAAGGCCCTTAAGCAGGGGAATTTTTGGAATTCTGATACCCACCAGAATGATGATCATCCTTTGCCCTCATCTCCCCTTCTCCCCCTCCTGCCTCTATCTCTTTTGCAAAGATAGAAGGATTTTCCCAGTTTAAGGCTGAGGCTCAACCCTGATAATGACTTGCTTGCTGGTGAGTCCAGAGAACACTAGCTACCAGAGAATGCAAGGAACAGGAACACGAGTTCTTTCCCTAAATTCTCCACAATTATCTATTGATTTTTTTTTTTGTCTTTTTGAGACAGGGTCTCCCTGTAGCCCCAACTATCCTAGAACTCACTACGTAGACCAGGCTGGCCTTGAACTCACAAAGATCCACCTGCCTCTGCCTCCTGAATGCTGGGATTAAAGGCATGTGCCACCACACTCGGCTTATCTATTGAATTTATGGACTCTGACGGTGCCCATTCAAATTTCCCAATGGAAAAAAAAAAAGAAATAAATTAAAAAAGCAAAGAACAAAAACAGATCACCCAATGAAATAGCTTTTTAAAATTATAGATATTAAAGTCACATAAATGATCTTGCCCACCCCCAAGATGAAAACTCATCAGGAGAGCACACTTAATAAAAGTAATGCGACCTATTTGTAAGGAAATGGAATCCCATGATTCAATCATCTAGAGAGTCTTTTGTTTTTTTTTAATTTTTATTTATTTATTTTCATATGTATATGAACGTACTGCCTGCATGCAGGTTTGTGCACCCGTGTCGTGCAATGCTGCGGAGGTCAGAAGAGGGTGTTGGATTCCCCTGGAACTGGAGTTACAGATGGTTCTTAGCTGCCATGTGGGTGCTGGGGTTCAAACCCAGGTCCTCTGCAAGAGCAGTCGGCGCTCTTAACCGCTAGGCCATCTCTCCAGCCCCTGGAGAGTCTTTTGTACCTTACAATCAAGCTAAGTATTGGCAGTGACATTTGAGTAATCTCTCCAAAGGTTAAGTCTAGCAGGACAGTCTGAATAAGGAAGAAAGTTAAGGGAAAGGGGAGGTTTGGGAATAGGAGGGAAGGGAACCAATGCTTATAGAATCTACTCACTATGATCTTCAGGAACGTTCTTTTTTAAAATTTTATTTAATATCTTATGTGTATGAGTGTCAGTTGGTGCACCCGTGTTGTGCAATGCCTCGGAGGTCAGAAGAGGGTGTCAGATTTCCCTGGAACTGGAGTTAAAAACGGTTCTCAGCCACCATGTGGGTGCTGGGAATCAAACCCGGGTCCTCTGCAAGAGCAGTCAGTGCTCTCTTAACTGCTGAGCTATCTCTCCAGCCCCAGGAATGTTCTATGCATTGTACACATTACTTTCTATAATTCTCCCAACAAGCCTTGAAGACTCACAGATAAGGAAACTGAGGCACACAGGATTTCACCACTTGCCCCAGGTTTTTATACTAAAAAGCAGAGGAAAATGAATTTAAGTCAAAGCTTCTTTTTAAAAAACTAGTTCTTGGGGCTGGAGAGATAGCCTAGCGGTTAAGAGCACCGACGCTCTTGCAGAGGACCCGGGTTCGATCCCCAGCACCCACATGGCGGCTAAGAACCGTCTGTAACTCCAATTCCAGGAGAACTCCAGTTCCAGGGGAATCCGAGACCCTCTTCTGACCTCCGCGGCATTGCACGACACGGGTGCACAGACCTGCATGCAGACAGTACATTCAACCATACAAAAATAAAAAAACAAATAAACAAAAAACAAAACTAGTTCTTGGAAGCTGGCATGGTGGCGCTACCTTAATCCTTTAGCACTGGTGGATGGATCGAGAGGCAGGTGATCTCTGTGAGTTCAAGGTCCAACCCGGTCACAAAGTATAGTTTTCCAGGCCCACTGGGATTCCCTTAAAGGACAAAAAAAAAAAAAAAAATAAAAACCGACCAAATAAAAAAAACATACAAAACGAACAAAAAAACCCAATACCTCCAGTTCTTGGGGCTGATGAGAGTGTTCATTGAGTAAGGGAAAATTTGCTACGCCAGCCAGGTGACCTGAGTTCTACCCCCCAAATCTATGTAAAGGTAGAAGAGAAAAACAAATAATTTTTTTATTAAAAGGCTAGTTCTCCAATAACTGGTCCATATAATGGGTCACACAACTGGCTTGGTGTAGACCCATTGAGACTGTAGAATTGGAATTGAGGTGAGATTAATTTCTGAACTTAATGCTACTCTAAGCTAAGCTCCTGACTCATACAAGAATTACATCACTTTCACCTCAAAGGATGCCACAGGAAAACCATTTGTTTTGGTAATAGGATAATAAAACCTTCACTGATCATTAGTTTTTTATTAATTTTATTTATTTCTGTATGTGTTGAATGTATTGCTCTCAACTGCAAGTCGTGCACCCGTGTCGTGCAATGCCAGCGGAGGTCAGAAGAGGGCTCGGGATTAACCCTCTGGAACTGGAAGTTCTCCTGAAATTGGAGTTCAGACGACGTCTCGGTTGCCGCCATTGGGTGCTGGGTGATCGAACCCGGGTCCTCTGAAGAGCGTCGGTCTCTTATAGACCGCTAGGCCTATCTCTCCAACACCCTTCACTTACCATTATAAATAACTCAAAGATTTGTGTGATTCTGTTTCTCCTCCTCTGGACAGGACCATTTGATTCCTCTAAGCAGAAGACTTCGGATGAAAAAAAAAAAAAAAAAAAAAACCGCAGTACATTTTCACTGCAGTTTCTGGTACTGGTTCCTATATATTTTTATGTTAGCTTATCTATGAAGATTCAAAGGAAGCAAAACTGTGCCCCGCATTTAGGCTACCTGGGGTAGCATTAAAAGCAGAGCCTGCTTGATGCATGATCTCTACAGTTCTGAGAAGAAAAAAAGAAAAAAAAAGAGGGAAAAAAAAGCACATCACAGCTCCTTATGATGCTACCTTGTGAATGAAGACTAGTTCGGAATCTACCCCCAGGGACTTAATTTAGCAGCATGAGAAGAAGAGGGTCTCTTTTCATATAATTCAATCTACATGAAGTTGAAGATCATAAATGTCAGAGAAGCTTAACTCTTAGGACATCAGTGCTGACCTTGGGAAGAGACTGGATGATTGCCTTAAGAACTGCTCTGTGCAACCTTTATAGCGATACTATAGGGAGTAGTGATAGAGAGGATAGCATTATCAAAGAAGGAAGCTTTTCAGAATCTCTCCTTCTTTACCAGGAAGACAAGTCCATGATCTGATAACTTCATCCATCCCTTGAGAGTCTGTCTCAAATTTCCATCAGATCTACTGATCCAGTTTAGTGAGCAAACTGAACCCTTATACTTCAGGTCCTGCTTCTCCGGGTTGTTCACAATTCCTCCTTAATTTTGGGCGCCACTTCCTTTACCATTCTTACATGGTCCCCTTTGGTACTTAAGTGGTGTGTCAGAACAAGGAAGGGCAGGAAGTAAAAGCTTAGTCAGCAGTTGGCCCCACCATTCCTGAGACAGTAGAGAAAGTGGAAATTCCCCATCGGGTCCCAGAGTTTACACTTGAGAGACTCCCGTGCTGGCCTGCAGCTGATCAGGGTCTCATATGCAGAGATGACCCCAAAATGTACCATTGCCCCTGAATTCCAGATTCGAGGATTCTCACCCATCCATGACTATTTAAGACTTGGTGACATAGTGCTAACTCCTATCTCCGGTGAGTTCAAAGCTCTTTAGAACTTGGTCCTCTTAGGTATTAATGGTGAATTGTTCCCTAGCTGAATTCTGTGCTGGGAGCATATTGATTTATTCATATACCATTTGTATATGGATTGTCTAACAAAATCCTTTCTGCAAGAATGCACTAAATGTTCCCCGACAAGCTTTATAACGACTGCAACTGTCCATGTTCCTAATTTATAAGCAGAAGATCTTGAGCACTGGGTCTAAGAACAGAGAGCATGTCAATTCTTTTTCTGTTGTGGTTAAAACATTTTATCATTTTTATTTTTTTATTTTTAATTTGTATTATTTTTTATTTGTCTTATTTATTATTTTCTATGTGTATGAGTGTACTGTCTGCATGTAGGTTAGTGCACTCGTGTCGTGCAATGCCGTGGAGGTCAGAAGAAGGCGTGGGATTCCCCTGGAACTGGAGTCAAAGAGGGTTCTTAGCCTCCATGTGGGTGCTGGGAATCAAACCCGGGTCCTCTGCAAGAGCAGTCGGTGCTCTTAACAGCTGAGCCATCTCTCCAGCCCCACATATCAATTCTTAAAGTAGCAGTGAAGCAATGAGTATTTTCACTAGATCAAAACGGGAAACTGAGGACCTGGGCACATGTATTTCAAGGTCACAGGGTAAATTTAATATAGAACTATATTGTAGCATGCTGACAGATTTGATCCACATTTGACTAATGTCAGAAACTGATGCCCAGAGAAGTAACTTGCCCAAGGTCACCAAGAAAGGTAGGTCTAGGCCCGCACACTACAGAGCAGTGTTCTTTTAGTTTATCTGTCACGTTTAGTCATGCTATGGTTTTTCTTCTCTCCTAATTATTTGATATAACCGAAAGACTTGCAAACCCTGTTCATTCATTCATTCATTCATTCATTCATTCATTCATCCACTGCCTTATTCAGTTACTGGAACCCAAATTACTCCAGTGACCTCAACTGGGAACCTGTCCCCTTAGTCCACCCCCAGGATCATCCAGGTCCTGGAGGGTTCCAGACAGGATGGCTTCTGTAGCCCTCCTTCTCTCCTGTGCCCTCTGTGGCTTTGCTCATGCTTGCAGAGTGGACCTTACCCTGCTCGTCCTCCACACTCCTCCCACCACCGAAGAGTGGTATGTGCAGGATCAGAGTTTTGGAAAGGTCCTTTCGTCCGAGTGAAATGTGATCACTCTGGGCAAAGGCGCGTTGCACATAGAAGGTCTGAATCCTAGACTCCTCATGCCTGGCTCCTCACCCTCCTGCCACCGAGCGCTGGAGAAGCAGCCCCAGTCCGCCCCTCCCCCGCCCACCTGTCGCCACCCCCCGCCCTTCCGCGGTGGCGGGGGCCTGCTAGATCTCCCCTACCTCCACCCCGGCCACATTGCTTCGGGTCAGCGTCACAGCCCAGGCTCCCGAAATAGCCCGGAGCTGGGGCAGAGACTCACCCACTGGAGAACTTTGATGAAACCCAGCGGCTCCTCCAGCCGCTGCCAGCGCAACCCCACGAGCAGGCGGTCCACCTGAGGAGACAGAGGCAGCAGCCGGTCAAGGCGGCGGGGCGGGGTGGGGGGCGCTGGACCCGTCCTTCTCCTCCTCACACTGGGCCAGGGGATGGACTGAGACTCTGGTGGGAGGTCTAGGTGGACCAGGGGTGGTGAGACAGTCCAGGGCGCGACGTGCGAGGGGTACCTGCTGGCGCGGCGACTTGTCCGCAGTGCGGCCAGGGCTCTCCGTCGAGGACATGCTGCAGGGGGTCCGGGGCGCAGCACCGGGGCTCGGCTCCCTCGCCGAGAGGCTGCGGGGAGCACGTAGGAGCTGGCGGCGGCGGGCTCGCGGCGGTGGGCAGCCCGGGATCCAGGCTGGCGGGCTGGGTCGAGGGGGCGCTGCTGCTCGCGCGCTCGGAGGCTGTGGCCGCGCTGCCCCGCCGGCTGCAGAAAGCCCCAGAGTCGGATTCAAACTTCTGTCAAACTCGCAGGCGGACTTGGCAGCCGAGTCACGTGGCGCGCGCCTGCGAACCCTGCTCCCGCCCCCTCAGCTCCCCTTTTTCCACGCGCGTAGGGAGCCTTAAAGGGACCGACCTGTGGCCTCTGCTGGCCGCCGGACTGCCAGCGAGCTCAGGATCTTTGCCAGAAGTCTCCGGGGCGGGTCCCCACAGAAGCACCGCAGCTGCCCCTTCACCATCCCAAACCAACACTGGCGTGCCTAGGAGCGCGGGCTCCTAGGTCAACTATGGCATTTCTATGTTAATTATTTTAGAGTTATTTAACTTTAAAAACTAAAAAACAAACAAACAAAAAAACTCATTCTCCTTTAAATAGCTAACACTACTTAAATTAGAATAGTCTCTGAGGATTTGTGGGCGCAAAGGTTGTAATTTGTTTTTTTAATTAATTAATTAATTAATTAATTTTTATGTGTATGAGTGTACTGTCTGTATGTAGGTTGGTGCACCCGTGTCGTGCAAGGCCGCGGAGGTCAGAAGAGGGTGTCGGATTCCCCTGGAACTGGAGTTAAAAACGGTTTTTAGCCGCCACGTGGGTGTTGGGAATCGAACCCGGGTCCTCTGCAAGCGCAGTCAGTGCTCTTAACTGCTGAGCCATCTCTCCAGCCCAAAGGTTGTACTTTGTATTGAAAAGTTGGCAGCGTTACATTTTGATTGACTTTGAATCCATCTTGCTTTCAAAAAGTGTTCGACAGGAGCCCAAAGTCGTAAATATTACACATTGGGTTTAAAAGAAGTGTAAATCTAAGTAGTAAAAGGTGACTTGATTTAACCGAGGGCTCAGAGGGTGTGAGCCAATGGGCAGAGACCCAGAGGAGGGAACCAGCCCCTACTTTCTGATTGCCCACCACCAGCATTTCAGAACCAATGCATTTGACCAAAAACTACTATTATTTATGAAACTCATGAAGTTACTTCCCAGGGTTGGGAATTGGGGGTGGGGGTGGGGGGCAAGCAGCTTAGGCCGGGCTCAAAAGAAAGGAAAATCCTGTGGTGGATTTTCAAGTAAATGTAGGCTAAACGAAGGTGCCGAGTCCCCACTCCAGCCCTTAATATTTTACCAGAGCTGGAGAGATGGCTCAGACCTTAAGAACACTTGCTCCCAGCATCCACAAGATGGCTCACAGAAATCTGTGACTCCAGTTACAGGGGATCCAACGCCCTCTTCTGGCCCCCACGGGCATGAGACAAGCACATACATACCTGCTAGCAAACACTCAGACACATAAAATAAGAATAAATAAACCTTTTAAAATGTATCTTGCCATCTTTGGTTCCTGACAATTCAGCAATTCTGTTCCACTGACTTAATCATGAAGACTGAGTGCAGAAGTAAATGCCAACACCACAAGTATATGAAATAACACACATAGCCAATGTCCACAATAGTGTGCATAAAGAACACAATACAGTCAGAAATGAATCAAAACAATGCAGCAAGAACCAGCGCACCTGACCAGCCTTATTGTATTTAACAATATTCCTTGTTTGCCTCAACTCCATTGTCATTCTATCCTGAATTTATTTATTTGTTTTTAATTTTATTTTTATGTGTATGAATGTACTGTCTGCATGTTGGTCTGTGCATTCGTGTCATGCAATGCCTCCGAGGTCAGAAGAGGGCTTCAGATTCCCCTGGAACTGGAGCCAAAGATGGTTCTCAGCCGCCATGTGGGTGCTGGGGATCGAACCCAGGTCCTCTGTAAGAGCAGTTGGTGCTCTTAACTGCTAGGCCATCTCTCCAGCCTTTATTTATTTATTTATTTATTTATTTATTTATTTATTTAATCTTCTTGCGACAGGGTCTCCCTGTAATCCCAGCTGGCCTCAAACTTGGGATATAGACCAAGCTGGCCTTGAACTCACAGAGATCTGGCCACCTCTGCCTCCTAAGTTCTGGGATTAAAGGCATGTGCCACCACTCCTAGCCCTAATTAATAAGTTTTTATAGGTTATGTTTTTTCCCTCATTATGTACATGGTTTGGTAGATTTATACTTCAGCACATAATTTTGAAAAAGCATTATAAATGGTATTATTTTTTAACCTACCATAACAATTAGTACTGTTTAAATACCTATATATCTAATTGCTTGTGCTTCCTTAGTAGGATTGAAACGTTTTTCCTGGACAAACTGTCAGCCCATGAAAGGAAACAGCCAGAATTGACCAGAGTCCAAAAACAAAGCTCCGAGAAAGTAGACTGTTTTGGCTTCTCGTCCACCATGTGCCCCTTTTTAAGCCTAGGGAACAATCTGCTGAAGAGGGGGCGTGGTAGAATGTAAGGGCTGCGATTGGGGTGAATGGTGAAAAGCTTTAACAAGCAATATAGTTGGACACTTATTTGATCAACTTGATTGAACATACAAGCCCCCCAGCTGGATGGTGGGACCTTGGGCTGTGTTTTGGGCACAACTGCTTGAAAATTGGTTTTACATGAAGATGCTTGTGACTCATAAATTATTATCTATTGTTAAAAATAAAAAAATAAAGAAGTAACAGAAAAAATTGATTATTTTAAATTTGTTTATCTATTTATTTGGGAGATCTTACTGTGTAGCCCAAACTGATCTCAAAGATATAATTTTCCTGCCTCTGCCTCTGAAGGCAGAGACAATAGACACCCACCATTACACCTAATTTTAAATTTACATTTCTCACCAACAATTGTTATTATATAGAAATATAGCTATGCCGGGCGTGGCAGCACATGCCTTTAATCCCAGCACTTGGGAGGCAGAAGCAGGCGGATTTTTGTGAGTTCAAGGCCAGCCTGGTCTACAGAGCGAATTCTAGGACAGCTGGGGCTACAGGGAGACCCTGTCTCGAAAAGACCAAAAAAAAAAAAAAAAGAAATATAGCTAGAGTGTTGGGGCTATAGTTTAGTGGTTGAGCACCTGCATTAGTGGTGGTGCACTTGCCTAGTATGCCTGAAGCTCTGGGTTTAAGAACAGGAAAGCAAGCAGGCAAGCAAGCAAGCAAGAAAAAAAAAAAAAAAGAAAGAAAGAAGCCAGGCGTGGTGGTGCATGCCTTTAATCCTAGCACTCGGGAGCCAGAGGCAGGCGGATCTCTGAGTTCAATGCCAGCCTGGTCTACAGAGTGAGTTCTAGGACAGCTGGGGCTACAGGGAGACCCTGTCTTGAAAAAAAGACAAAGAAAAAAAAAAAAAAAAGAAGAAAAGAGAAAGAAAGAAAGAAAGAAAGAGTGAGAGAAATTTTGTCATTGAATTTTGTTGACTTTATTAACTAAGATTCACTTCTATGAGGAAAACCTGTGAGTATGATCTCTCGGAGATAATTCCCTCTTTCATTTATTCTAATGGTTTTATTTGAGATTGTTTGTCTTTTCGAGACAGGGTCTCCCTGTAGCCCCAGCTGACCTGGGACTCACTCTCTAGATCAGGCTGGCCTTGAACTCACAAAGATCCGCCTGCCTCTGCCTCCTGAGTGCTAGGATTAAAGGCAAGCGCCACCACGCCCGGCGAGATTTTCTTTTTTTTTTTCTTGAGATTTTCTAGGTACATAATCACGCTATTTATAAACAGAAGGAGTTTGATTTCTTCCTTTACCTCTTGTAAGCTTATTTATTTCATTTTCCTTCCATTTTTGTACATTCTGTGACATCTAGCATGCTAAATAGAAGTGGTAAGAGAGGACATTTTTGTCTTGTTTCTGATCTTCGGGCAAAGTATTCAGCCTTTCACTATTTATTATATATGAATTTCAAATTTTCTATGCATGTCCTTTATTAGAAAGCTCCTGCTGGGTGTGATGGTGCACACCTTTAATCCCAGCACTCTGAAGGCAAAGGCAGGTGGATCTCTGTGAGTTCAAGGCCAGCCTAGTGAGTTCCTGGACAGTTGGGGGTACAGGGAGACCCTGTCTCAAAAATACCAAAAAAATTTGTTTTTTATTTTACATTTACGAGTGTTTTATATGTATGGTACAAGTGCACCCATGAGTGCAATGCCCATGGAGGCCAGAAGAGGGTGTCAGATCCCCTGAACTAAAGTAATGGACACTTGTTAGCTGCTATATGGGTGCTGGGAACCAGACCCAGGTTCTCTGCAATAACAGTCACTGCTCTTATCTGCTGAGCCATCTCTTCAGTCCCTGCTTGCAGATTTTGACAGTTGTCATGGCTTAGAGCCGAACTGTCCTCCAAAGGTCATGGGTTGAATGTTTGATCTTCAAAGAAGAAAGGATTAGGGCTGGGTCCCTCATTTTGTAGAAAGCTTGCTTCACATGTAGGAGCCCCTGGGTTCTATCCCAAGGACCACAAAGTGGAAGGGTTCACAGGTGGTGAGCATTGTGAGATGACTGGATAATGAGGGCATGGTCTCATCAGGGGATGAATGCATCTATAGATTCATGGTTTAATTGGTTTGTGGGGCAGAGCTCTGATAGAAAAGTAAGCTTTTCTCTTGCTGTTCTCCATCTGCATGAAGGAAATAGCCTCCTCTGACACACGTACCCACACACTCATGTTCTGTCTCACCACAGGCTTCAAAGCAACTAGGCTTGTATTATTCTCCTGATCTGACAGTGTCTTCTGCATAGCAAAAGTTCTTTTTTTTTTTCTGTGCTGGGGACTAAATCCAGGTCCTTGATAGTCAAGTCCTTGATTACTGAACTACACCCCCAGCTTTTGGTTCTTTGCAACAGGATCTTGCTATGTAGCTAAGGCTTGAATTCAGTCCTCCTGTCTCTGCCTCCTAAGTGTTGGAATTACAAGTATGCATCATTACACTTAACTAGAAGTTCATAATTTATTTTTGGTCTTTTTTGAGACAGGGTCTCCCTGTAGCCTCAGCTGGCCTGGAGCTCACTATGTAGACCAGGCTGGCCTTGAACTCATGGAGATCCGCCTGTCTCTGCTTCCCAAGTGCTGGGATTAAAGGCGTGTGCCACCACACCTGGCGAAGTTCTTAATTTTTATAAAGTCCAACTTATCAATTTTTATTTTATAGGCCATAACTTTAGAGTTGTGTCTAAAAAGTCATGGCCAAGGCCAGAGAAATGGCTTGGCAGTTAAAAGCGCTTCCTACTCTTCCAGAAGACTTGAATTCAATTCCCAGCACTCATATTCCGGTAACACATGGCTGCCTATAACTCCAGCTTTGGGGGATCTGACGCCATTTTCTGGCCTCTGCAAGCACCTGCACACATGAAACACACATTCAAACAAACACACACATAAAAATAAAACAAATAAAACTTTTTTAAAAATCAAAAAGTCATGTCTAAACCCAGGCTTATCCAGATTTTCTCCTTTGTTCTAGAAGTTTTGACTTTCGTACCTATATTGTAATTTATTTTGAGTTAGTTTTTGTGAAAGGTTTAAGGGCTCTTTCTAGATTGATTTTTACTGTTTTTGTTTTTTGTGACAAGGTCTTATGATATAGTCTATACTGGCCTTAACTTACTATGTAACCTCAATTTCATATCCTGTCTCAGCCTTTCATTGCTAGGACTATGGGACTACCACACCTAACATACATCCAGTTTTTATCATGTAAATATCCATTTGTTCCAGGACCTTGGAAAACCAATAATTTATCCACTGAAATACTTTCGCCACTTTGTCAAAGATCAGTTGACTGTTTTTTTTTGATCTAATGATTGATTTTTCTTGTTTTATTGGTATCTATTTATTGCATATCTATTGGGTACATGGTCCAGCCCAAGGCCAGGACCAGAATGGATATCAAGGCCCATCAGCAGTCATGACCATGTGGTCCCCAAGGACCAGTTCCACTTTGTGGAACTCCAGGCCAAGGTGACTGTTTTATCACTACTGGGCCAGCCTTCCATCTTTGATTATGATGCATTTTTCTTTTTAAAATTATTTTATTTTTCTGGGTGCGATAGCACATGCCTTTAATCCCAGCACTCGGGAGGCAGAGGCAGAAGGATCTCTGTGAGTTCAAGGCCAGCCTGGTCTACATAGTGAGCTCCAGGCCAGCTGGGGCTACAGAGAGACCCTGTCTCAAAAAGACAAAAAAAATTAATTAATTTTAATTTTATTTTATTATATTTTTTTGAGACAGGGTCTCCCTATAGCCCCGGCTGGCCTGGAACTCACTCTGTAGACCAGCCTGACCTTGAACTCACAGAGATCCACCTGCCTCTGCCTCCCGAGTGCTAGGATTAAAGGCATGTGCCACCACGCTGGGCTTAAAGACAGCTTTTGGCCTTCATGTGGGTGCTGGGAATCAAACCTGGGTCCTCTGCAAGAGTAGTTGGCACTCTTAACCTCTGAGCCATCTCTCCAGCCCCTTATTTTAGTTAAAGTACATAAGCGTTTTGCTTTCTTGTATGTAAATGCACCCATGTCATATAATACCCACAGACATCAGAAGAGGGCCTTAGATCCCCTAGAACTAGAGTTAGGGATGGTTGTTAGCTGCCATGTGGATGCTGCGAACCAAAACCTGGTCCTCTGCAAAAGCAGCAAGTGCTTTTAGTTGCTGAACCATCTCCCCAGCTCTGGTGTGTTATGCTTTTATATTTTTATTTTTTAGTTCTGGGGATTGAATCTAGGACATTTTGTATGCCAAACACATATTCTAATACTGAGCTACACCTCTAGACTCTCTGTAATCCTTTACATGTATTCTGTAAAATATAATTTATGTATTGATAAAATATACTCCATGTTACAGACTCAAGTTTTCACTATCTATTGAAGACTTCTGCATATGATCAGGAGGGCTATTGATTTTGATATTTCTTGTCTATAATGTCTTTATTTGGTTAAAACCAAATAAAGTTTAAAAAAAACTAAGTTTTAAAACTTAGTTTTAAAAAACTAAGCTGCTGATAGTGTCCTAAAATGAGTTAGAAACCATGCTTTTAATCTAGCAGAGGCAGACAGATTTCTGTGAGTTCTAGACTATCCAGAGCTACACAGTGTCTCCAACTACTTGTCTCCAACTACTCCCCCACAAAAGAAGAAACTAATCCCTTCTTTTATATTTGTCAGAGAGGTACTGCTTGTGTGTGTGTGTGTGTGTGTATGAATTTTTGAGACAGGGTCTCCCTGTAGCCCCAGCTGGTCTGGAACTGCTATGTAGACCAGGCTGGCCTCANCAGCCTGATAAACTTTCAATATCTATAATTATGCAGCATCTTTATTAAAAGACAAAATTGGTTATGACACATACCATTTATCTAATATTTATAATAAAACATGTGTATGTTATATTGTAAAATATTAAGGACAAAGTGAGTATCTTAGAAAAGGCCAGAATTTAGTCAATTCTGCATCCCACACATTCAATCTTTTTTTTTTTTTTTTTTTTTGGTCTTTTCGAGACAGGGTCTCCATGTAGCCCCAGCTGTCCTGGAACTCACTCTATAGACCAGGCTGGCCTTGAACTCACAAAGATTCGCCTGCCTCTGCCTCCCGAGTGCTAGGATTAAGGGCATGCGCCACCATGCCCGGCTAAATTTTTAGTTCTTATTGGGGGGCAAGCAGGTGTGCATGCACGCCATTTGCTAGGCTTGTGCACCAAGTACCTTTACAACTGAACCATTGCCCTGACCCCCTTATTGTTGCTTCATTTTTGAATTTTTTATTGACTTTTTGTGCATTTCATACAGACCATCTCAATCAATCTTAACCACCTATACACCCCTTCCCCACTGGCACCCTCTCACAGCCCCCCACAATGGAATGCATACATTCTGTGATTTTTGTTAAGGCCTATAGTGTCAACTTAGTCTCCCCTGCGGTTCCTCAGTGCAAGTTCATCCACTGAGGTCTAGTCAGCCTATCCAGAGTCTCTCAATTTAAGATCAGCTCTTCCTCACCCAACAGTAATCAGCTGCCAATATTTCTTCAGGTAAGGTTGGGGTCTGCTGCCCATTTCCCCAGCTCCATGCTGTGTTTTTATCTGCATGAGTTTGCATGGATCTTGTGCATGCTGACACCATTGCAGGGTCCCAGGAGCTTGTAGGATTCCATTTCCACATGGTCATGACTTCCTCCCTGGCTCTTACAATCTTTCTGCCAATGGTGGTTTGAATGAGAATGTCGCTCAAAGGCTCCAAGTATTTGGACATTTTGTCCCCAGTTGGTGGTGCTGTTTTGAGAGGTCTTAGAAGGTGTGGCCATGCTGGAGCAAGCAAGTCACTGGGACGGGCTTAGAGTTCAAAAAGCCTTGCCAATCTCCATTTGCTCTCTCTGCTTGCTGCTTGAAGATGTGAAGCTCTGCTTTTTGTTCCTGCTCACGCACCTCCTTCCACCGTGCCTCCCTGCCACGATGGACTCTAATTGCCCTGGAACCGTCAACTATAAGCTCAAATAAACTCTTCCTTTTACAAATGTTTTTTAAACTTTTTTTTCTATGTGTATGAATGTACTATCTGCATGCAGGTTTGTGCACCCGTGTCATGCAATGCCACGGAGGTCAGAAGAGGGTGTCGGATTCCCCTGGAACTGGAGTTCTCCTGGAATTGGAGTTATAGACGGTTCTCAGCCGCCATGTGGGTGCTGGAGATCGAACCCGAGTCCTCTGCAAGAGCAGTCTGCGCTCTTAACTGTTAGACTATCTCTCTAGCCCCAAACTCTTCCTTTTATAAGTTGCCTGGGTCGTGGTGGTTTTATCATAGCAACAGAAAAGTGACTAATACACTGCTCCCTCTTCCGCAATGGTCCCTCAGCCCCAGGTGAGTGAAGCTTGATATAGGAGTCCTGTCCAAGGACCCACACTCTGCAAATGCCTAATCTCCATGCTTTGCTGACCCCCTTATCATAATGAAAATCATGACAATAATTGTATAAAACAATTGTTTAGAGATTTTCAGGGTTTTCTGAGACAGAGAAAGCATTCTTATATGAACAAAGCCATGGGAGTATGAAATGCTGAGGTATACTGATGATAAACAAATACTTCTATTTGCCCTGAAAATCAGACATATGAAGGTCAGGTAGTAGAAAATAAAGTTCAAATGGCTGTTGGATGTAAGGTTCCTGAATGAGAAACTCCTAGATTTTACTGATTACTCATGACTAGGGTTTTTTTATTTGTTGTTTTTGTTTTGAGACAGGGTCTTACTATGTAGCCCAGGCTAAGCTCAAACTTGTGATCCTTCAACCTTAGTCTATGCTTAAGTTTTGAGCAGAACAGGTAATCTAGAACAGTGCATAAGAACATAAACTCCAGACTCCAACAATCTGGGTTCCTAACCTGGTTTAACTTCTCCAAGCATCTTTCTATCTATGGAATGGGGTCAATGGTAGTTTCTACTACACATGGTTACTCTGAAGGTTAAAGGTCACAATGTGTATGGAGATAGGTGTCTAAAATCTAGCAAATAATGACTACGAGTACCTTCCTGAGTTTGCAACATTAATCCGGCAGCAGCGTGCCAAGCAAGGCAGCCAATGGCTTTCCTTCCTAAGCAGAGCCGAGCCTTCCAAGACTGGGGCCAAGGGGACTGGAGAGATGGCTTAGTGGTTCTGAACACTGGACCTGGGTTCAGTTCCCAGTACCCACAAGGCTACTAACACCATCCATAACTCCAGTTCCAGGTGGAATCCAGTGTCCTCTTTTGATCTCTGAAAAGCACAGGTGCATTTATGTACATTCAGGCAATAACCTCATATATACAAAATAAAAATATTTTTTAAAAGTTAGTTTTAATGGAAATCTCTGTTTTCCTGACACCAACCCCATCTGAAATACTATTCTGATGGTAGCATCTGTAGTTAGTGTCAGAGTCCACAAGATACAGTCTTCTGAAAGGCAGACTTTACTTCCAATGCCAGCCACCACCCAGTGAATCTGAAACTTTTGACCAATTGGATAAAACTCAGAAGTTCTCTCACCTGCTTCAGGAATGAGTGATTAATTCATTAGCCATGTGATTGAACCCAGTCTCTAGCTCTGTCAGGGGTGTTTTATCAAGCTCTTCCTCCTTTTGTCCCCCTCTGTCTCTGTATTAGTTTAGCCCCTGTCACCTTTTACACAAACAATATATGTATTATTATTCTCTTATCTATGCCATATTTTCAGCATTTTTTGGCTCTCTCTGCCAGATTTCCTGCCTTGTTTAAACCCCATGAGACTGGCTTCATCTGAAAAGGCAGGAATGGAATTATTTTTAGTCTATTTAACCTGCACAACCCAAGTATATTGGATTTTTTTCTTCTTCTTTTATTTTTTAATTTATTCTTAAGCCAATGTTTAATTGAAGCTCTGTGCATTTCATACAAATCAAGTTAAATTACAAATAAAATCTATACCCATACCCCCTTTCTGCCCCCCGACCCCACCAGCGCTCATGCATTCTGCCAAACATGTTTTTTCATCTTTTTCTCAGTCTCTCCCAAAATTCTCGACACAGAAGTTCACTGTTTCGAGCACTTCACTGTTTAAGTCAGTTCTTTGACACAGACTTTTCTGCTGCTGTGTTATTGTTGTTGTTATTGTTGTTGTTCCCTCCAATATCCATCACTCCAAAATATGCACATATGCATGCCACATATATCATAGGTTTTAGCATTTTCAGCTTATGACTTTTTCCTTTGTTTATTTTTTAAGGAATTTTACAATATAAAAGCACAGTTGTTTTCAGATCACATTGACATTGCTCAGTTTGCCATACAATTAGGTAATTAGTGCTAGCATCCACAGATGAAGGATACCATTTGTCGTTTGTTTTTCTGGGACTGTGTTACTTCACTCAGCATGATATCTTCTAGCTCCAACCATTTACCTGCAAAGCTCATGATGTCATCTTTACTGCTGCATAGAACTCCATTGTGTAGAGGTACCACATTTTCTCTATCTACTTGTCAGTTGAGGGGCACTTGGGGGTTGGTTCCAGCTCCTTGCTATTGTGAAGAGAGCTGAAATAAACATGGCTGTGCATGTATCTCTGCAGTAAGATGAGTCTTGTGGGTATATACCCAGGAGTGGTATGGCTGGGTCAGGTGGCAAGTTCATTCCAAGTCTTCCAAGTGTTCTCCACACTGCTTTCCATAGTGGCTGTACCAGTTTACATTCCCACCAGCAGTGGATGAGTGTTCCCCTTTCCCCACAACCTCTCCAGCACTTGGTATCATTTGTTTTCTTGATCCTAGCCAGTCTTATTGGAGTAAGATGATATCTTAAAGTGGTTTT